>CM056056.1:157117122-157270941 GCA_029574335.1 Rana kukunoris
TAAAAGTAAAACACACTTATAAAAGAAAAACAAATAAAACGCCAAACAACGGCACTTCCGGTCGGACGGTCAAAGTGTCACGTCACTTCCGGTCAACCTTACGCGTTGCGATACATGTTCCCTGGGGCAAGACCCGGGATCTCAAAGACGTTTTACGACAATGACTTGCATATTAGGCTTTAAAATGAGCACTTTTGAATTCGAATGTTCGAGTCCCATAGACTTCAATGGGGTTCTAAATGTTCGCGTGTACGTTCGGTCCATTCGACGGTTCTGGTGCAAACCGAACGCGGGGGTGTTCGGCTCATCCCTACTCTAGACCTGGGATGGACTTTATCCAGTATCAGAAAACAAATTTTAGGGAATATACCCCAATGCAGGGAGGCAACATGTCTACCCAGAGGCAATTCAGTATTTGCTTTTTTCATACTAAAACAAATGGCGATAAGCTCTCTGCCAGAATTCCTGTATGGTCTTACCAATATAGAAGCAATTGCACGTACAGATGTGCATGTAAACTACTCATCTAGTTTTGCAATTAGCATAATGTCTAGCTTTGAATTGGGAGCCATTGGGTAGTGTGGGGTTGCGGGCAGTATACATATACTGACAATATCCACAGCCAACACCGGTGAAAGTCCCTGGATATTTACAAAGGATGGGCCGAACACCCCCCAGGTCGGTTCGCACCAGAACTTGCCGAACAGGAAAAAAAATTGTTCGAACACGTGAACAACATTAAAATCTACACGAACATGAAAAATCAAAAGTTCTAATTTTAAAGGCTTATATGCAAGTTATTGTCATAAAAAAGTGTTTGGGGCCTGGGTCCTGCCCCAGGGCACATGTATTAATGCAAAAAAAGTTTAAAAACTGAAGTTTTTCCGGGAGCAGTGATTTTAATAATGATTAAAGTGAAACAATAACAGTGAAATATTCCTTTACATTTCGAACCAGGGGGTGTCTATAGTATGCCTGTAAAGTGGCACATTAACCTGTGTTTAGAACAGTCCCTGCAACAAAATGTAATTTCTAAAGGAAAAAAGTTGCGGCTATAATGAATTGTTGGGTCCTGCAATACAGATAAAAGTCAATGAAAAAAACGGCATGGGTTCCCCCCCCAGTCCATTACCACGCTGTTTGGTCTGGTATGAATATTAACCACTTTAGCCCCGGGCCTGTTTTTCAGATTCGGTGTTTACGAGACTAAAACATTTTTTTTTGCTATAAAATTACTTAAAACCCCCAAACATTATATATTTTTTTTTCTAACACTCTAGAGAATAAAATGGCAGTCATTGCAATACTTTTTGTTACACCGTATTTGCGCAGCGGTCTTACAAGCGCACTTTTTTTGGAAAAAATTCACTTTTTTAAATTAAAAAATAAGACAACAATAAATTTGGCCCAATTTTTTTACATATTGTGAAAGATAATGTTACGCCGAGTAAAATGATACCCAACATGTCACGCTTAAAAATTGCGCCCGCTCGTGGCATGGCGTCAAACTTTTACCCTTAAAAATCTCGATAGGCGATGTTTAAAAAATTCTACAGGTTGCATTTTTTGAGATACAGAGGAGGTCTAGGGCTAGAATTATTGCTCTCGCTCTAACGATCGCGGCGATACCTCACTTGTGTGGTTTGAACACCGTTTTCATATGCGGGCGCTACTCGCGTATGCGTTCGCTTCTGCGCGCGAGCTCGTCGTAAAGGGGCGATTTAAAAAAAATATATTTTTGTTTTCGTATTTATTTGTATTTATTTTACCAATTTTTAACACTAAAATAAAAAATAAAAAAATTATCACTTTTATTCCTATTACAAGGAATGTAAACATCCCTTGTAATAGAAAAAAGCATGACAGGTCCTCTTAAATATGAGATCTGGGGTCAAAAAGACCTCAGATCTCATATTTAGGCTAATATGCAAAAAAAAAAAAATAATTTTTAAATGTCATTTTTCAAATGACATTTAAAAAAAAATGTCTCTTTAAGACGCTGTTTGGAACTGACGTTTGACGTCACTTCCGCCCAGCAGAGCTACGGGGATGGACGAGGGAAATTTTTTCCCTCACTCGCATCCCCGCTGAACAGACGAGCGCACCCGATCGCCTCCGCCGCTACCGACGGCTCCGGTAAGCGGCGGAGGGCGCGGGAGCGCAGCGGGAGGGGGGGGGACGCTCGCCCGCCACCGATAACGGCGATCTCGCGGCGATTCCGCCGCGGAGACCGCCATTATCGTTTACCCGACCGCCCACAGAAGAGATGGATATCTCGGTTGTGGCAGCAGCTGCTGCCGTTACCGAGATATCCATCTTCAAAGTGCCGACGTATACCTGCGGTGGGCGGTCGGGAAGTGGTTAAGGTGAACCCCCGAAACCAAAATTGAAAAAAAATTGCGTGGGGGTCCCCTCAAAATCCATACCAGACCCATCAGGTCTGGTATGGATTTTAAGGGGAACACTGCATCAAAATAAAAAAAATACTGTGGGGTTCCCCCCAAAAAATCCATACCATATCCTTATCCAAACACACAACATGGCAGGCCACAGGAAAAGAGGGGGGCGAGAGAGTGCCCCCCTCCTGAATCGTACTAGGCCACATGCCCTCAACTTGGGGATGATGCTTTGGGGTCCAAAGCAGGGATTAGCCGACCACCCCCCTGTTTGGTTCACAGCAGAACATGCGAACAGGCAAAAAATGTGTTCGAACACGCAAACACCGTTAAAGTCTATGGGACACGAACATGAAAAATCAAAAGTGCTAATTTTAAAGGCTAATATGCAAGTTATTGTCATAAAAAGTGTTTGAGGACATTAATATTAAGGGGAACCCTGCACCGTTTTTTTTTTTTTTTAATTGTGAGGGGTTCCCCCAAAAAATCCATACCAGACCCTTAACTGAGCACGCAACCTGGCAGGCCGCAGAAAAAGGGGGGGGGCGAGAGAGCGCCCCCTTCTGAATCGTACGAGGCCACATAGCCTCAACATGGGGAGGATGTCCCCATGTTGATGGGGACAAGGGCCTCATCCCCACAACCCTTGACCGGTGGTTGTGGGGGTCTGCAGGCAGGGGGCTTATCGGAATCTGGAAGCCCCCTTTTAACAAAGGGGACCCCCAGATGCCACTCCCCAATTGAATTGGTAATGGGGTACATTGTCCTTTATTAAAAAAAATAAATAAAGGATTCTAACAATGTAATCCAGGCCGGGGTCGTACATGGAGAAAAACGTTCTCCCGATGCTAGACCACTTCACTCGACGTTGCGCGGTGTGGCGTACCCTCCCTCTCTCGCCGGTAGGATGGGGAAACCTTGTAAAGATGGTGATACTTCCCAAATCGCTATACTTCTTCCGCCAGACCACTGTTACTATCCCGAAGTCCTTCTTCCGACGACTTGACAGCATAGTGACGACGTTCATATGGGCGAGTACCCCTCCCCGGGTTGCCAAACGTTTCCTCTATCTTCCCTTGTCCCAGGGAGGTCTGGCCCTCCCGAACTTCCTCGCTTACTACTGGGCAGCGGTTCTGGTGACAGTCCGTTGGTGGTTTTCCCAGACAAGTCTGAATCCAGCGGTGACTTTGGAGGTGGCCGTCCTGGGCTCCTACGCTGCTTTATCTAACCTAGTGTTTCGGGGGAGCAGGGCCCACTCCTCGGTCACGGGGCCTATGGTAACTGTGGTTCGGGTGTGGAGGACCTCCAGGGCTCGTATGCTGAAGCCTAATACAATATCTCCACATACCCTGCTTTGGGGGAACCCTCTCCTCCCTCACCTGAACACGGTCCCTGACCCGATGGTCTGGGCTCGGCGGGGCATTCTTACCCTCCGGCATATTATGCCGAATGGTGTGGTGTTGCCCTTCCGGGACCTGGCCCGAAACCACAAGGTCCCCCCTTCACTTGGGTTTAGATACGCACAACTAAGACATGCGCTTGCGGCCCAATTCCCGGATCCGGTTGTGCTCGAGTCAGACTCGGTCGAGCGCCTCCTGATTTCGGGTGTCATGGGGAAACCCTTCTCGTCCCTTTACCTACGCTTTACGGTGGCGTACGACGCGGACACAGCGGGGGTTCTGGCCAAATGGAACGCTGACATCCCAGACCTGGACGAGGAGATCTCCTGTCCATGATCGCCTCTAGAGACCGATTCATCCAACTAAAATTTTTACACAGGGCTTATTATACCCCGCAGAGACTGGCTAAGATCTACCCCTCCAGGAGCCCATTGTGCACTAGATATTTAGGGGATACTGGGTCGTTCATTCATATGGTCTGGTCCTATCCCAAATTGGGGCCGTATTGGAGAGAGGTGGCAGAAATTCTGTCAGACCGCTACGGGATAGAGCTCACGATGGACCCGAAATTGTTCCTCCTTAGCTATCTGGGTAAGATTGAATGTGACAGGTATACCAAACTGGGCATCACCTTTGCCTTGTTCTACGCCAGAAGGGAAATCCTACTCCGTTGGCGGGGCACCATCCTACCCACTGTGTCTTCCTGGCTGGGAACAATCAATAGAGTCCTCCCATTGTATAGATTAACGTACAAAAGCAGGAACTGTCCTGCGAAATTTGACAAAATCTGGTCGAACTGGATCAACACATCCAGTTGAGTCACTGACGGGTCCCCTGTAGCGCATCCTATCTGTACAGTGTGGTGGGCGGCCGCTTCCCCTCCCCCCCGTCCCCTTTCCCCCCTCCCCCTTACCCCCTCCTTGCCTCCTCCCTGGGGTTGCGCCCTCTCTGCCCCTGCCCCCCTCGCTCTCCCCTTTTGGGGGGCGGGGGGGTGGTGGCGCCGTGGATGATGCCCGGATGGTTTCCCCACCCTCCCCTCACGAAGGGGACCTCGCGAATGGTAATTAACTTCTATATGTGTGGGGGGTTGGTTGTGTGTGTCTTGCACACTCCCCATCCCAACAGATATGTATTAAACTTATGTTTTTTCGATATGATCTAATGTAATCACTCAGCTACCCTTTTAATCTCTGTACTGTCACTGGTGTGTGTGTATGTTTGTTGTTTGTCTTTAAATTAATAAAAACGTTTTCTGTAAAAAAAACAATGTAATCCAGTCTCGAGCGATACGGAGAAAAAAAGCCCCGCCGCTACGAACGATACCGCCTACATAGGAGGCGCCTGGCCGAATGACACTCTGCCGCTGTGACAGATCTTTTATAGCTGAGGGCAGGGCCACCCGCCACGTGCGCAGGTGACCACGCCCCCTCTCTGATGCAAGGAGAAAGCCCGGGGTTACCCAGTGACATGTATGAGTGACACGCCATGTCATAAAAACATTGGGCCAGATTCACGTACATTGGCGCATTTTTTGACTGGCGTAGGGCACCTCCTTTACGTTAGACTGCCGCAATGTAGTGGCGCAATCACCGTATTCTCGTTTATTTGCGCAGAAATTAGTGCCGGTGCAACGTAATTTCAGAGGCGTAAGGCGGAGTAATTCAAATTGGGAAGGACGTGGGCGTGTTACATTGAAATGAGCCGTGACCCCATGCAAATGAAGGGCCGGCCGGCTCGCACATGCACACTTGAAGCAGACCATGGTCAGCACCTCTGTGCGCATGCTCACAACTTGGGAACGGCGCAATCAGTGAAATTGGAAGTGGACCCGGGCAACTTTGTGAATTACGCAGACAGCATAAATAGACAGACACAAACTCACTTCCTTTGCAAAAGTACATCCCTTTGTATCCCTTCCTATACAGCAAGGTGCTTTTGTTCTGTTGTTTATTAGCGTTTGTTTGCTTGTGACGTGACGTGTCTTTGAGATATTTGGTGACTGTTTTGCAGAGTGATTTTTGTCTTTTCTGTGTTTTCTTTGTTGTGTTTTTTTAAAATTATATTTTTGCTGGGCATTTTTTTTTTTTTTGCTGGGCTTTTTTTTGGGGTTCTGTTTGTGAATGATTTTGGAATGTGGGGGTGACATTCCTGCCGGAAAAGGGGTGTCACCCTCATTTGTGGTGGAGAAGTGATCCCCAGGTCTGTGTGAATGGTGTATGAATGTACAGTGACATAATTGGAGCCGTGGCATGGTGTTGCTGCTCACAAGTCCCGCATGGTGGGCTTGTGCCAATCCAATGTGATGAGGATGTGATGTGTTTGTGCTAGGGACCACAGTGGTGTGCATGCATGCATTCTCATTGTGCCATGATTAATGTGTGTGTTTAACGTGCAAAGATGCCTAATGTGAGCTGTCTCATAGTTAGTCAGGTTGAAAAAAGACACAAGTCCATCCAGTTCAACCATAAAAAAATAAAAAAATAAAACAAAGTAAAACACAGTACATCCTCCCATACACCCAACTCCATACCCACAATTGATCCAGAGGAAGGCAAAAAAAACCAGCAGAGCGATGATCCAATTTGCTACCGGAGGGGGAAAAAATTCCTTCCTGATCCCCCGAAAGGCAATCGGATTTACCCCGGATCAACTTTACCTACAAAACTTAGTACTCAGTTATATTATGTGCATTTAGGACACATAAGACGGGGTAGCCTCGGTTAGGGGGGATTGTCTGGTTCGGGGGTCAGGTCATCAGGTATGTCAATCTGCAGGCCCTTTCTCACTGCGAAGTTGTGCAGCATGCAACATGCACCGATGATCTGGCATACAAAGTTGGGGGAATACAACAGGCTACCATGGGGGGTTCCGGATAGGAGTCATGAGATGGGGTCCCTGTGCATATGCAGAGTCACCCTGAAGGGATAAGACAGGAGGATGTTAGTAGTGCATGTGCCCCTTGTGATGTGTGCATCATGGGGGGGGGCAGTCATACCTGCCACCCATGTCACTCACCAACCAGCCAGCTCTCCCCATACATGTTCTGTTTGAAATCTGTGGGGATGGGGCTAGGATTGTATATGTAGTTGTCATGGGTGTCATGGGTGGTGTCATGTGTTGGGCTGGTGATGTCCTCCTGCAGGGTTGTGATTAATTCCAGGATGGCATGAGGGGTGAATCTGAAGATGCGAGACACCTCAGAATCACTCATGCCAAAGATGTCTATGCGTGTGTGATATATCAAGTGAAGAATGAGGGGCTTGTATCAGATTAGATTATTATATCCATCAAGGTTTGAAAGGGCTATTGAAAGATAGTGAGACCGTGTTTGTAATTTGTATGTATGTTATGTATTGATTTATATATGTATGTATATATTTTTTTTTAATGTTTATAAAAGCAAATAAAATGTTTTAGAAAAAAAAAAAAAAACCTCTCTCGTGCCCTCCTCCGTGCCCTCCTCATTCTTTGCTCATCTAAAGTCATTAGTATAGCTATGAGCATGGATGCCACTGGCATGTTGGCATACAGTTTGTTGTGCAGCAAGTGTGACTGCTCAGCTCCTCACTAACAGTGTTGCTTTAGCTGACATGTAGATGGATTGTCTAATTTTATACCACCTTTTATATGGTCTAATTTTAGACAGGACGTGCAGCTGTTGCGCACAGCGCGTAGCCTGCGCTGCACCAACGTTCTTTTGTGGATCCCCGTAACTCCCTCATTTGCATATTTGAATAGCAAATCAATGGTGTGTCTAGCGCAGTTTTGCGCGGACGGATGCGCCTGCCTATCGAAATTACGCCGGTCAAAAAAAAGTAGATTTCTTGCGTATCTCGTTTTGGGGATGCGGCGCGTGCGCTAATTTAGACTTACGCCGCGCATCTCCTGTAACGCCGGAGTAATCGTTCTGTGAATCTGGCCCACTGTGGCCAAGTTCACAATAGGATGAAAACCAAATAGAGTGGGAGGGAGAGGCGCACATGCTTTTATATACTAGAGTTTGATTGCTGTGCCCTTGGATGGCAATCAACATCCTTGATATATAAAGTGCCACATCCTTAGTAATTGTATAACAAATATGGGAAAAAAAAGAAAAAAATTACTTTGTAGGCACTATTTAGAAATGTAAGAAATGATTGTTAATCTTTAGAAAAATACAATTTCAAAACAAGATGCCCATTGCATCTAATGAAACTATAAAATGCACAATATTAAAAGAAACGATGTAAGAATATGAAACCAAGTGAAAGGACCGCAGGTAAATGTTGGTAATAATTGTAAAAATATTGATATTGAGAACATATGCTAAACAACACATCCCAAAACTGGAATCCTGAATTAAACAGATATTTAGGATATGCTCACCAATTTAATGGTGTCTTGATAGAGTGTTTGGCGTTGTCGCATACCCCTCAGGTAACTAGGTATTTATTTATTTTATCAAATATTTAAAGTGTAGTGGTAAGATAACATACATGGAGGCATGACATAAATGTTAACACCATTATCATTATGGGGAATATAGCAGCAGTAAAAAGTGACATACTCAGGATTAGGCTATTAATATAATGCAGTGGCATCAAGAGATGACATACAAAAAGCATGCCATAGCTATTGACACCAATGCTATAGGAAGCGCAGTGGCAGCAAAGAATGAAAAGCAAGGGAAAAGAGGCGCCTCTAAGTGTAGATGTTTTAAGAAATTTAATATATAGAAGAGTACAGGCAACTCACATTTTTGAGGTTAAAAATAGGCATTTGTACATGTTTCTTTTGGGGTGGTCATCAGTTTTGTCACTTGTAGTCCTTCTTCTGCTGGGCACTGTGCTGTGGAGCTTTCGTTCACCGCTGTGAGGTGTTGAGGCCGGCGGCAGTGGCGAGGAGAGCTTGTAAGCCGGGCTGGTAGGGTGGAGATATTGCAGCAGCAGGATGGTACTGGTGACGTCACTGGAGTATGCAACGCGTTTCCTGAGTGTACGAACTGTGGTGATGCGGCAGTCGCGCTCCTTTATCAAGCTCTGATAAGCTCCTGTGATTTGCAAATTTCGTGCACATTACTTATCGATCTATATCTACTTATATGTATTTTAAATATATATGTATTTATTTATCTACTTATTTATTTATAACCACCATCATTTCCATGTTCGCACAAGTTCACAATATTAAGGAATCACTGTATTCAGGTCTTGCGCATTTCCCTCCTTGTGTGCAGCAAAGAATGATACTTATAGGATTATATTATTAGTATCTACATTGTTACCTTATTTGATTGTCTTGCAAAAAAAGGGGATAAATAAGATGTTCTATCTAGGTCTGTTTCTTGCTCCCTGTTTGCAGCACTGTAGAAAATCCCATCAGTGATTACAGGCTTCAAGGTCCAAAGTTTCTTCTTCTTTATGAGTTTACAATCTTTTAGTCCCTTTTCCCCCTTAATTTTAATATAGCTGATTTTGTTACGCGAACTAGTGATGACATCACCAAACTGTCGATTAAGACACAGGTAGGGAATCATACGCTAGAAGAATCATACAACAGGCGTTACAATCTCTAACAACTCAGACATAATTATTAAGCCCTCTGATAAAGGGGGCCATATAATAATTATGGACAACAACCAATACATAATAAGGTTTGATAAAAATTCTTTCCAATACCTCTTGGTATTGTAAAATCCCCTGTAATTTGATTGATACTTTTAAAATAATTTTATGATTTTTTTTTAACTACTTGCCGACCACCGCACAACGATATATGTTGGCAGAATGCCACTGGCAGGCAAAGGGGAGTACCTGTACATCCTTCCCTCCCAGCGGGTGGGGGCACGATCGCGCCCCCCCCGGTGCCCGTGGTGGTCGGCATCGTTTCAAGAGTGGTCCGTCCTGAGGGGGATGCCAATGATTCATGGCCTGCCCCTCACAATCGCTCCTGGCCAATGAAACACTTTTTCTGCCTATGAAAGTGTAAACACAGGTCATCTCTCCTCATGCTTCCTTTTCGTTTAGGAGCTGAGGAGAGAAGACATCTCAAAGTGAGTTGCACAACAGAATTCTAACAACAGTACACATAGGCACACAAATCACCCCCCAATCACCCCCCCCCCCCCCAGTTAAACCCTGCACCCCCTGTTACAGTGAAACCAATAGCAGTTTCATTTTTTTTACTGATCACAGCATTGGTGTCACTTGTCACTGGTATAAGTGTTAGGGCAATTAGTGGTAGACCCGTTAGGTCTAGGGTACCCCTTTAATAAAAGTTTAACCCCTTGATTGACCCCAGTTAACCGTTTTACCCAGTGTCGCTAATAGATCATTTTTCTGATCGTCGTATTATTGTCACAGGTGGCGTTAGTTAGCCAGTTAGTCGATTAGTTTCACTGTCAGGTTTTTATAGCATCAGGTACCCCCATATATTAACTAATGAAGGTTTTAACCTCCTGATTGCCCCTAGTTAACCCTTTCACCCCCTGTCACCAGTGATACCTGTGACCCATAAGTGTGATGGGTGGCACTAGTTAGCCAGTTAGTTGATTAGGTTCACCATCAGGTTTGTATAGCATCAGGTACAACCGTATATTACCTAATAAAGGTTTTAACCCCCTGAATCCCCCCTAGCTAACCCTTTCACCCCCTGTCACCAGTGATCACCGTATTAGTGTTACGGGTGACGCTGGTCAGTTAGTTTCAGGGCACCCGCTGTATATTACCCAATAAGGGTTTAACCCCCTGATCGCCCAGTGGGTAATATCAGTTAGGTATTAGGGTCAGTTAGGGTCTGCCTCGCCCCAGGCAGCATCAGATTAGAGCCAGTAACACCAATACCCATGCACGCACCATACAGTGTCTGAACGGATCAATATCTGATCAGATTTATACTAGCGTTCTCAGTAGTTTAAGGGTTCCCAAAAATGCAATGTTAGCGGTAACAGCCAAGATATCTGCTAGCACCTGCGTTTTGCCCCTCCTCCCAGCCCACCCAAGTGCAGTATCGATTGATTACTGTCACTTAAAAAACACTAAACACATAACTGCAGAATTTGCAGAGTCAGGCCTGAACCTTGCGATCACTAACATTTTTTTGTAGTGTTTGATGTTGCTGACAGCCTAGGAGCTTTTTTTCCTGTGAATCTCACTAGTGTACCAGTAAATTTAGAGACCAACATGGCAAATCGAAGCTACACTAGTGAAGAGGCCTACATGTTTCTGGGCATGACAGATAGTAAAGGGGAAGTCACTCATCTGTCAGATTCAGGCTCAGAATACGATCCTGTAGATTGGCATCGGCTCCCTGACAGATGGCTCTGACGACAGAGTTGTGGTTCCTGCCAAGGTCAGGCATACCTGACCCCAATCTTCTGCTGTTGTTAAGGTGCAAGAACCGTGGAAACAGTTGATTTTTTTACGTCACTTGATTGTTTTTCATGGAAGATCTCTATAGATCTATTGTGGACCAAAGCAGATTGTATGCTGGTCAATTCATCGCCACTAATCGGAGAACTGGAGAAAGTGCAGAGAAGGGCAACCAAACTGATAAGAGGCATGGAGGAGCTCAGCTATGAGGAAAGATTAGAGGAACTAAACTTATTCACTCTTGAGAAGAGGAGAATAAGGGGGGATATGATCAACATGTACAAATATATAAGAGGTCCATATAGTGAACTTGGTGTTGAGTTATTCACTTTAAGGTCAACACTGAGGACAAGGGGGCACTCTTTACGTCTGGAGGAAAAGAGATTTCACCTCCAAATACGGAAAGGTTTCTTCACAGTAAGAGCTGTGAAAATGTGGAACAGACTCCCTCCAGAGGTGGTTCTGGCCAGCTCAGTAGATTGCTTTAAGAGAGGCCTGGATTCTTTCCTAAATGCACATAATATAACTGAGTACTAAGTTTTGTAGGTAAAGTTGATCCGGGGTAAATCCGATTGCCTCTCGGGGGATCAGGAAGGAATTTTTTCCCCTCCGGTAGCAAATTGGATAATCGCTCTGCTGGGGTTTTTTGCCTTCCTCTGGATCAACTGTGGGTATGGAGTTGGGTGTATGTGATTTACTGTGTTTTATTTTGTTTTATTTTTATTTTTTTTATGGTTGAACTGGATAGACTTGTGTCTTTTTTCAACCTGACTAACTATGTAACTATGTAACTAATCGCCACATCGCCATCGCCACTGATCCCCTGTTGTCCTCCCTTGCCAGAGATTGCAAACCAATTACAGTATCCGTATTTAAGACCTTTCTGGGCCTATCCCTCCTCATGGGCATAACTAAAAGGAACGAGTTGCCGTCAAGTTGGTCCATTGACCCAATTCACTTTATGCCCCTGTTCTCTGCCTCCATGGCCAGGACACAATACGAGCAGATCTTGCAGTTCATGCACTTAGAACGACAATTAACTCTGCCATCGCATTTTGAGAGGCCTGAACCTGGAACCAAATCGTTACAGTTACAAATAAAAGTAAGAAAAAATAAGTAAGAAAAAAAAATGAGTTGTCGTTTTATTGTTCTCTCTCTCTCTCTTGTTCTGCTCTTTTTTACTGTATTCAATGCAGAACTGCAATGTTTTATTGTTATTATGTTTTATCATGTTTGCTTTTCAGGTATGTCATTTTTGTATACTTTACTGTGTTTTATTGTTAACAATTTTTTTTGTTTTCAGATACGCCATTCAGCTGCAGCACATATTTATTTATCTTGACAGCAACAGCGTTTGCTCCCATGATACATAAAGCCATGACTGTAGGAGGTGATTTCACCACCACAGTTAAAAAAAAAGCATATAAATCCTGAAGCTTAGGGGGCAGGGGTGGAGGAGTTATTTGCTCCTAACTTTTGGGCTGGCTTGCTCCCATGCTTTGGCATATATATATTTTAGGCACAGATTTCTATAAAAAAAAAGCAGTGGGAGGGAACATCCCCCCTCCAACCATTATTTTCTCTGGCTCTCCTGTCCCAATAAGGAACCTGAGAATGCAGCCAGTGGTTCCGCCAGCTGACCATACAGCTGATCAGAGACCAGGATTGCTCCAATAATCTCTATGGCCTAAAAAAAACGCAAGCTACGAGCATTTCATGACTTAGATGAGTCATTATACTGTGAATTCAGCTCTCCATACTGACCGCCAGGCTCCCGAATTCAGCAACACATTTGGAATTTCCACCTTACGTTGCGATTTTTTGGATGATACAATGCCTTTCATTCTGTAGCCGTGTATTTGGCAGGTATTAATTGACCATACATAGAAATATATGGGTACCAAGAAACCTATGTAAACCCTACTTGTTATTAGATTAATTTCATTACATATATTATATATATATATTTTATATAAATATATAAATATGAATTTCCATCTCCGGCGCTGCCATTGGACGACTGTTCTGTCCATCAAAGGATGCAGAACGTTCTATTTAACCACTTAAGACCCGGACCAATACGCTGGCAAATGACCCAAGGGGTTTTTGCGATTCGGCACTGCGTCGCTTTAACAGACAATTGCGCGGTCGTGCGACGTGGCTCCCAAACAAAATTTGCGTCCTTTTTTTCCCACAAATAGAGCTTTCTTTTGGTGGTATTTGATCGCCTCTGCGATTTTTATTTTTTGCGCTATATACAAAAATAGAGCGACATTTTTGAAAAAAAATCAATATTTTTTACTTTTTGTTATAATAAAAAACCAATAAACTAAATTTTAGTCAAACAATTAGGCCAAAATTTATTTAGCCACATGTCTTTAGTAAAAAAAAAATCGCATTAAAAAAAAATTAGCTACCTAGCGGGAACAGCGACACTAATACAGCGATCAGAAAAATGATCGCTTAGTGACACTGGCAATAGGGAGTGAAAGGGTTAACTAGGGCAGTGATCAAGGGGTTAAAACTTTATTGGGGGGGGTGGGGGGGCTACCCTGACACTAACACTGACTGACTGTCACACTGTCTGTCACACTGACACTAAATACAGTAATCATACATGTATGATTACTGCATTCAGTGACACTGTGACAGGGGGGAGGGGGGGGGGCGATCGCGGGGGTTAAATGTGTTTGTGTCTGTGTGTAAGTGTGCTGTTGGTGCAGACTTACTTGGTGTGTTGTGATCTCTCCTCAGCGGCGCTTGAAACAAACGCCGAGGGAGAGATCACGTCGCTTCCTCCTTCCTGTGTTTACACAGGAGGAGGAAGTGACAGGGCGGGCGCGCACATTGGCTGGAAGCGATCCGGAGGGGGCGGATGAAAACGGATAGCCGCCCCCACTTGTCGGATCGCTCCTGCAGCGGACCCCCGATCCCCCCCAAGGCACCAACGTATATATACGTTGATGTGCCTGTCGGTGCCATTCTGCCGACGTAAATGTACATGCGGCGGTCCTTAAGTGGTTAAAGAGGCCACTGTGTAAACAGGAGATTCTACTGTAGGTAATCTTTGGCGCTCCTCCTGCTCCCTCCCTGTCCCTTCCAAGGCTACACTGATGGCAATGGTGGGTGCTGCATTCCTGGCAATGGTGGGTGCTGCATTTCTGGCAACTGTGGGTGCCGCATTCCTGGCAATGGTGGGTGCCGCATTCCTGGCAATGGTGGGTGCCGCATTCCTGGCAATGGTGGGTGCCGCATTCCTGGCAACTGGGGGACTGCAGATGGGCACTGACCCTTATTTTGCTTCACAGTTCTTTATTAAAAAATTTTTTTTTTTTCCTGAAACTTCCCTCTTAAAGTAAAGGTGCCTGTTATACGCCAATAAATATGGTGTATACAAAAAATATGCCGGAGCTCATCTCTTTACTCACACACAGCCACAAAGGCAAGATAATTTTAATGGTTCAAAGAATGCCAGGCAAAATGGTCGGCTCTCACGCATTTCATCAAATCTGGCCCTCTTTGCAAAAAGTTTGAACAACCTTGGCCTAGGCTATAAGATGATTGCCAAAGACCCTGAAACTGAGCTGCAGCTTGGTGGCCAAGACCATACAGTAGTTTAACAGGACAGGTTATACTCAGAACAGGCCTTGTCATTGTCGTCCTAAGAGGTTGAGTGCATGTGCTTAGCGTCATATTTAGAGGTTGTCTATGGAAAATAGATGTATAAGTGCTGCCAGAATTGCTACAGAGGTTGAAGGTGTTGGGGAGTCAGCCTGTTAGTGCTCAGACCATATCCTGCACAATGCATCAAATTGGTCTGCATGACTGTCATCCCAGAAGAAAGCCTCTTCTAAAGATGATGCACAGGAAAGCCTGCAAACAGTTTGCTAAGACAAGCAGACCAAGGACATGGATTACTGGAACCATGTCCTGTGGTCTGATTTTACCAATATAAAATTATTTGGTTCAGATGGTGTCAAGCATGTGTGGCGGCAACCAGGTGAGGAGTACAAAGACAAGTGTGTCTTGTGTGGTGGGAGTGTCATGGTCTGTGGCTGCATGAGTGCTTCCGGCACTGGGAAGCTACAATTTATTGAGGAAACTATGAATGCTAATATGTACTGTGAAATACTGAAGCAGAGCACGATCCCCTCCCGACATACTGAAGCAGAGCACGATCCTCTCCCTTCAGAGACTGGGCCGCAGAGCAGTATTCCAACATGATAATGTTCTCAAATACACCTCCAAGACGACCACTACCTTGCTAAAGCAGCTAAGGTGACTGGCCAAGCATGACTCCAGACCTAAACCCTATCGAGCATCTGTAAGGCATCCTCAAATGGAATGTCTCTAACATCCACTAGCTCTGTGATGTCGTCATGGAGGAGTGAAACAGGACTACAGTGGCAACCTGTGAAGCTCTGGTAAACTCTATGCCCAAGAGGGTTAAGGCAGTGCTGGAAAATAATGGTGACCACACAAAAAATTTACACTTTGGGCCCAATTTGAGCAATTTTCACTTGGGGGTGTGCTCACCTTTGTTTCCAGTGGTTTAGACATTAATGGCTGTGTGTTGAGTTATTTTGAGGGGACAGCAAATGTACATTTTTATACAAGCTGTACACTCACTACTTTACATTGTAGAAAAGTGTCATTGCTACAGTGTTCTCACATGAAAAGATATAAAAAAAATACAAAAATGTGAGGCATACTTTACTTTTGTGAGCAGGGGTGTCCAAACTTTTTTCAAAGAGGGCCAGATTTGAGGAAGTGAGCATGCGCGAGAGCCGACCATTTTGCCTGACATTCTTTGAACCATTAAAATTCGGTCTAAGTGTGTTCGTTCAAGCACTAATACACTGCCCAACAAGAATTCTCTTGCCTTTGTGGCTGTGTGTGAGTAAAGAGATGAGCTCAGGCGTATTATTTGGATATACCGTATTTATTGGCGTATAACACGCACCTTCACTTTAAGCGGGAAGTTTCAGGAAAAAAAACGTAAAATGTTAAATAAAGAAGTGTGAAGCACAATAAGGGTCAGTGCCCACCTGCAGACCCCCAATTGCCAGGAATGCAGCACCCACAATTGATGCAGCACCCACCATTGCCAGGAATGCAGCACCCACCATTGCCAGGAATGCAGCACCCACCATTGCCAGGAATGCAGAACCCAACATTGCCAGGAATGCAGAACCCAACATTGCCAGGAATGCAGCACCCACCATTGCCAGGAATGCACTCACCATTGCCATCAGTGCAGCCTTGGAGCATGCCTTCCCCCAAATGAAAGATCAGGCCAAGCATGGAGGTGGCAGGACAGGCGCCAAGATATCCTACAGGAGAATC
Source organism: Rana kukunoris (assembly GCA_029574335.1). NCBI lineage: Eukaryota > Metazoa > Chordata > Amphibia > Anura > Ranidae > Rana > Rana kukunoris. The sequence goes on from CM056056.1 coordinate 157,133,614, forward strand.
TCCTGTTTACACAGCGGCCTCTTTAAGAGAAAGTCTAGCCTCCTTTGATGGACAGAAAAGTCGTCCAATGGCAGCACCGGAGATGGGAATTCTTATTACAGAGGCTGCTGTGTAAACAGGAAATACTCCTCCTATGTGCACGGCACTCGTCCCGCTTCCTCCCTCCGAGGCAGCCAGCCTATATATATTTTGTGGCCCAGATACTGGGAAATCGTCATGGGCCACAAAAGATAAATGTTTAGATAACCAGGCGGCCATTTAAAACCAGACCACGGGCCGGACTTTGGACATGTCTGCCCTAGAGAATATATTGGTGGGGTTTGTAATTTTTTTCTGTCACACAATATTTGTGCAGCGTTCTTTCAAACACAATTTTTTGGGAAAATTTACACTTTTTAGAATTTTAATGCAAAAAGACATTTTGTAAAATATAAAAGATGAAGTTATACCGAATAAATAGATTCCAAACATGTTACAATTTAAAATTGCTCATGCACGTGCAATGGCGACAAACAATGTACATTTTACTATCTATCGGTGACGTTTTAAAAGCCTTTACAGGTTACCACTTCAGATTTACAGAGGGGGTCTGGTGCTAGAATTACTGCCCATGATCTGATGTTCGCAGTGCTAACTCACAAATGCGGGATGATCGTTGTTTACATGCATGCGGAACCAAATTACGAGTCTGCCTTTGCCTGCAAGTAAGGGAGGATGGGTGCACTTTACGTTTTTATTTTTACACTGTTGCTTTTTTTTTTTTAAATGTATCACTTTTATTGCTGTCACAAGGAATGTAAACATCCTTGTGAGAGCAAAAGGCATGTGACAGGTCCTCTTTATGGTGAGACTTGGGTCTATAAGACCCAAATCCCTCCTCTGTACTTAAAGGCAAAAGCATTCAAAAAAGATCTGTGTATTTGAATGCTTTTGATTTAAAAAAAAAAAAAATTGTACCAATGGTTTCTGGGTAAACAGGAAGTGATGCCATGTCATCGTCTATAGGTTACTATTACAAACAGATGAAGCCAGCTTTGCTTGGCTGTTTGGCCAGCCGGCAGATGCGCCGTCTGGTCGCTCGGGTCTCCCCATGGGATAGGTGGGCCTGAAAGAGCTGCAGAACTTTTTTTCTGTTTTTCGATATTACCTGCCTTGTGCACGGGATGGAAGGCATTGACAGCAATATCCTCCCCCTTCCTCTCAATTGGGAATGAGAAGACCACATTGGTTCTATACTAACAACCATATTTGAGGTAAATTAATGCTTAAAGGGGTGTTCCAGCCCAAAAATGTGTTTATTAAAAGTCAGCAGCTACAAAAAGTGTAGCTGCTGGCTTTTAATAAACACTCACTTACCTGCTCCTGCGTTCCAGCGACGCGCCGACCGGGGCTCCGCTCCTCTGCCCCCCTCCCCGGCCGGCGTCTCCATGCTGACTGTGGGCACCCAGCCGTGACAGCCTTCGGCTTCACGGCCGGGCACCCACTGCGCATGCGCGAGCCGTACTGCGCATGCGTGCGCGGCGCGGCTCGCCGCTGATTGGAGAGGCGATCGCATGGGACCTGTCAGTGTCCCATGTGATCGCCTACAGGGAGGGGGCTGGTGTAGGCGATTAAGCTTAATCGCCTAACCAGCCCCTCGGCGGAAGCAGGAAGTGGGACAGGAAGTCCCACTCCTACTGAAGCCCCCACTCCCCCCCCAAAAAAATTACATGCCAAATGTGGCATGTATGGGGGTGAGGAGTGGATTGAAAAAAGGTCGTTTTTTTGGGTGGAACACCCCTTTAATTTCAAGCCTGTTTGATCCTGATTTAATCAACAGGGGTCAACAGACGTGATTACTTTTGTGTTTCTCAATTAAAATACATATTTGATTTTTAATTTTATAGAAATGTGTTCCCTCTCTATGGTTGCGTTTATGTCCCTCCTTGTAACCCAAGCGTGTATCTAGAAACCACTAAACTATTAATGGCGAACAAAAGCATCTAGTAGGCATGCACTCTCAGCTATTTATCAAACTATGCTTTGTCAAAATGGTATAATTATTTGTATTGTAACCATATAATATACTATCATAGTATTGTTTAAGTACAGAAAAACTTTTATGATTGTTGTTTCTTTTGTAGTATCAAAACATGTAGAGTAAGAAGTGGTTGCACATGATATCTAAACGATATGCTTTTGTCTGAACATTAAATTGTCATTTTAAAGAAACGTCTTTTGTTATTTAAATTAAATGTATACATATATATATATATACAATAAAAAAAATAAAACTTTTGTATAATCTCTTGGTACCTTTAAATTCCCTGTTCACAAGAAATGTTGCTCTTTAGGGGATGTGGTACCTATTAGTGATCTTTTCACTGCCCAGTTTTATTAAATTACAATTTGTTTCTGTTATTTGCAAGGAGTCCCCATACACACAAGCGGTTTTCCTGTTGGAAAAAGTCTGATGAGAGGTTTAGGTCAGGAATCCGACCATGTGTATACTCCAGCAGGTTCTCTATTTTCCCGTCGGGAGAAAACTCTAGCGGGAAAAACGTTTTTGTCTGTATGGTTTTCCGACGCGCAAAAAAATACACATGCTCGGAAACAAATTGACGCATGCTCAGAAGCATAGAACTTAAATTTTCTCGGCTCATCGTAGTCTTTTACGTCACCATGTTCTTGGCAGTCAAAGGTTCACCAAACTTTTGTGTGGCTGTGTGTATGCAAGGCAGGCTTTAGAGGAATTCCGCTTGTGTGTACAGGGCTTTACAATCCTTAAAAACTGCCAGTTTAATTTGCCCGGAAAAGAAAAATGCATTTCCGGCTTTAAAAAATCTAAAGACAGCACAGACCCGTCCAAAGTTCCCTCACGTGAGATAACAGACCAGTGTGCTGTTATTGACAACTTCTTGTATAATAGCCCAGACAATGGGCGTTTTTAATTTTGCAGATTCAGCTCCAATGGATCTCAGGCCGTGTACACACGGCAGAGAACCTCGACGGGCAGAACACATCGTTCCGCCCGTCGAGGTTCTCTGCCGGCCGTCAAAATCGGCGACCCGCCCGTCCGGAATGGCAACCAGCCATTCATCCAGGCGGGCCATCGAGCAAAAAGAGAGCGTGCTCTCTTTTCCCTCGACGGGATTCCCGACGGGCGGGGCGAGCCAGCAGCGTACACACGGCCGAGGTTCTCGCTGGAATGCAGCTTCCAGCGAGGTTCTCGCTGGTTTCCAGCGAGAACCTCGGTCGTGTGTACGCCGCCTGAGGGTTCTGATTCGGGATTCACTGCTGAACAGAACCTGGGGCCGCTTAGCTCTTCAATAATTGTCATTATTATTTTAACGATAATGAATGACTCATTTATACTAAACAATGTCTATTGCCACTATACAAAATGTGGTTCTAACCACCATATATTTTGTACTGTAATTTATTAGAGAAATATGAAACTAATTTGCTAAAAATAAAAATACCTCTAGTTATTCAGATTGTGGTGTCACTCCACTCAGTGTCACCTACTAAAATGTCTATGACCTTAGATTACATTTTCATACACAAATCATTTCTCTTATTAGAGAAGACACAATGTTATATTGAGGGAATTACACCTAATCCCACACTGCTCAGGCACAGACTCTGAATGTGGTTTCAATATTTCATATTTTAAGTGTCCCAAATGCTTTGCACGTTATGCATCCCCTTTCTCAGCATATCCAGTTCAAAGTAAGAACATAAAAAAGGCAAATAAAGAGCTTAGATATGATTACAATTTTAAATAAATTAGCAAATATTTATCAAACAAACAAAATGTTTCATCAGGTTTTGGTTTTGCTGTAATGACAATAGAACATATAATGAACATATCAGGTTTCCCTTTTAGTACATTTTTATAAAATACTATTTCATTACTATCCATAAGCTTAATGCACTCCTTTTCCCCAACAAGATTTGAACATACTGTATATGCAAATGTGCAGTAATAAAAATATTTAACTGTGGTACTGGAAAAAAAATTCTATATGCTGTATATTTAGACTGTGCTGTTCAAGCCGATTTAGAAAATTTCAATCAGCCTCCCCATTTTTTGCAACCTTGGCCCCCTAAAGGTTCCCCTCATAAAAATCCCTAAGTCCCTTGGCTTGTCAGTAACACCCTAGGGTGAGCTGTCAAAGTGTCCAATAAATTCCACCCACTGACGATCCCCAGAATTTTCAAGCCATAAAGTAAGTTAACAATTTAATGCCTGAAAAGCATATATAACTTTCACTAAAAATGTCTACAGCATATTTATGTCTTGAGGTTGAAAAGGTACAATGTAATTTTCCACTTAAACTCAGTTTTGTTAAAATCCTATTTGAAATGAGTTGACCAGCTTGTATTACAGCGCCTTAAAAAAAAGTATTTATACCCCTTGAAATTTTCCACATTTTGTCATGTTACAACCAAAAATATAAACGTATTCTATTGGGATTTTAGGTGATAGATCAATACAAAGAGGCACATAATTGTGAAGTGGAAGGAAAAGGATAAATGGTTTTCAACATTCTTTACAAATAAATATGTGAAAAGTGCGGCATGCATTTGTATTCAGCCCCCTTTACTCCGAGACCCCTAACTCATATCTAGTGGAACCAATTGCCTTCAGAGGTCACCTAATTAGTAAATAGCATCCACCTGTGTGTAATTTAATCTCTGTATAAATAGCTGTTCTGTGAAGCCCTCAGAGGTTTGTTCGAGAACCTTAGTGAACAAACAGCATCATGGAGTTCAATGAACACACCAGACAGGTCAGAGATAAAGTTGTGGAGAAGTTTAAAGCAGAGTTAGGTTATAAAAAAAATATCCCAAGCTTTGAACATTTCACAGAGCCCTGTTCAAGAATGACAAGAGTATGGCACAACTGAAAGCCTACCAAGACATGGCCATCCACCGTAACTGACAGGCCGGGCAAAGAGCATTCATCAGAGATGCAGCCAAGAGGCCCATGGTAACTCTGGAGGAGCTGCAGAGATCCACAGCTCAGGTGGGAGAATCTGTCCACAGAACAACTGTTAGTTGTGCACTCCAAAAATCTGGCCTTTATGCAGCAAATGAAAGGGTGTCACGATCAGGCATCAGGCTTAGAGGCCAATTGCTACAGCAGTTGAAGACAGATGTACAGACAGTCACTTCTGGCAGATGACACGGGCTCACCTGAGGTGCGGAGTCTAAGCGCTAACCGGTGTTCACCAGAGCTCCTGATGGTGGAGATGGATTTTGCTGCCTGTTAGCACCAGGTCTCAGTCCTCAGGATCGCCCTTCCAGGAGGTGAGCAAGCCGGGGTACAATAGCAGATAAGAATGAAACAGCAGCATGGTCAGTAAACAAGCCAAGGGATCAATCACGAGTGGCTGCAGGTTGGATTCAAGCAGAAGAGTAGTCAAAGGACAGGCTGAGGGTCAAACACAGGTGGTTGCAGATTGGGGGATCAGGCAGCAGAGAAGTCCAGGAACAGGCCAAGGGTCAAACACAGGTGGTTTCAGATTGGGGGATCAGGCAGTAGAGAAGTCCAGGAACAGGCCGAGGGTCAAACACAGGTGGTTGCAGGTACAAATGGCAGCAGAGCAGACAAATGGCAAGGCACTGCCTGTAAAGGCACAATAACCTGGCAAAGAGGAAGTGCTGAGACAAGGCTTATAGAGGAAGTTCATGGAATGAGCAAGGGGTTCAAGGTTCAAGGCAATCAAGACACAAGGCGGGTATGTCCAATGTATTAGATAGGTTTGTACAGCAGATCAGACAGGGAGCTGTCCAGCATCCCAGATAGCTCACAGATAGCTCAGTGGGAAAGTACAATGCCAGACAGAGAAGGGGTCCCAGGTTCAAACCCAGGTCCTGACAGTACTCCCTCCTCTCAGGAGGTTCTCTGGATGTCCTAGGTCTTGGCTTGTGAGGAAACCTCTGGCGGAATACTCTTTCTAATCTAAGGGAGTGAACCTTATTTTTCCTGTAGATGTTCCTGCCGAGGAGATTCTCCTCGCTTGCAAGGCTTTTTTAAATACCACCAGATCCTGCTTACAGACTATGGTGCCATTTGAGGCAGGTCCCTTTAGTTTGTCAGTGTTGCAATAGACACATGACACTCGTTGTAACTTTTAGACTCATACACACCTATATAGGCATGGGGGGTGGCTAACTGGGTATGCATATCCAGATATTAAGATTCCAACACACCACATATATGTTAAATAGAAGTAGCACTGACACAGTGGTTTAATATATTAGCTTTGGAGACAGTCTGTCATAAGGCTATTGGCACCTATAGATATATATATGTGGGCCTCTGGTATTTGTGCTTGGGTTTATCTAACCCGACACTGGGACCCCTTTACCTTTACGAGGGTTCACCCACTTAAACCAGTATAGTAGTGTACTCGCTTCTTTAACTTAACAATTACCCATTTCAAACTTTTCATATGATATATCATATACGTATGTTACTATCTGTATGTATTTTAATCACTATATTATTACTTTTCAATTATATACATTTGTAATACAATTACAGCTGCACTAGGTATGTGTAATATGCAACGCGCCGATAATTAGGTAACACAAGGGTTAACTATTTCCCCTGACACACCCTCCTACTTCCTTGCAGTGAAGGAGGCGTATATGCAACCTGATTCGCTGAGTGCCCATGGGGAGGGCGGGGGTCTCGGCACGATGTTTCCTTACATATACTCTGCTACAGCTATGACAGGCAATGCCTCAGAAGACGATCAGAATCGAAACGTACGTCAGGCGGCACCTGTCACACACGTACTTCTGGGTTTGTGCTAGTTGGAACGCAGCTGGAGCGCACGCCGTACCACGCTGCTAGCACAACACAAACATCCCGGATAGCTTGGAGTTTATCCAGCTCTATTTTATTATTAGTTTTATTGATTTATTTTTTGATTTCAACATTTCCTGTATCTCTGGTACTGGTTACAGCCAACTAACTAAAGGCTGAATACATTTTATACATTTTTTCGGTACTCCTGCACTATTGGTGTATTTGTTGTCCTTTCCGAGGGGATTACTGTGGAACTATTGCTGGTGCATGTTGATCCTGGAAACCAACAGCAGCTGGAGCAGAGATCAACGGTGTCTTAATGCCCATCACCCCATATTGGGGAGCAACATCTGGTGAGTGAGAACCCCTGTTTTACTATTATATACGCACATTATTTCACAGACACTGTGCCACATTTCAGGGCACGGTAGGAGTGCATTTGATCACTATCTCAGAGGCAGCACCATTCCCCTTTCCACTTTTAATAGAACAGGAAGTATTGATGGTATTAGGAACAGGTGTTTTCTCAGGAGTTGGCAAAGGGGTCTCTGGAGCAAGAGGTGGTTATTTGGCAGGACAGGGTGATGTTACTGCATTTACCACTGTGGAGCGTGGAATTACTGTCAGGACTGTTAGGATAAGTACTCACCGAGGCCGAGATGCCGAGGGCTGCTGCCTTTGCGGCTCTGTGCACTTCACCCCCCTGGAGGTGGAGACAGCGGGGAAGGGCACAAAGGGGCACCGGCTACCAGTGGAAGGTGTTGAGCAGATAGGGGATCTCTGAAGACTTGGCTTAGGTTACAGGACAGGGTCGTAGCAGGCGTGGATAGTGATCCAGGATCAACAAAGTTTATCAGGCAGAGAATCAGTTCAGGTCAGGACTGTAAGCAGATCCGGGATGCAAGCCGATGGTTCAGGGATTGGAGAAGGCAGAAGGTCCAAGATACAAGCCGGAGGTCAAAGGGGTACAGACAGCAGCAGAAACGATGAGACGAGCCGAGGGTCAAGTGCAGGAGAAGGCGTAGAGAAGTCAGGTCCGATCCGGGTCAATAGGTCACAAGCTTTCAGGTTAACAAGGCACTATAGCAGGATAGCTGACAACAAACCAGCAACCCGCCATGCGTCTGGAGCTGGTTTAAATAGGCCGGGCTGGGACTTGATTGGTGGACGTGCGCATGGATGTGCGCGCAGACGTACGCGCGTGTGTGCGCGCAGATGCCTGCCCACGCACGCGCCGTGACGCAGAACCATGCTGGAACGCAGAGGCGCGCATGCGCGTGCCGCGCACGGGCATGCGTCGTGGCGAGGATCGGCCGCTGGAGCCACTGATACCCTGACAGTGCCCCCACCAAGGGGCGGACTCCGGACGCCCAAGCTGGACATCAGTTCAGGGTGGTCTTGGTGGAAGGCTCGAATTAGCCGAGGAGCGTGTAAGTTCCTTAATGGTTCCCATGAATTATCTTCCGGGAGGTACCCCTTCCACTTGACCAGGTATTGCAGCTGTCTTCCTCTTTTTCTACAGCCCAGAATGGCCTCAACTTCGAATTCTATTTCACCTTCGACTTCCACTGGTGATGGCGGAGATTCCTCCCTCTCTGGGAAGGACTCAGGGACGACAGGCTTCAGTAAGGAGACATGAAAGACAGGATGGATTTTGTAGGAATTAGGCAGAGCTAATTCAAAAGCTACATCATTGATCTTTCGTTTGACCTGGAAGGGTCCGATGAACCTCGGCCCTAACTTCCGGGAAGGTATGTTTAACTTGAGATTTGCGGCTGACAGCCAGACTTTTTCCCCAATTTCAAAGATCGGGCTTTCCTTTTTCTTCCTATCAAAAAAAAAATTGTGATCCTCCTGGGCTTGTCGCATCATCTCCTGGAGTTTTTTAAAGTTCAGTTGAATAGAGGTTACGTGCTCCTGAACGGCTGGAACTGACAACTCCGGAATAGAGCTAGGCAGGAAAGAGGGGTGAAACCCGAAGTTTGACCAGAAGGGGGTTTGGTTGGTTGTGGAATGAATGGAATTGTTGTATGCAAATTCCGCGGACGGAAGTAGTGAAGACCAGTCGTCCTGGGAGGCTGAACAATAGCAGCGGAGGTATTGCTCCAGGGTCTGGTTCGTCCTTTCGTTTTGACCATTACTCCGTGGGTGATAGGCTGATGAAAGACAAATTTTGATATTGAGAGATTTGCAAAGCTTTTTCCAGAATTTGGAAGTAAATTGTGCGCCTCTGTCAGAGACGATACTTTTGGGGGTCCCGTGAAGCCGGACTATCTCCTTGAGAAAAACTTTAGCTGTCTCTGTAGCGGTGGGGGTGCCCACCATAGGTAAGAAATGCGCCATCTTGGAAAGGCGGTCAATGACTACAAAAATTGAGGTAAAACCCCCAGAAGGGGGAAGATCTACAATAAAGTCCATGGAGACTTCCGACCATGGTCGTTCGGGAATGGGCAGAGGCTTGAGCAACCCCCAACCCCTTGTACTAGGTCCTTTGTTGCGTTGGCAACGAATACATGCAGACACATAGGCTTTACAATCCTGCCTCCAGTTTGGCCACCAGAAGGTGCGGGAGATCAATTCCGCGGTCTTTCGGGCTCCAAAATGGCCCGCCAGCTTGTGATCGTGGAAGGTACTCAGAACTAGGTGCCGGGTTTCCACGGGAACGAAAATCTTGTCTCGAGACCAGAGCAGCTCGTCCCTTCTTTCAAGAGAGAGAGAGCTTTGGTTGGGACAGTGCCTGGATGCGGTCTTAATAGAGGTTAGGAGATCCAGTTGCGGGAGTAACAGGAAGTTCTGTGAAGATAGGATGGTGCCAGGTTCAGATGCTTCGGGGGAGTCCAAAAACATTCTGGAAAGGGCATCTGCCTTCCCATTCTTGGAGCCAGGCCTATAGGATATGAGAAAATTGAACCGGGTGAAGAAAAGGGCCCAACGGGCTTGTCTGGGTCTTAGCCGTTTTGCAGATCGCAGATATTCTAGGTTTTTGTGATCCGTGAAGATCATAATAGGGTGGACTGCCCCTTCCAACAAATATCTCCATTCTTCTAGGGCGAACTTAATCGCTAACAACTCTCTGTCACCGACATCGTAATTTCTTTCTGGCGGATTTAATTTTCGAGAGGCAAAAGCCACAGGATGCAACAGGGCCTTTAGTCCATATCTTTGGGACAGGATTGCTCCCACAGCTGTCTCGGAGGCATCCACCTTGAGTATGTAAGATAGTGCCGGGTCGGGGTGGCGTAGAATGGGTGCTGAGGTAAACACTGACTTGAGTTTAAGGAAGGCTTCTTGGGCCTCCTGAGACCACACAAAACGGTTGCCTTGACGAGTGAGCTTGGTAATGGGTGCAACGATGGCGGAAAACCCAATGATAAAGCGTCTATAAAAGTTAGCGAAACCAATAAAACGTTGAACTCCCTTCCTGTCTCGGGGAGCTGGCCAGTCCTGAATGGCTTGGACTTTTGTGGGTCCATGGCGACTCCAGACGTGGAAATGATGAACCCGAAGAATTGTACTGTACTCTTTTCAAACTCACACTTCTCGGCTTTCAGATATAACTTATGGAGCCTGAGGGTAGTGAGAACTATCTTGGCATGTTCCCGATGAAGCTCAATAGAAGTGGAAAAAATAAGAATATCGTCCAAATAGACCACCAAAAAGTCATCCAGGTGCTTCCGAAAGATGTCATTGACAAAATGTTGGAAAGTGGCTGGGGCGTTGCAAAGACCGAACGGCATTACGAGATACTCAAAGTGTCCGAACCTGGATCTAAATGCCGTCTTCCACTCGTCCCCTGCTCTAATTCGGACAAGGTTGTAAGCTCCCCGGAGATCTAATTTGGAGAAGATGTTAGCAGACCGGAAACGTTGGAAGAGCTCGGGGATGAGTGGTAGTGGGTACCTATTTTTGACAGTAATTTTGTTCAATTCCCTGTAGTCTATGCAGGGTCTGAGGGAGCCGTCTTTTTTTTCCACAAAGAAGATCCCTGCTCCCGCAGGGGAGGAGGAAGGATGAATAAATTGTTTTTCAAGGTTTTCGTCGATGTAGGCCTTGAGGGCCTTCAGTTCCGTCTCTGATAGGGGAAAAATACGGCCAAACGGGATTTCTGCACCGGGGAGCAGGTCTATAGGACAATCATAAGGCCTGTGAGGTGGCAGGCGGTTGGCCTGTTGTTTGTCAAAGACGTCTGTGAATTCCCGGTATGTTGGAGGGACATTTTGAAGATTCTCTGCTGTGGTGGCAATGGTGGAACAGGCGGTGGTAACCGGTGCACGGCAATGAACAGAGCAATGGGAAGAAACAAAGCTGACTTCCTTGCTTCCCCAGTCAATATGTGGTTGGTGTGTGTACAGCCAGGGAAGGCCCAAAATAATAGGGAACATCGGAGAAGAAATTAAGTCCAACTGTAGGAGCTCCTGGTGTCCGGAATCTGTGATGGCCACGACAGGGTTGGTCTGCTGTGTGACTAATCCTGAACGAGAGAGAGAGCCGTCCGCCAGGCGTACTTGTAAATGAGGATCCTTCGGGTGAAGGGGAAAATGTAGTTTCAGAGCTAGGGCAGAGTCCACGAAGCTACTGCAGGCACCAGAGTCAATGATTGCTGGTAAGCGAGCCACCCCTTCCGGTAGCTGTAGAGAGAGAAAGAGAGTAAGGTAAGACTGTGGAGCGCTGACGACACGGCAGTCTGAGGTGGGTCTGGGTGCGCACTTACTGGGTCTCACCGGACAGGTGCGAAGAAAGTGGCCGGAGCCACCGCAGTACAGGCATAGGTTGGCTTGACGCCTGCGTTGTCTTTCCTCTGGAGTGAGAGGAGAGCGGACCAGCCCAAGCTGCATGGGTTCTGGGTCGGGAATCGGGTTGGAGGAGGAGACTGGAGGTGATGAGTACGTAGAGGCTGGTCTCGGAGGAATCCAGGTTGGACGAGGCGTGTGGAGGCGCTCAAAGCGCCGTTCTCGTAGACGTCTGTCCAATTGGGTAGCGGCTTGAATTAAGTCCTCCAGTGTAGCAGGAGGTTCAGTTCTGGCTAGCTCGTCTTTGAGCGCTTCTGAAAGTCCCTGCCGGAACTGATACTTAAGGGCTGCTTCATTCCAGCCGGTGTCGGCTGACCATTTCTGAAACTCGGCTGTGTAGTCTTCCACTGGTCTCCTACCCTGGCTGAGGCTGTGAAGGATGGTCTCAGCCGTCGCTGTGCGTTGCGGATCATCGTAAAGTCTGGCCATTTGCTCAAAGAAGTTGTCAAGAGTGTCTAGCACCGGACTTCTCTGTTCCATGAGGCCATGTGCCCATGCCTGGGGTTCTTCAGAGAGGAGGGAGATAACGAAGCCGACTTTCACTGCTTCTGAAAAGAATGTCCTGGGCTGCAGCGCGAGATATAGAGAACAGGCGTTTTTGAATGCACGATATTTTCTGCGATCGCCCGTGAATCGCTCAGGAGTCGGGATTCTGGGCTCAGGGTGAGTCACTACCACAGCTGGGTTAGCAGAAGCCTGTGGGGCTGTAGTCTCTGTAGGAGGAGCTGTGGTTGGAGCAGAGGGACCAGGTTGTCCGGTAAGCTGCTGAAGACGGCCGTCAATTTGGAGGTACCCATCCTGCAACTTCTGCACGGCGTCCGTAAGAGCCGAGACCTGCTGGCATAAGGTCTCAAAAGGCGAGCGCACCCTGTCGGCCTCTGACATCTGGCTGGTTTGTACTGTCAGGACTGTTAGGATAAGTACTCACCGAGGCCGAGATGCCGAGGGCGGCTGCCTTTGCGGCTCTGTGCACTTCACCCCCCTGGAGGTGGAGACAGCAGGGAAGGGCACAAAGGGGCACCGGCTACCAGTGGAAGGTGTTGAGCAGATAGGGGATCTCTGAAGACTTGGCTTAGGTTACAGGACAGGGTCGTAGCAGGCGTGGATAGTGATCCAGGATCATAAAACTTTATCAGGCAGAGAATCGGTTCAGGTCAGGACTGTAAGCAGATCCAGGATGCAAGCCGATGGTTCAGGGATTGGAGAAGGCAGAAGGTCCAAGATACAAGCCGGAGGTCAAAGGGGTACAGACAGCAGCAGAAACGATGAGACGAGCCGAGGGTCAAGTGCAGGAGAAGGCGTAGAGAAGTCAGGTCCGATCCGGGTCAATAGGTCACAAGCTTTCAGGTTAACAAGGCACTATAGCAGGATAGCTGACAACAAACCAGCAACCCGCCATGCGTCTGGAGCTGGTTTAAATAGGCCGGGCTGGGACTTGATTGGTGGACATGCGCGTGGATGCGCGCGCAGACGTACGCGCACGTGTGCGCGCCCACGCACGCGCCGTGATGCAGAACCATGCTGGAACGCAGAGGCGCGCATGCGCGCGCCGCGCACGGGCACGGGCATGCGTCGTGGTGAGGATCGGCCGCTGGAGCCACTGATACCCTGACAATTACTACTGGAACTGGTCTGTTGTCGGGAGGTTGCATAGTTGCCTCTAGGCCAGATGGTAGGGGTTTCACAGAGGTATTGGTTGTGGGTTCAAGAGGGGCACTGGTATCGTTGACCACCATAGTCAGGGAACCCACTTGTGCCATTGGACAGGCTTTACATCAACCTTGGCAGTTCACAGGCCGAACAGCAGGGATAGCAGAATGAGTCCCAATAGTACACACTTGAAGAACCTTTGGCCAAGGTGGACGAGTTGGGCAGAGGGAGAAAAGGTGCCCTCTTTCTCCACAATAGAAACAAAGGCCACAGCCTCTCCTCTGCTCTCTTTCAGCTTTAGACAGCGTGGTGTGGATGACCCTGATCTCCATAGGTAGCACATCTTCCAGGGTAGGTGTGTGTATATCCACAGAAACACCAAGGCTTTGTGGTGTTAGGGCTTCACGGCTTGGCACATACTAGGATGGTTCGGAGTCGTATCTGTACAGGGTGTTCCTGTCCCTGGGTCCCCGTAGGCCACATGAGCTAGGAGCAGACTTGGGAACCCTGGTTTTCTTTGAAACTGTACAGTGAGAGTCCAGGGCTAGCATAAATGCTTCCCAGCTGTCCAAGACTGGACTCCTTTCCTGTAATATCTGATGAGCCCATGTTTTGATTGGTCCAGTGAGCAGGTTGATAGTAGCGCAAACCTTTATATAATCGGTGGCATAGGTCCTAGGCTTAAGAGCAAACAACAACTCACAATCCATCTTGAAGCACAAGAATGATGCATGGCTACCATCAAACCTCTCTGGCATCACCACAAATGGCACAGGACATGCTGGTTCCGGGGCTGGGTGTACTGTACCTTTCAGTAATAGAACTTCTTGCTGCAGCTCCAAAATGTTCTGCCAGAGAGGAGCCACAGTCTTTGCTATAGTGGCCTCCATGTTTTAGGCCAGGTTATTCTGTCACGATCAGGCGTCGGGCTCAGAGGCCAATTGCTACAGCAGTTAAAGACAGGTGTACAGACAGTCACTTATGGCAGATTACACGGGCTCATCTGAGGGGTGGAGTCTAAGCGCTAATGGGTGTTTACCAGAGCTCCTGATGGTGGAGATTGATTTGCTGCATGTTAGCACCAGGTCGCAGTCCTCAGGATCGCCCCACCAGGAGGTGAGCTAGCCGGGGTACAATAGAAGGTAAGGATGAAACAGCAGTGTGGTCAGTAAACAAGCCATGGGATCAATCATGAGTGGCTGCAGGTTGGGATCAAGCAGAAGAGTAGTCAAAGAACAGGCCGAGGGTCAAACACAGGTGGTTGCAGATTGGGGGATCAGGCAGTAGAGAAGTCCAGGAACAGGCAAGGGTCAAACACAGGTGGTTGCAGATTGGGGAATCAGGCAGTAGAGAAGTCCAGGAACAGGCCAGGGTCAAACACAGGTGGTTGCAGATTGGGGTATCAGGCAGTAGAGAAGTCCAGGAACAGGCCGAGGGTCAAACACAGGTGGTTGCAGGTACATCCTCTTCTAGGATTGCGGAAGTTAATTATAAGGTACTCACTAGATGGCACCTCACTCCTGCAGTGCTTCATGGGATTTTCCCCCAGATTTCCCCCTTTTGCTGGCAGGGTTGTGGTGACCGAGCGACACACGCTCACCTGTGGTGGTCTTGCCCTAATATCCGCCCGTTCTGGCAGACCGTTCTTGACTGTATGAGGGAAATCCAGGGATTTGAGACCCCTGATGACCCCTGGGTTATTCTTCACTGTACTGACAAACCAGTTAGCTCATATAAGAAATCTCTAACGCGCTTTTTTTTAATGCAGGAAAGTCCCTTATCCCTAGATTTTGGAAGTTAGCTACTGTACCAACCCTACGTCAATGGCTAGAGGAAGTGGATCATACCTATCACATGGAAGACCTTACACTCTCTATTAGAAATAAAGCTGATTTATCGTGCAAAATATGGACTGACTGGTTTGCCTTTAAATATACTTCTACATATGCCGACCTTATGTCTTGAACTATGTGATGCTGATATTCAATATGCTCAATCTGTTTTGCTTTGTCTGAGTAGTCACCTGTGGTGGAACACCCACCTTCCCCTCCCCCTCCCCGTCCCTCCCTCACCTTTTTACCCCTTTCTCATATCTTTCCTTACCTTTTTTGTTTTCCTTTGGCTAATTGCTATACTTTTTGTAAGTTGGTACAAGTACAATTGACCAGTGGCGACATGAGATGGTTTCTTACTGTTGTACCATGTGGGTCACCTTTCGTATATTGTGGTTCCTACTGTATTATGATTGTATGATACCTGGAGGTTTTTGTTACCTAGGCAAGACTTGACCACATCTGCCGCCCCTATACCTTTATTCTTTTTGTTTTATTATTTGCTTTTGTGATTGTTACTTGTCCTTTTTGTCTTGAATATTTTACTAAAAACTTATTAAACAAAAAAAATGCAAATCTAGTGAAAAACTATCAGAAAACATGAGATGGGGAAAAAAAATGTCAGACACCTCCATCTGAAAAAAAACATTCCTGTTTTGGAGGTCGTCTCATTGTTGCCCATCTAGTGCACCTGTTGTTAATTTCAATTAACAGCAAAGCATCTGAAACTGATTAACAACCCCCTATGTACACACCCCTCCCCTTCTGCTACTTAACTGACCAGATAAATATCCCAAGAGTTCTGATTCAAAGGTGTTCATTACATTTTTTTGAGCAGTGTATATATATATATATATATATATATATATATATATATACACAGTACAGACCAAACGTTTTTTCAAACAGTTTTCTTTATTTTCATGACTATGAAAATTGTAGATTCACACTGAAGGCATCAAAACTATGAATTAACACATGTGGAATTATATACATAACAAAAAAGTGTGAAACAACTGAAAATATATGTCATATTCTAGGTTCTTCAAAGTAGCCAAAAAACAAAATAACAAAAAAGTGTGAAACAACTGAAAATATGTCAGGTTTTAGGTTCTTCAAAGTAGCCACCTTTTGCTTTGATTACTGCTTTGCACACTCTTGGCATTCTCTTGATGAGCTTCAAGAGGTAGTCACCTGAAATGGTCTTCAACAGTCTTGAAAAAGTCCCCAGAGATGCTTAGCACTTGTTGGCCCTTTTGCCTTTACTCTGCGGTCCAGCTCACCCCAAACCATCTCGATTGGGTTCAGGTCCAGCGCCTGTGGAGGCCAGGTGATCTGGCGCAGAACCCCATCACTCTCCTTCTTGGTCAAATAGCCCTTACACAGCCTGGAGGTGTGTTTGGGGTCATTGTCCTGTTAAAAAATAAATGATGGTCCAACTAAACGCAAACCGGATGGAATAGTATGCCGCTGCAAGATGTTGATGTTTCCTAGCAGATATTGAACCATGAAGGCCTGATTCACACAGTCTCCTCTTAACAGTCGTTCTAGCCACTTCTCTACCGTGGGTGTTTTTCAGATTTGGTGTTTACAAGACTAAAACAGTTTTTTTTTGCTAGAAAATTACTTAAAACCCACAAACATTATATATATTATATATATTTTTTTCTAACACCCTAGAGAATAAAATGGCGGTCATTGCAATACTTTTTGTCACACCATATTTGCGCAGCGGTCCTACAAGCACACTTTTTTGGGGAAAAAATTAACATTTTTGAATTAAAAAAATAAGACAGCAATAAATTTGGCCCAATTTTTTTATGTATTGTGAAAGATAATGTTACGCCGAGTAAAATGATACCCAACATGTCACGCTTACAAATTGCGCCCGCTCGTGGCATGGCATCAAACTTTTACCCTTAAAAATCTCGATAGGCGACGTTTAAAAAATTCTATAGGTTGCATTTTGCAGAGGAGGTCTAGGCTTATAATTATTGCTCTCGCTCTAACGATCGCGGCGATACCTCACTTGTGTGGTTTGAACACCGTTTTCATATACGGGCGCTACTCACGTATGCGTTCGCTTCTGCGCGTGAGCTCGTCAGGACGGGGCGCTTTAAATTTTTATTTTTATTTTTCTTATTTATTTTAATTTATTTTGTTATTTTTTACATTGGAAAAAATAAAAAAAATAAAATGATCACTTTTATTCCTATTACAAGGAATGTACAGTAAACATCCCTTGTAATAGAAAAAAGCATGACAGGTCCTCTTAAATATGAGATCTGGGGTCAAAAAGACCTCAGATCTCATATTTAGAGTAAAATGCAAAAAAATATATATATATTTAAATTTGAAACTGTCATTTTTTTCAAAATAGAAAAAAAAATGTTTCTTTAAGACGCTGGGCGGGACTGACGTTTTGACGTCACTTCCGCCCAGCAGAGCCATAGGGACGGGTGAGGGACAAATTTCCCTCACTCGCATCCCCACACAGCAGACGGACGGACCCGATCGCCTCCGCCGCTACCGACGGCTCCGGTAAGCGGCGGGGGGCATGGGAGAGCGGTGGGAGGGGGGGGGCTCTCCCGCCGCCGATAACGGCGATCTCATGGCGAATCCGCCGCGGAGACCGCCGTTATGTTTTACAGGACAGCTCACACTAAAAATGGATATCTCGGTTGTGGCAGCAGCTGCTGCCATTACCGAGATATCCATCTTTAAAGTGTGGCCGTAAAAAGTCGTATAGCGGTCTGGAAGTGGCTAGAGATGTGTCTGCTGCAAAAGGTGGCTACTTTGAAGAACCTAGAATATGACATATATTTTCAGTTGTTTCACACTTTTTTGTTATGTATATAATTCCACATGTGTTAATTCATAGTTTTAATGCATTCAGTGTGACTCTACAATTTTCATAGTCATGAAAATAAAGAAAACTCTTTGAATGAAAAGGTGTGTCCAAACGTTTGGTCTGTACTGTATATATATATATATATATATATATATATATATATATATATATATATATATATATACAGTATATAAAATATATACAAGTGAGAATGAACTACAGCGCTAATTAAATTGATAATCCCAGGAACACCTATTAAAAAAAACAAATAACACAGCTGCTATCCGAGTGATACCAAATCAAAACAGTGAAAAAAATATTATTATAATAGGATGCGCTACTGTTAACTTATAAGTGTAAAACTTACAAACTGATCAGGGAGAGACAATCTCCATATACTTTGAGTAGAGGTGAACACACAAAAATCATGTGATAAGTCCTTATCCAGGTGCACAGTGATAAGCAGAAACAAAAAAGTTCCAACCAGGAAAAACATACGATGCCTTCCTCCACTATATATGCAAATCCCAGCACTTCAACGCTGCTATCCGGTGAATAGGCACTCATAGGCAGATGTATATGAAAGGAAAAAAGAAGGAAACCTCATTGCACAGACATCAAAAACAAATGAATAATGCGATCCAATGCATCAGCAAATACACTCACGAATCCCCGCTTTATGCAAGCATGGAACGCCGCTCAGTGTGCAGTCTCCTCAATTCGATACGATGGATTCGATCATAGGCTCCTCCCTATGCATTACGTCACGGGCACGCAACTTATTCATGGCTTACTACGTGATTGAGGATAGCTTGTGCTTAAATAGCCTCCTCGCTGTCAGCGTGTCATTGGTGTGAGCAACAGGGAAACACAAACATCATTGAGGCAACAAAGCTTACACACATAGTCAAATTCTGTGTGAGCGCAAATGCAGATACATGGATATACATAATTTTAATACATACTTTATAAAAGACCATACAAAAGATTAAAAGCTGATGCATTTTTAAAAAAATTAATTCTGTAAAATACCTAAATGCACCCTCTAGTGGCTCAATATTAAACTAATATGTCATACTAAGTATATTATGAACGAGAAATTACTAATTAAAACGTGGATTAAAATACAATTAAATTATTACATGTTAATCTGCACAAATAACTATAAACCATCAAAGTATAACCCAGAGAAAATTCATAAAATATTGATAAAATATATATCAATTATTAAAATGATTAAATAATTAATGAAAGGAGAAGTCTTAGAAATCAGAAATGAAACAATTAAGATCAAAATCAATATTCAAGCCATTTGGAGATAAGGTCTGCATCTCATGTATCCAGCGAGACTCAGATTTACTCAATTCCCTTATTTTATGACTGCCTCTCCAATGTGGAGTGTATTTGGCTATGGCCCAAAATTTAATTTCTTTAGGATTTTTGTGATGACACACATCAAAATGTCGCGACACATTGTGTTTAGGGAAGGCCTTCTGAATATTTTTGACATGCTCCCTGATGCGCTTCCACATAGGTCACTTCGTGCATCCAAGTTGTGCATCCAGGGTAAAGGATTTTTTCCGTGCAAACGGTGTTTTGCGTGTAGACAAACCAATTTTAATGGACAAAAATGTTCAAAATGTATATCCAAGGCAACAAAGAAGGAATATGACATAAAGGACCTCATTACCTGTAGGACTGAGGGGGTAGTTTATGTTTTGTAGTGCCCCTGCTCGCTTCAGTATGTTGGATGCACGAAGCGACCTATGTGAAAGCGCATCAGGGAGCATGTCCAAAATATTCAGAAGGCCTTCCCTAAACACAATGTGTCGCGACATTTTGATGTGTGTCATCACAAAAATCCTAAAGAAATTAAATTTTGGGCCATAGCCAAATACACTCCACATTGGAGAGGCGGTCATAAAATAAGGGAATTGAGTTAATCTGAGTCTCGCTGGATACATGAGATGCAGACCTTATCTCCAAATGGCTTGAATATTGATTTTGATCTTAATTGTTTCATTTCTGATTTCTAAGACTTCTCCTTTCATTAATTATTTAATCATTTTAATAATTGATATATATTTTATCAATATTTTATGAATTTTCTCTGGGTTATACTTTGATGGTTTATAGTTATTTGTGCAGATTAACATGTAATAATTTAATTGTATTTTAATCCACTTTTTAATTAGTAATTTCTCGTTCATAATATACTTAGTATGACATATGGTTATGTATGATATCATACGTTCAGTTTAATATTGAGCCACTAGAGGGTGCATCTAGGTATTTTACAGAATGAATTTTTAAAAAAATGCATCAGCTTTTAATCTTTTGTATGGTCTTTTATAAAGTAGGAGGCTATTTAAGCACAAGCTATCCTCAATCACGTAGTAACCCATGAATAAGTCACGTGCCCGTGGTCTTTTATAAAGTATGTATTAAAATTATGTATATCCATGTATCTGCATTTGCGCTCACACAGAATTTGACTATGTGTGTAAGCTTTGTTGCCTCAATGATGTTTGTGTTTCCCTGTTGCTCACACCAATGACACGCTGACAGCGAGGAGGCTATTTAAGCACAAGCTATCCTCAATCACGTAGTAAGCCATGAATAAGTCGCGTGCCCGTGACGTAACGCGTAGGGAGGAGCCTACGATCGAATCCATCGGATCAAATTGAGGAGACTGGACACTGAGCGGCGTTCCATGCTTGCATAAAGCGGGGATTCGTGAGTGTATTTGCTGATGCATTGGATCGCATTATTCATTTGTTTTTGATGTCTGCGCAATGAGGTTTCCTTCTTTTTTCCTTTCATATACATCTGCCTATGAGAACCTATTCACTGGATAGCAGCGTTGAAGTGCTGGGATTTGCATTCATAGTGGAGGAAGGCATCGTATGTTTTTCCTGGTTGGAACTTTTTTGTTTCTGCTTATCACTGTGCACCTGGATAAGGACTTATCACATGATTTTTGTGTACTCACAGTATATGGAGATTGTCTCTCCCTGATCAGTTTGTATGTTTTACACTTATAAGTTTACACTAGCGCATCCTATTATAATAATATAAAATATATAATTGCATCGTATAGGTGGCCCCCCTACTTTTGTCCCTGTCCCCCCATGTGCCCCCCTTATTATGAAAGCTGGAGATGCCACTGGTCCTGTTTGCAAGTCCTGTAACGCACGTAGATATGCACCAGCTCGGCCAGCAGCAATGTTTCTTTAACAGGCATTACTTGACAATCCCAGTTAAAGTCCAAACCTAATTCCAATTGAAAATCTGTGACAAGACTTGAAAATTGCTGTTCACAGATGCTCTCCATCCAATCTGACAGAGCTTGCCATATTTTGTAAAGAAGAATGGGAAAAATGTCACTCTCTAGATGTGCAAAGCTGGTTGAGACATGCCCAAAAAGACTTTCAGCTGTAATTACAGCAAAAGGTGGTTCTACAAAGTATTGGGGGGGCTAAATACAAATACATGCCACACGTTTCACATATTTATTTGTAAAAACATTTAAAAACCATTTATCATTCTCTTTCCACTTCACAATTATGTGCCACTTTGTGTTGGTCTATCACATAAAATACCAATAAAATACATTTACGTTTTTGGTTGTAACATGACAAAATGTGCAACATTTTAGGGGGTATGAGTACTTTTCCAAGGCACTGTATATAAATGTCAATATGGCACAATGTGCTATGATTTTTTTGAAAATGTTTACAATTGAACATTGTCTACTTCAAAGTATGAACCTTGTGAGTGTACACAACACCCCCAGCAATTTTTGGATTCTTCATAGCATCCCTGGAAGTCTTAAGATTTTTGATTTGCTCATTCAAGCTTTCATGGGGCAAGGTGACGTAGATTCTGAACTTTGTTTCTTTATCACTGGATCATACTCAAACATCCATGATTCATCTCCCATGATCACTTGACACAAAAAATCAGGCTCTCTTTCCAAACAGCCAACAGGTCTTGGCAAATGAGTTGAAGATGTTCCTTCTGATCACTTGACAAGTTCTTTAGAACAAGTGCACGCACTTTTCTCATGTTCAAATCTGGAGTCACGACTTCATGAATAATTGACTTAGTAATTCCCGTTTCCTCTTTAATCTTTCTGATCGTGAACACATTCAGTTCGATTTTTGATGAAGAGGGGTGTCCTGATCATTGTTCATCTTTAATGCCTTCTCGTCCTTCGTTAAAGGCCTTGTGCCATTGGTTCACCTGTGCAGATGATAGCACAGCTTCTCCATAAGTCTTCCTCACTATCTCCAAAGTTTCTGATGCACTTTTGCCCAATTTCACCCAAAATGTTATCATGTACCGCAATTCCAAACTCCCTTGCATTTTTCCTAATATTAGGCACTTGAACAGGGTGTCACAAAAAAGAATGTCTTGACTCTGACAGGGCTGGAATTCAACTGATCAGTGTTCTAACATATACCTGGCACTCCACCCCAAGTGACATTGGCCAGCTTCTCCCTTCACAGACCCCTTCTCGAGCATCGAAACTTAATTTTTATTATATCCTAAATATACCTTGCACATTCAGTTTACCAGTCCTTAGAAGTAGTGCTCGCATTTTTTTTATTTTTTCATGCATTTTTTCCTTAATATTCACTTAGTCATTCTGCCAGTCAAAGGGTGACAACATTCACTCATTGTGCTGTATCTATGGAGGGTTAGCATTGTCCTTCTATGAAGGAAATGTTTGTGAATTACAGAACATCTTACCCTTTCTTTAACATAGGAGGAGGTCTACGGAGTCTACTGAGCCAGCTGGGAATAATGCTAACTGATAACAGTCAGCAGCTGCAGAGAGCACAAAAAGTAATAAGCTCACAAGATTTCTGGAAGGATCAAAAGGTATTTTTTTTTTCATTTATCCAATAGGTATAGCAATACACATTTAGTGGTATATTTAACAGACCAACAATAAGCAAGTAAGATACGTTTATCAATAGGGTTTTATATACATGTTTGTATATTTGAAGCTGATATTTCCTGTGATTCTATGGAATCTCTTGACCTGTTTGTGACCCTTAATATCACATGACCAAATGTAATATATGGTCTCAGTACCCACCACTTGTAAGGTATTATAAAGACTTTCCCAGCCAGAAATGGGCACATGGAAAATTCCTGAAGGGATGTATGGCACAGGAAACAGCAGGCAATATGTCACCAGCAGACACCACAGAGGAACAAAGGGTGACTTGTGTGATTGTATATGATATTGTGTCTGTGTGGGAGTTCTGACAAGAAAGTAAATGACTGCCTTCATTTTATATTACAAAGCTGATTGTGGCTACTATTTGAGGCGCATTAATTCAGACAGATACAGCATAGTTATATAGCGTGAAGGCAATGAACAATATGAAAGAAGTCAGTTCACCCAATTTGCCCTTCCAGTATTTGATTAGAACCTTTCAGTCTCTGTTAAGCTAAGAATACAGCAAGCAGACTAAACTGACAATTACTAACAATGTAATTATTCAGAATCTGAAGTAATATGCAAGTATAGAAAATAATTTTTCATGTCATTGCTGACTTTACATGATAGATCATAAGAAGCTATAATTAAGGACCATTTCACAATCCTGTATACCAGGAGATCCGGTCAATAAAAACCAATTCTGGCCAAGGTCTGAATCACAAGTCTTTGCCGTGAAATATTGTATGTGTCTTCTTTCCTTTTTTGGCATGTTTCCTCCACACACTCTGATAAATGTAAATGTCCCCAATAGTGTTCTCCCTTACATGAGGTGCCCCAACCAAAGTAATTCATTACATTGGGTGCCCCTATCAGACTACCCCCATAACTCAGCTAGGTATTCCCTTCAGAGTGCCCCCTTACATCAGGTATTCCCTTCAGAGTGCCCACTTACATCAGGTGTCCCCATCATAGTACCCCTTTACATCAGGTGTCCCCTTCACAGTGTCACCTTACATCAGGTGTCCCCATCACAGTGTCACTTTACATCAGGTGTCCCCATTACAGTGCCACCTTACATCAGGCATCCCCATCACATCAGGTGTCTCCATCAGAGTGTCCCCACAACATAAAATGTGCCCATCAGCATTCCCCTTATTTTATGTTAAAAGGGCATGCTGATGGGTACATTTATGTTACAGGTCATGCTAATGGGCACAAAATGTGCCCATTAGTGTGCCCCTTAACAAAATATTGCCATCAGAGATCCTCTTAACAAAAAATGTGGCCCACATATCTTGAGGGCAGGAGTCTGCACATGTGGCAAGCTGCAGGGCTCAGAAGATGTTAGGAGAGGCAAGACGGGAGCCACAAGCAGCAGAGGGGCAGGGAGGGCACGTGACATCACGCCCCAACTTGTGGCCAGGCCAGTAATAAGAGCCAGGAGCAGGGTCGGGGCACACACAAGACTGTGTCCCAGCAACCAGGGGCACACAGGATGTCAAAATGCGGCAACACACTGGGGGCCTGGCGGTCCAGACAGGAACGTTGCCCGCTCTGTGTTCTGACCGCGGGCCGCCATTTAATGACGGCTGCTATATACACAATCCATACCCACAGTTGATCCAGAGGAAGGCAAAAACAAACAAAAAGTATGATAAAAATTTGCTCCAGCAGGGGAATAAATCCCTTCCTGGTCACCCAAGAGGCAATCGGATATTCCATAAATCAACTTTACCATAGTTGCTAACAGTCCCAATTTTCCCTGGACATTCACAATATTCAGACCTAAATCCCTTTTCCATGGGAAATTGGTGTATCGCCAGAGCTGCTGCTAGAGCTACGGGTCGGCACTGATGATTTGGTCTGGACTGTCGTTTTTGCTGGGGCCAGCTCCCTGGGCGGGGCCCAGGTGGTAATGAAAGCAGCTGCCAATAGAAATGGAGCTGCCACCAATCCCCGCCCCGTGGCCTGCTTCTGATCTGTGACCTGTTGTGGGGCGGGGGGTTAGCGGCAGCTCTATCTCTATTGGCAGCCACTTTCACTGCCACCCGGGCTCCAACTCTTGTTTCTTCCCCTCCGCCTCCACAACAGCTGGCCTTCTCTAAAATGGCGGAAGAGTCAAAATTCCCAGTGCCAACCCCCGACCTCTAGCGTCGGCTCTGGCGATACAGCAGCATGGGGGTCTTATAATCCATCTGGTGGCAAGTTGCATCTAGTGGCAAGTGACACAAGCTGCATCTGATGGCAAGTGACATGGCAGGTGGCATGCTGCATCTAGTGGCCGATGACATGGCAAGTGACAAGCTGAAAAAAAAAAAGTTGCGCTAAACATTAAAAAACAATTGGAGTGACCAAAAATTAGACATGTGTCATGTGGTTAATGGAGTTTTGCAATCCTATTACCATCAATTAACATATAATAACATGCAAACAATAGTCCATAAATAATGTGGTGGAATGTTGAATGAAGTAATCAAAAATGAAGTGCTTAATTCCCCAGTGACGGAAGAAAAGAAGTCCTTAAAATGTTAAAACCAAATGAACCACCAATAGAAGTGACAGCCGGAAAGCTATGATCCTCCACCACCAAAGAAAATATGTCTCCTTACCAGAACCCGGTGGTCCCTTGATTATAGGGGACCCCAGGAACCCTGTAGGTAAATGGAATGACAGAGCCACGAGCTGGATGGAGCCAATCTTATTGGGGATCGTCACCTTGTTCCAATTAGTCCAGGAAATGAACAGTCATGTGTCATGAGTTGGAAAAAGAAGAAGAGGTGGGCCTCGATAGTGTAAAAACCTTTAAAAACGTTTATTTAAAAAAAAATTGTACATGCTGTTACACTTACATTTCTGTAGTAAAAACAAGCCTTTAAGTCTGATGTCCTGGCCAGATACATCCAGACAACCCGTCCAAGCAGAAAACCAAAGCAGTTCAGGGGGGTGATGCTGATGCACTGCACGTTCCGCCCCAGTGACAAGCTGCATCTGGTGCACCCCTCACATTGTAAATATTTTATTATATCTTTTCATGTGACAACACTGAAGAAATTAGACTTTGCTACAATATAAAGTAGTGAGTGTGCAGCTTGTATAAATTTGCTGTCCCCTCAAAATAACGCAACACACATTAAAGCAGAGGTCCACACAAAACGTGAACCTCCACTTTTTGGAACTCTCCCTTCCTCCGGAGTCACATTTGCCACCTTTCAGGGGGGAGGGGGTGCAGATACCTGTATTATACAGGTATTTACACCCACTTACAGGCATAGATATCCGCAGAATCTGCGTGTATCTACGCCACTCCCCCCCCCCGGTGTCTCCTGGGAAACACACAGTTCCCAGAACACAGCGGGGACCAGTGAAAGATGCACAGCATGACTCACACATGCGCAGTAGGGAATCGTGCAGTGAAGCTGCAACACTTCACTTCCTGATTCCCTCAACGAGGATGGCGGCGGGGGCAGCCAAGAGACGAGCGATTGCTCGTCTTCTGCTGCCGACATCGCAGGCACCCTGGACAGGCAAGTGTCCATTTATTTAAAAGTCAGCAGCTGCAGTATTTGTAGCTGCTGGCTTTAATATTTTTATTTAAGGTGGACCTCCGCTTTAATGTCTAAACTGCTGGCAAATGAATTGAGTACACCCCTAAGTGAAAATGTTCAAATTGGGCCCAATTAGCCATTTTCCTCCCCGGAGTCATGTGACTCATTAGTGTTACAAGGTCTCAGGTGTGAATAGGGAGCAGGTGTGTTCAAGTCGGTGTTTATCGCTCTCATCTTTCATACTGGTCACTGGAAGTTCAACATGGTAAAGAACTCTCTGGGGATCTGAAAAAAAAAAATTGTTACTCTACATAAAAATGGCATAGGCTATAAGAAGATTGCCAAGACCCTGAAACTGAGCTGCAGCATGGTGGCCAATGCCATACAGTGGTTTAACAGGACAGGTTCCACTGAGAACAGGCCTCGCCATGGTCGACCAAAGCGGTTTAGTGCACGTGCTAAGAGTCATATACAGAGGTTGTCTTTGGCAAATAGATGTATGAGTGCTGCCAGAATTGCTGCAGAGGTTGAAGGGGTGGAGGGTCAGCCTGTCAGTGCTTAGACCATACATCGCATCAAATTGGTCTGCATGGCTGTCTTCCAAGAAGCAAGCCTGTTCTAAAGAGAAAAGCCTGCAAACAGTTTGCTGAAGACAAGCAGACAAAGGACATGGATTACTGGAACCATGTCCCGTGGTCTGATGAAAAGCGTGTGTTGCGGCAACCAGGTGAGGAGTACAAAGACATGCCTACGGTCAAGTACTGTGGTTGGAGTGTCATGATCTGGGGCATGAGTGCTGTCAGCACTGGGGAGCTACAGTTTATTAAGGGAGCCATGAATGCCAACATGTACTGTGACATATTAAAGCAGAGCATGATCCCCTCCCTTCAGAGACTGGCGGGCGGGGCAGTATTCCAACTTGATAATGATCCCAAACACACCTTCAAGACTACCACTGCCTTACTAAAGAAGCTGTGGGGCATCCTCAAAAGGAAGATGGATGACCGCAAGGTGTCTAACATTCACCAGCTTTGTGATGTCGTCATGGAGAAGTGGAAGAGGACCCCAGTAGCAACCTGTGAAGCTCTGATGAACTCCATGCCCAAGAGGGTTAAGGCAGTGCTGGAAAATAATGGTGGCCCCACAAAATATTGACACTTTGGCCCCAATTTGGACATTTTCACTTAGGGGTGTACTCACTTTTGTTGTCAGTGGTTTAAACATTAATGTGTTGAGTTATTTTGAGGGGACAGCAAATGTACACTCACTACTTTACATTGTAACAAAGTGTAATTTCTTCAGTGTTGTCATATGAAAAGATATAATAAAATAATTACAAAAATGTGAGGGGTGTACTTACTTTTGTGAGATACTGTATGTGCTTGTATGTGTATACTTTTTAAACCATTGTTCTTATGTGCATTATAGTTACTTTTAAAGCTAAATATTGGGTAAAATTGTTAATAATAATTTGTTCTTGCAGTCCATTTAGTTGTGAATAAGGTAGTGTACATCAGTTTGTGTCCCAGTCACATAACCACCCTCTTGACAGTTACCTAAAAAGAATGGGTTAGTGCAGTGGTGCCCAACCAGTGGACCGGGGGCCACATGTGGCCCGCGGAGCTCTCTGATGTGGCCCGCGACCTCCTGCTCTGGGATGGCTGGTTGGCAAGCCCAGATCTTAGGTTGCCGACCTGCCATCTGGGAGCATCTGTGTTGTGAATGAAGCCGGCGGTAGAAGAAGCAAGGGGCTTTTCAGAAAGTGCACCACCCTGCAAGATATAATAGACGTCTATAGCAAAGTGCAGCTAATCGGCGGGAAAACCACTGGTACGCTGCGCCGCAATAGACCACACACCATCAGTATAACAGCAGCCTTAGGCCCCTTTCACAAGATCGGTTCAACGCAACGGGACCCTTCATTCACCTCTATAGAGCAGCAGATGTAAACAGACTTTTGTCCTTTTACACCTGCCTACCTCCAATCCAATCTGCTAAAAAAAAACAGAAGTGGATCTGTCCCCTTCCATCTGATTGGATCAGAGGGCCCATAGAGTAGATTGGGCTGTGTCTGCTTGGCATATGCAGACTGGACACAGACTGGTCATCTGCCCATTCTACTCATTGTGGCCCGCGACTGGTTACCAAGTCGCTTTAGTGGCCCTCGGCCTTCAAAAGGTTGGGCACCCCTGGGTTAGTGTGTCCCGAACCAGAAATATCCTGACATTCCCCCTAATTTTAAACAGTGTATGATGAATCTGTGGTAAGTTAAATGGAAAGGTTTTCCTCTGTCTTTATCTCTGCTCAGGCATGATTGCATTCTCAACTAGCCCCGTACACACGGACGGTTTTCCCATCAGAAAAAGTCCAATGAGTGCTTTTGGTCAGGAATTTCCAACCGTGTGTATGCTCCATCAGACTTTTTCTGATGGAAAAATGGCCAAAAACGCCTGCCAAAAGATAGAGAGCTAGCTGGCTCTCTTTTTTCCCGTCGGGATTCCTGACCGTGTGTACAGGGCATTATAGTTCAAGCCTCACTCTTAGATCTGCTTCCTACTCCCACAGACACACTCTGAAGCCAAGCTCTCTAGCCATCCATGGAAGTGCTGATTCCAACCATAAAGCTCTTTAGCAATAGGCTGGGGCTTTAAAAATGTCCCCCAAAATAAGGGACCTTCCTCTGAAAACATCAGTCTGCTGTATATGTTCACCAGGCTCTTCTGCACTAGACACAATGGTACCATAAAAAGTTGTGCCAAAAAAAGGATGCATAAGAGCAACATAGTTGGCCCTTTGGTGTTAAATAAATTGCTATATTTTCCCAGTGGCCTAGTAAAGAAGTTCATTGGAGTCCTAACTTACTTACTTTCTTCTAGTAGGCACTCCAACATGGCACCAGGTTAATTCAGTCAGCAGACAGCAATAATTAATCATATTTTTTATTAATTTTTTATAAAAAAAAAAAAGCAATAATTAATCAATCACAGCCTGCTCTAGATCTCCTGTGAACTATCGTTCATATTGTTTGTTAGCCAAATTCCTGTTCTATAATTGTTCTCAGTATAGACACAATGGCCGGGATTCAGATACATTGGCGCATATTTATGCGGGCATAGCGTATCTTGTTTAAGCCTATCTTGTTTAAGCCTCTCAAGGCGCAACCTTGAGAGGCAAGCATTGTATTCTCAAAGAATATGCGCTGGCGTAGCGTATAGTTGTCGGCGTAAGCCGACGTAAGTCAAAGTAGGTGGAAGTGGGCTGGAAGTGGCCGTGATATATTATAATGAAGCGTGACCCCATGCAAATAATGGCTACAGCTTCAAACAACTAACTGTGCATGCATCGTCTCTTGGACGCATCCCAGTGCGCATGCTCACAGTTACATCGAAATAGCTGCCTAAGATAAGTCGAACACTGCCTACGACGTGAACGTAACCTACGCACAGCCCTATTCACGTAGTACTATGTAAACTGCCTACGTGACGTAAAATTTGACGGCGTAGTTCCCTGGCCCATACCTGTGCATGACTTACCCCTGCTTTATGAGGGGTAAGTTTACGCCGGATGTACGACTTTTGTTTGTGAATCAGCGTATCTTACTAATTTGCATATTTGCATCCAGCGTAACTATGCGCCCACGATACGCCAGCGTAGGCAAGTTACGTCAGTCAGATGAAGTCAGTTTTTAGGTGTATCTATGTTTGTGGGTACGGCGCATAGATACAGCAGCGCATATTTGTACTTACGCGGCGTATCTCGAGATACATCGGCGTAAGTTCTTTCTGAATCCCGGCCGATGAGATTGTCCTATAACTGCTCAAAACTAATTGCAACTGCATGCTAATATTGTTCCATGTAAGACACAATTTGTAGAGTTATAAGTCAAGGTTCCATTACTTGTAGGTATGTATTGGAGATTAAAAAAACATGCCACTGTTTGTAAAGTAAAATCGCATACTTCACATATATATAAAAGATCCATTGTAGAAGATTTCAAAGGTTTTACTCATCCCTTTCATCACACGTGACTTAAAAAAACATGTAGGGTTTACAAATTAGATTTCATCATAGGCTGAAAATATATTCTTAAAGGTACCATTATCTTTTGTCAAAACAGAGTAGTTCTTTGAACTTTGTGATTTCAGAATGTGTTTTGCAAAGACTTAAATACTGTGCAAACGCTTTTACAGTACATTCTTGCTGAAAAAGAATATAAAAGCATATAAAATATCTAAGACACTAATGATCCCTTGTGTGGTTAAGAATTTGTCTGCTCTCAATGTGCCTATGAATTGAAATGAATTGAAATAGCCTAGTCTTCTGTTTACTTCAGTTTTTTACCATGATTCCGTTAATTTGTTCAAAATTGATATGGATACAATTGTGAAGTCTTGCTGCCTTCTGTCCCCTCTTACTACTACCAGTCTTGCTACTTCTCTTTCTTTCTGTTACACAAAACTTCTCTACATCTTCTTTATTCTTTCTTAGGCCGCGTACACACGACCGAGAAACTCGTCGGGCGAAACACATCGTTTCCCTCGTCGAGTTCCTTGTTCGGCAGTCAAAAAACTCGTTGAGCCAAATTTTCCCATTGCCCATCAAGGAAATAGAGAACATACTCTCTTTTTGGCTCGACGAGTTCCTCAACGGGTTTTTTGGCAAAAAGTGAACACATGACCGGTTTCCTCGGCAGAATACGTCTCCCATCGAGTTTCTTGCTGAATTCTGCCGAGGAAACCGGTCGTGTGTACGCGGCCTTAGTTTTACTGAGTAATGCAGCTTTATACTGTAGACGCAAGCCTTAACACCTTTTTTCTCGCCTCCTCCCAGCGGCGTCCAGTCTTGCTGCTAATTCTTCTTGAAATCCCATCCTGCTACCTTTACCACCTTCCACAATTCAGTGTCATTGCCTCATTTCCCTACTTCCTTTACAATCCAGTCTTGCCACTACCTCTTTCCCCTGCTCCACAATTTTCTACAGCCTCTCTTCCTCACTTCCCTACCTAGTGCCATTCTTCTCCTAATTAATAATATCACTGTAATGTCTTTTTTAAAACTCTCCATCACAATTTAATTCCACAGACTTTACTCCTCCTATTAATTCACCTCCACTCCCCCTCCCCCACTATTCCACTATCTGTCTTATGGTATCCCTTATCCCCATGTACACACTGGAAAATAATAAAGATTTATAAAATATGGGTTGTATTGAGGGTGCCAGTATTATTTTATGCCCCTAGAAAAAGTTTGTCATTCAGGAGTCAATATAATCTTATGCCGCATACACACGACCGGTTTGTCTGATGAGAACGGTCTGATGGATCGTTTTCATTAGTGTGGGCCCCATCGGTTATTTATCCATCGGTTAAAACAATTGGAACTTGTTTTAGAATTAACCAATGGGTACCTAACCAATAGAAAAAAAAAACTATCGTCTGTAGGCACGTCCATCGGTTAAAAATCCACACATGCTCAGAATCAAGTTGACGCATGCTTGGAAGCATTGAACTTCATTTTGTTCAGCACGTCGTTGTGTTTTACGACACCGCGTCCTGATACAATAGTTTTTTAACCGATGGTGTGTAGGCACGACTGACCATCAGTCAGCTTCATTCGTTAACTGATGGAAAAATCCATCAGACCGTTTTCATCGGATAGACCGATCGTGTGTACAGGGCATAAGTCTTTGAGCAACATCATTTGGTAAACTTCCCTCCCTCCAGTTCATATGAGCATGAAGAGTCATTTATATTAGAATCAACAGAGTAATGTGGGAACAAAACAAACACCACTTGCCAGAGAGTTATATCTTTAAAAATACTATACTTTAGAAAGCATAGGCACACAAATATTCACTTTAATGCTATTTCTGCCTTTTTATGGGTGTCAATCAGTTATTATGGACAGAAAATTGTATTTATTTGCTGATAAGCATCATGAATAATAATAATAATAATAATAATAATAAATAGTGCTGTTTTTGCTTTACCAAACAGGAGACTTCATTAGCTGTTTTGACAAGTTTACATTATACTTGATATACTAGATATCATTTAGGCCAGATAGAAAGCATTCTGGGCCAGATTCACGTACCGGCCGCGTCGACGTAGCGTATGCCATTTACACTACGCCACCGCAACTTAAATGAGCAAGTGCCGTATTCTCAAAGCACTTGCTCCGTAAGTTGCGGCGGCATAGTGTAAATGGCCCGGCGTATCCCTGCGTAAATGAAAGGGGGCAGCTTGTATTTAAATTAAGCGCGCCCCCGCGTCGATCGAACTGCGCATGCGCCGGCTGGGAAAAAAGCCCAGTGCGCATGCTCCAGCTCACGTTGGAAAACGTTGTTGAAACCGGCGTAAAAACGACGTGTTCGTCACTTACGCAATGCCCTATTCGCGAACGACTTAGTTAAACGACGTAACCAACGAAAAAAGATGACTCTGTCCCGACGCCATACTTAAAGCGGAGTTCCACCCAGGAAAACCACATTTGCCCATCTAGCTTAAAAAAAAGAAATACTCACCCGAAATACCTGTTGCTATGCGGAAGTCCGTAATCTGCCTCTTCCACACCGCGGTGCTTCTTCTGCTTGTGAATGGGGCGCTCTGCTTTCTGGGAACTGTGTGTGTTCTCAGAGAGCAGCCGCCCATTCACAAGCCAGCGTGAGACTCACGCAGGTGCAGTAGGAAATGGGCAGTGAAGCCGTACGGCTTCACTGCCTGTTTCCCATAGTGTGAATGGCGGCGCGGGACCTGGATCGATCGTGGGACCCGCATCGGGGGGGGCCATTAGCGCGGGCAAGTAGGACAAGGTAAGTGTCCTTATTTAAAGTCAGCAGCTACACTGTTAGTAGCTGCTGACTTTAAAAAAAAAAAAAATTGCGGCTGGAACACCCCTTTAACATGGCATACGACGGAACTTCGTAAGCCTACCCCTCATATAGCAGGGGTAGGTTTATGCTTACGGAAACGATGTAAATGACGACGAGGCGGCGTAAAAACATTCAGGAATCAGCGTTTAGGCTCATTTGCATAGGCAAATGAGAAATCAACGTAAAGGCCACCTAGCGGCCAGCGAAGGAATTACATCTAAGATCCGACGGTGTAAGTGCCTTACACCTGTCGGATCTACGCCGTATCTATGCGAAAGTGATTCTAGAAATCACACGCATAGATACCTGGGCAAAAAAACAGAGATACAACGGTGTTTCTTGAGATACACCGTCGTATTTCTTTCGAGAATCTGGCCCTCTGTGTTTTTCTGTGTTTATGCCATGATTATTCAATTCTAAAATTTCCAGTGACTGACCCTTCTCTTTCAATATTTTTAGACACTGATCAAGAACAAGAAACCAGGTCAAGAAAACTAGAAGAACTATAAACTCCTTATTTGCATACTTGTTCTTGGTCCCAGACTTAAAGTATTGAAACATGTTAATAAACATTACAGCCAGGCAAGTAGTATGAATTCATGGCAATGAAAAATCCTGACATTTTTATTTTACAAAATGTTCTTGTTTTATATAGCTTTGGAATGTATGTATATTTATTGAAGTGTTTCCATAACAAAAAATGCAGAGTACAAAAATGGAAAATTGTATACTCACCTTTCCGTAATTTTCCTTTCCTGACGCATCTTCATGGCAGCACACACTGGGTTGTGACTCCGCCCCCACAACCTGACAGGATTGGTTAGCTATAAATTTGAAGGGGAGACGCCCCGCACCATTCTCTGTATATATCATCATAAAACAGCAGGGTGGGCATCTGTGTGCTGCCATGAAGATGCGTCAGGAAAGGAAAATTACGGAAAGGTGAGTATACAATTTTCCATTTTCCTGACGCATTCATGGCAGCACACACTGGGAAATAACTCGCCAGTCGGGAGGGTGCAAGAAAACAGTAATATTTATTCTTTATAGCACTGAGGAATTGGCTCTAAGAACAGATCTGCCGAAGTCGACGGTAGCCAGGAGAGCAGAATTCACTCTGTAGTGAGAAATGAAGATGTGTTGGGTAGACCAAGTTGCTGTTCTGCCTATGGTTTCCGGTGAAGTCCCGCAATATGCTGCCCAAGAAGTGGCCTCTGCCCCTGTCGAATGAGCCCTAATACCCTCTAGGAGTCGTAAGTTGCTGGATGGAATAGGTCTCTTTGATAGCCTTAACAACCAAGAGTTAATGGTACGGGAGGTAGCTGGCTGACCTCGTCTGTTCCCATGTGGGATAATCAAGAGAGAATCCTTCTTCCTGAGATGTAGCTGTGACGTAACTGGAGATGGTAGACTTGACATCCTAGTCATGGGACTCGCCCCTCTCATTAGTAAAAGGCGAAAGGACGATGTCCTGGTTATAATGAAAGGAGGAAGTTACCCTTGGATAAAAATGGTCTGAGGGCTTCAGAACCACTCTGTTAGGGAAGAACACTACATAGGGGTTCTGTAGCCATAAGTGCTGTATCTCCGACGCCCTCTTAACTGAGGTGATAGCAATACGGGAAGCCATCTTCAGAGCTAGGTTCCACGGTGACCGGTGAGACTAAGTTGAATGGAGAAAAAGGTGGATTGGACAGGGCCCCGAGGACTACACAGAGATCCCCTGTTGGAAAGGCTGGCCTCCTAGGTGGTCTGATCTTACGTAGGCCCTGAGGAACAGAGTGACCGGATGATGAAGAGCCCATCTAGTACCCGTCATGGCTGAAAGGGCAGATACTTGCACCTTCAGGGTACCCGAGCCTGGGCCCTTGTTAAGCCCTGACTGAAGAAATTCAAGAATTTGAGATGGGATTCCAATCTCTTTGCTGCGATGACACGAACCTCTCCCAAATCCTAGTATAGGTGACATCAGTGGAGCTCCTTAGAGCTTGTACTAAGGTTGATATTACCTCCTGAGAGTATCCTAGTTCCCCTAACCTAGCCCTCTCCGCTTCAAAGCTGGCAAATGCAGCTTCTCTGGGCTGGATGGAAGAATTGCCTCTGATGTATGAGATCCCAGGTTACTGGAAGATGTATTGGAGGCCGCGTACCTAGCTGTAGCAGGGTCGTAAACCATGGCCTCCTCAGCCGGAACGGTATTAGTACAATAACCGTGGCTGAGGACTTCCGAAGGCGGGACAGGAATCTTGAAACCCGAGAAGTTGGAAGAAAAATGTACCCTAGCTCGCAGCTCCATGGAAGAACTAGGCAGTTTGTCCCTTCAGGTAATGGAAAGTGGGCTCTGGACAGGAACCTCTGACACTTGGAGTTCTTTGGCGTGGCCGCTAGGTCGACTTCTGGTACTCCCCAAGTTTTCGTAAGAATGGAGAATACCTGTTGGTTCAGGGACCATTCGTTGTTTGAAAGTGTCTCTCGGCTTAGGTAGTTGGCCAACGAATTCTGTGTTGCTGGGACGCATACTCCCCACAGATCTAACAGGTGCACTTGTGCCCCTTCCATTATGGGCGAACTTCCTCCTGAAGCGTGCGACTCCTGATGCTCCCCTGTCTCTGGATACATGACACCGCTACTTGTTGTCCATCCTGATCAGGACACTCTTCCTCTCTAGAAGAGGCGCAATGGCCAGGAGGGCCAGAAAGGCTGCTCTGAGCTCTAAAATATTTGACACTATGCCCTGAGCCCGAAAGTGCCACTGTCCTTGGGCTACTCAGTCTAGATAGTGTGGACCCCATCACCCCTGGCTGGCGTCCGATGTTACTACTTCTGGACTTGGGGGAACTTTTGGAATGGACTCCCTGAGGTTGGACAGGTGTGTCCACCACCATACTAATTGCTTTACCAAAGTTCGGGATGTGAATGGTTTGGAGTATTGATGTTCTATTCCACTGCCTGAGAAAGGAGTTCTTTAAGACTCGCATGTGCCACAGGGGCCACTGTATCAAGGGTATGGATGCTGACATGGACCCCAGGGTCCTGAGGCAGGCTCTGACAGTTAGACGTCTGGATGATAGCAGATTCTGTATCTTCTGGAGCAAGGGCTTCAGCCTCTCTTGAGGGAGTTGCACCCGGTACAACCTGGTATTTTATTCTGCCCCTAGGAACACCCTAACTTGCCGAATGCTCTGGGTGCTGAGGCGATGCCGAATGGGGGGCACCAAAATTGGAAATGGGATTGATCGATTGAGAACCGAAGGGACTTCTGGAAGTTAAGATGAACTGGGATGTGAAGGTAAACGTCCGAAAAATCTAGAGATAGCATCCAGTCTCCCACGTCCACTGACAACAAAATGGACTGAAGGCTTTTCCAATCTGAGGGCCTCTATTTTGATCATCTGTTGAACTTCTTTAGGTCCAAGACTGGACGTAGATCCCCGTTTTTTTTTTTATTATATCAGAAATAAAGGAGAATAAAACCCCCTCCCTTTCTGGTGTGGAAGTACTTGGTAGGCTGGAATGTGTTCCCTGGCAATCTGCCCATGAATTTCCAATTGTGACCGGTCTTGATAGAGGATAGTGTCCATGGATCTGTTATACGAGTTGCCCATATCCGAGCGAATCTCTTGAGTCTGGTGCTCACCTGAGCTGGGTGGGCAGACGGACCCTCAAAAAGGACTTCTGCTGTTCCCCAGCTGTGATTGGCTTACTGTATCTACATGAAGGAGGGTCGAGTCTTCCAGTCCCTCCTAAATTCCCTGCCGGGGCGGTAGGATCTAACATCCCTGTATTTGACAGGAAGATCACGCCTGTAAGCGGGGTCCTTCTGGGGCTCTGGTTTCCTATCGGAGGGAATCAGCCCGGACTTTCCCCCGGTAACCTTGGAGATGGCCGAGTCCATCTTTGTGTGGAATACACTTGAGCCGCCATATGGAATTTTGCACCAGTTGATTTTGACGCTGCCTTCGCTATCCAGGGTCTCAGCCATAAGGCTCTTCCCAGCCATGAAGTCGCCCCCTCAGGAGCCGTAAGCCAACTTAATTTTCCTGCAGGGAGGAGAATATCTTCCCCTGGTTGACTCCTTCTAGAATGGAATTCTCAACATTAGCCGCCCATGCAGCGATAGTTTTAGCGACTGCCGCCATGGTGATAGCCGGCCTACAAGCGTCTCCTGTCGTGGAGCAGGCTTTCTTCAGTTCTATATTGATTTTACAATCAAGAGTGTCCCGGAAGGTAACTGCGTCTTCAATCGGTAGAGAAACGTCTCTAGCGAGTCGCATTAAAGATGAATCCACCATAGTTGCATTGATCAAAAGAATTGATCTTAGAATCCCACAAGGGGTACAATCTGCAAACTTGTCGCTCATACTGGGCCGCTTATGCGATCCAACCACTTATCCTTTATGAGGTCCCATGTGGAAGAAAAATATATTTTAAATATATTTAAAAAAAACATTCCTAATATATTTTTCCCAAATATATTGCAATATATTTGAAATGCTACAATTTTGGCCAGATTCAATATATTTCAAAAATATATTTCAATATATTTGTGAATATATTATTGAATATATTGGAAAATGCATTGTGAAATATGTTGCAAATATACTCATAAATATATGTTAAATGTATTTCTGAATGCATTTAGCAATATATTTATGCAGCCATAAATATATTGCAACATGCATTTTGGAATGCATTGTGAATATATTCAGACATATATTGCTAAATGCATTCAGAAGTACATTTAACATATATTTCTGAATACATTCACAATGCATTCCAAAATGCACTTTGCAATATATTTATGGCTGCAAAAATATATTGCTAAATGCATTTAGAAGTGCATTTAACATATATTTATGAATATATTTGCAACATATTTCACAATGCATTACCCAATATATTCACAAATATATTGAAATATATTTTTGAAATATATTGAATCTGGCCAAAATTGTAGCATTTCAAATATATGGCAATATATTTGGGAAAAAATATATTAAGAATGTTTTTTAAAATATATTTTAAATATAAATGTACTAATTGTAAAATAAAAAAAAATACATTTTGAAAGGCTGTGCATTTATATATTGTAGGCCTATAAAACCAGCAAATATTTGGAAATAAAAACAATAACACAGTACAATACACACAACTTTATTAGCATGTAAATATACACAAACTACAACACAGAGAATAGAAAGTGGTGTTAACTGTGGTAAATGACATTAATGACATAAAAGTTTATTTGTGGTATTCTGATGGTTCCCCATGTTTCCCTTCAGGTGATATTTCAACAATTTTTTCTTGTAACAGCGTCACTGATCACACCATTTGAAGTCCCAGGAAACTTTGCCAAAGTGGCAGCTTTAAAAAGTAAATGGAAAATATTAGACTTATTAGATTTTCCCTGTGAATCAAAAGCCATATAAGACCCTTTTCACACTGCAGCGCTGCTAAAGCTCCGGCGGTTTTTGAAACACTTTTTAGGCGTTTTTTTTTTAAAGGGAAAAAGTACAGTTTTAATGCGCTTTTAAAGTGCTTTGGAAGCGCTGCCCATTAATTTCAATAGGCAGGTGCGTTTTAGGAGCGCTATTTATAGTGCTCCCAACCCGCCCCAGATGCTGCTTGCAGGACTCTTTCTAATGTTACGCAAGCACATCGCCCCAGTGTGAAAGTACTCATTGCACTGAAAGGGATGCAGTTTCATGAGCTTTTTAGAGGCTATTTCTATTGCTAAAACGCCTGAAAACTGCCTCAGTGTGAAAGGGGTCTAACAGATGCAGCTGAGTAAATAAAACTAACCAAATTAAGCATGTATAAAAACATCAACATATTGTAGACTTTTCAAAAATCAGTATAATAATCAACATCTTGCCTACAACTTGTCTTATTAGTTCAGACTACCACCAGACTGAGCAAGATATCTTATTTTGAAACAAAAGTCAAATTGGCTTACAGTCTACATGTCAAAGCTGATGTTTACATAGGGTCTAACTGTACCCGCTTCTCTCCATCTGTCAGCCGCTTGGAGGCACCGCCTTGAAAGTTACTTTTTATTAAAGTGGTTGTAAAGGTACAAAGGTTTTTACCTTCATGTATTTTATGCATTAAGGTAAAAAAAAAAAAAAACTTCTGTGTGCAGCAGCCCCCCTATACTTACATGAGCCTCCTCTCGATCCAGCAATGACCACGAGTGCCTTGTCTCTCCAGGGACTTGCACTGCTGATTGGCTTTCTGTAGTGGTGGGAGCTATTGGCTCCCGATGCTATCAATCACAGTCAGTGAGCTAATTAGGAGATGGGGCCAAGGATCTGGGCTGCTCTGTACAAAAACCCTTACACAGAGCAGGTAAAATATGTCATATTTGATATTTACAAAAAAGACAATGTTTTAATGTTTCGGTACCAAAAGAAATCCTACCTGTTTAGGCCTTGAGTACGACACTTGACAAGGAGATGAGCTCAAGTCTTCAGATGGGACAGAAGGTGATGCACACGATACACCCACATAGGATGAACTTCCACCATCATTCTTCAGTGCTATTAGCTGCGCTCTTGTTGTTTTCAAAGTATCCATTACGCCAGGCAACTCTATGGAAATGCATAAAAACATTTTAAGTAACATAATGGCCTATTTTCTCACCATATCCATTAATTTCATTTGTTAGAAATTGATGACTTGTGGAAAAATGTACTTTTACATGATTAGAGGGTTTCCTCCAGTCTGCTTCTGACCCATCCCCCCCACCAGATCAAAAATATTCCAGGAGGGTTTCTCCCAAGGTATAAGTAAAGATGTTCCACAAAACAAAAATCTTACTTGTGCATATAGTATGTAGTTACCTCAGTGCACTCACTGATACTATAATGAATGTAGTACAGTAAACTCCCAGTTACTGTTATTTCTGGTTGCTTGAGATCTAATAGTAACTCTCAAGCATCCACCTCCCATGGCACCCTGCCCCCTTCCACTTAGCAGCTAAATGGGGTAGGGATTGGGGGCATTGTTTTACCACCCCCAAATTCACATGCGATGAGCCTAAAAAGTGCTATTGCCAAATGCAACTAAGGGCTCATTCATAATGCGTTATGCAATGCTCCAATGGGCCTCTGAGAAATTATACAAGGTGGTCAGGAGGCAAAATGTTAACACCAATAATTGCAGTGAAAGGCACAGGATTGCAGCGCGGTAGTACGGCAATTATAGGTTTTAGTCAGGTGTGATGAGGC
The DNA here is from genome assembly GCA_029574335.1 of Rana kukunoris. Taxonomy (NCBI): domain Eukaryota; kingdom Metazoa; phylum Chordata; class Amphibia; order Anura; family Ranidae; genus Rana; species Rana kukunoris. The sequence continues at coordinate 157,174,144 of CM056056.1, forward strand.
AACATTGGAGGACACTTTGCCCTGTGATTAGGGTTGTCCCGATACCGATACTAGTATCGGTATCGGGACCGATGCCGAGTTTTTGCGGGAGTACTTGTACTCCCGCAAATACCCCCGATACCAAAATAGAATAATTCATATTGCAGCCATGTCCTGTCCCTCATACCTGTAGCTATGATATGTCCCCCACGTATGCCGCCGCATACCGCCGTCAATCCCCCTGCATTATAGCGTAGCGTGCATTACAAACTTTCGTTTTGAATACTTGTAAATGCCCGCGCCGCCATGTATAGACACTCCCCTTCTCGGGGATCCGTCCAATACCGAGCAAGGGGGAGTGGTGACGTTACGGGCATGGGACACTCCCCCTTGCTCGGTATTTAACAGATCCCCGAGAAGGGGAGTGTCTATACATGGCGGCGTGGGCATTTACAAGTATTCAAAACGGAAGCTTGTAATGCACGCTACGCTATAATGCAGGGGGATTAACGGCGGTATGCGGTGGCGGCATCATAGCTACGGGTATGGGGGACATACATGGCTTGCAATATGTGGGGGACATACATGGCTGCAATATGTGGGGGACAGACATGGCTGCAATATGTGGGGGACAGGACATGGCTGCAATATGTGGGGGACAGGACATGGCTGCAATATGTGGGGGACATGGCTGCATTTGGGGACATATTTAAAAAAAGTTTCGGTATTCGGTATCGCCGACTACTTGAAAAAACATATCGGTACTTGTACTCGGTCCTAAAAAAGTGGTATCGGGACAACCCTACCTGTGATCTTTGACTTCTCCCATGTTGTTCAGGTAGATCTCCACCTCTCTAAGGTTGCCTACCTCTGCCCTAAAACACTGTAGAATGAAAAGGCAAATGATTGGTCAAACAGAAAATAAAGATAAAAATAACAAAGGCAGCAGAACTGGTGGAATAATAGACAATAAATAGATAAAAAATAAAAAGACTGCACCAATATAAAACATTCTATGAAAATTAAAATTGAAAATTTCACCAATACAAATTCACATTGAAAGACTGGCATCCAGGGGCTGATATGCCAAAAACGGTGCACAATAATTAACTAAAACAAAAAAATCAGAGTGCAAGGAAAAATTTGTATATAAATTCACAAAATGAATGTCAAATTATATGTATAAACAATGAGAGGTTAATACGCCAAATCCGTGATCCCAAAAATTGTATGCCAACAGCACACAATTGGCAAACCAAACCTCTAAAGTTCTTAATGATATCACCACAAAACTCAAACACTGATGACCAAATGAATAATGAAGGATGATGCAATATGATGATCAGATACAGTGCCAGTTGAATGTGGTGATATAAAAAAAAAGGGAAGGTGCCCACCACCGTAATTAAGTTGTCCGCTTACCAAAGGCAAGTTGTCTCAGTTGTTGGTTTTCTTCTTCCAAGTGCTTATTCCGGTTTTATATTCACCAGTTGTCAGTCTTGGTCAGGTGCTTTGACAGCGGCTGGCGGCCCATCTGTCAGAATCCGCAAAAAAAAAAAAAAAAAATTAGCTTTCCATCTCCACACAACACACACACACACACACACCCCAGACACCGCTAACCTCCTTCCGCACAATTTATTTGATGGCAGCTGAATGTAAACAGCAGGTAGAGGGGAACCATAGCCAGACTGCCATTGGCTGTTTCAATTTTAAAATTAGGCTGACTATTGCGCCCCCTTCCCACTCCCTGTTGTCAATCAGCAGAGGAAGACCTGAAGAAGAATGTTCTCCTTCAAATCCTCTCCTTTGCTGATTGACAACAGGGAGTGGGAAGGGGGCGCAATAGCCCACTATTGGCTACTGCAAATTAAAATAGTCAATAGCAACCTGGCTATTGATTCCCCTGCTATCTGCTCTTTTTTCCTGTATTCTGACAGTGGCCAGTGGCTGTTAGAATACAAAAAAAGGCCTAGGTGTCAACTGATATCAGGCAACTTCTGGGGCAGCTGGATGTAATATTAGTACCTCATATTGTTATCGGCCTGAAAGGTGGCCCATATTTGGTATCTGTATGGAAAAATCCATATCTAATGACACCTAGTAGCAGAGCAGATAATAATATGCAAAAGGGGAGGGAGACATCAAATATTGGTAGCACTGTGCCCTGACATTATGAGGTATATTTACTAAAGGCAAATCGACTTTGCACTACAAGTGCACTTGGAAGTGCAGTCACTATAGATCTGAAGGGGACAAATAAAAAAAGCATTTTTGCCTGTACATGATTGGATGATAAAATCAGCAGAGCTTCCCCTCATTTCAGATCTTCCTCTCAGATCTACAGTGACTGCATGTCCAAGTGCACTTGTAGTGCAAAATAGATTTTCCTTTAGTAAATCAACCCCTATGCTGCATGGTGAGTGGATATAGAATGGAAGCCATATAATATTGTATGCAGCAATGTGCACTGAAAGTAAGTTACACAGTTACTGGATATAACATGGAAGCCATACATATTATATGCAGCAATGTGCACTGAAGTATGCTACACAGTTACTGGATATAACATGGAAGCCATACATATTATATGCAGCAATGTGCACTGAAGTATGCTACACAGTTACTGGATATAACATGGAAGACATACATATTATATGCAGCAATGTGCACTGAAAGTATGTTACACAGTTACTGGATATAACATGGAAGCCATACATATTATATGCAGCAATGTGCACTGACAGTATGCTACACAGTTACTGGATATAACATGGAAGACATACATATTATATGCAGCAATGTGCACTGACAGTATGTTACACAGTTACTGGATATAACATGGAAGCCATACATATTATATACAGCAATGTGCACTGAAAGTATGTTACACAGTTACTGGATATAACATGGATGCCATACATATTATATGCAGCAGGGTGACATGCTGTGACAGAGGAGCTCTATAATATTACATTACTGTGCACATGCTGTATGGTAACTGGGAAGGTGAATGTACACAGAATGAGAACTATTCAGCAGGAAATAGACAAATACAACTTAACTCATACACCAAACTTTCACAATTCTAATATTATTTGATAGAAGGCTCACCTTTCATCCAGGAGAATACATCCAGCAGAATACATCCAGGACATTACAGAGAGCCTCTCCACCATGCCATGCTTTCCTTTTCAGAGGCCTTACCAGGAACAGGAAGTGAGAGGTGAAAGTTCACCCCTCTGGTTCCCACTGCTCACTTCCTGTAACATACCTCCTGTATTATGATTGCAGTCTCTCTGTTTAAAGAGTTTTCCCCAGGGCTGGATTTACATATTAGAAGATCGAAGGCACATAAATCAGAGACATATCCCAATAAAAAGAATGAGATAAAAGAAATTAGAAAAATATTTATACATGTAAGTAAGTTATGGGAGATGCATTCTATATATATATTTTGTATCTTCATTCTGGTATATGTGTGTGTGTGTGTATATCAGATATACTCTATGTGTATGTGTGTATATATGTATATATATATATATATGTGTATATATATATATATATACACACAGTATATATATACACACACACACATATATATATACAGTATATACACACACACACACAAGAATGCAGCTCTCATCACTTAAATATTTATCTTCCAGCCCAGCCTAGTATTGGCACATGACAACAGTGCAGCTTGGGCAAGGATATGACATTTAACCACTTCCTTACTGGGCATGTATACCCCCTTCCTGACCAGGTGAAATTTCAGCTTGCGACACTGCGTGGCTTTAACTGACAATTGTGCGGTCGTGCAACATGGCTCCCAAACAAAATTGACGTCCTTTTTTCCCCACAAATAGAGCTTTCTTTTGGTGGTATTTGGTCACCTCTGCGGTTTTTATTTTTTGCTCTATAAACAAAAAAGGAAGACAATTTTGAAAAAAAAATACAATATTTTTTACTTGTTGCTATAAAAAATAGCCCAATTTAAAAAAAAAAAATTCAGTTTAGGACGATACGTATTCTTCTACATATTTTTGGTAAAAAAAAAATCGCAATAAGCCACTGGTTTGCGCAAAAGTTATAGCGCCTACAAAATAAGGGACAGAATTATTATTTTTTATTATTTATTTTTTACTAGTAATGGCGGCGATCTGCGATTTTTATTGCGACTGCGACATCATGGCGGACACATCGGACACTTTTGACACATTTTTGGCGCCATTCACATTTATACAGCGATCAGTGCTATAAATATGCACTAATTACTGTATAAATGTGACTGGCAGGGAAGGGTTTAACACTAGGGGGGGAGGAAGGGGTTAATGTATTCCCTGCATAGTGTTCTAACTGTGGGGGGAGGGGGGGTGACTGGGGGGTGACCGATCTGTGTCCCTATGTACAAGGGACACAAAATCGGTCTCCTCCTCTCCAGAGACAGGACGCTGTCTCTGTGTAAAACGGCAATGAGAGATGATCTCATATGTTTACATATGAGATCATCTCTCATTCGCCCACAGATCGCATCGCAAACGGCCACTCTGATTGGCCGTTCGCGGCGATCTGTGATTGGCTGTGTCCAAGGGACACGACCAGTACACAAGTTCCCCGCTGCACACTCTGGAGCGCGTGCTGGGAACAAAGAAAGGAGCTGCCGTGAAAATTTTCACGGCAGCCCGGAGAATTAGAACCACCCTGCGTCCGCATATAGTCGTACGGCCATAGGGAAGTGGTTAAAGCGGAGTTCCACCCAAAAGTGGAAGCTCCACGTATTTGCCTCTCGCCTATTTTTGACAGGTACCCTTTCCCCCTTCCGAGAGATCTCGCTGCGGCGGATGCGTTCCCGATGCTTTTCTGCATGTGTGTTTTTGATGCATTCCAGGACATGTTTGGTGTGTTTTTAAAGCATTCCAGTGCATTTTCCTCTCTTTTTTTCTTAACCTTAGATAAAGACATGTGTGTTCCAGTGTGTTCAGGTGCATTCTAGTGCGTTTTTTATGTGCTTTACAGTGTTCCATTACAGTCCAGTGCAGGAAAAATGCAGCATGCTCTACTTTTTTTCTGGAACTGCAAGCACTGGTGTGAATTATGCCATTGAAAACCATATAACTTACTTTTCATGCAAAAAAAAAAAAAAAAAAACGCACTGGACTGCATGTGGTGTGAAATGGCCCCTATAGGCAATGGAGGCAGCAGCACCCGAGAGCCAATGGAAACATTGGCTGGGGTACCAACATCGCCGGATTCCAGGACAGGTAAGTGTCCTAATATTAAAAATCAGTAGCTGCAGTATGTGTACAGTATGGGGGGTTATTTACTAAAGGCAAATCCACTTTGCACTACAAGCGCAAACTACAAGTGCAAAGTACACTTGAAATTGCACTGAATGTGCACTTGTAAGTGCAGTCGCTGTAAATCTGAGGGGTAGAACTGAAATGAGGGGAAGCTCTGCTGATTTTATCATCCAATCATGTGCAAGCTAAAATGCTGTTTTTTTTTATTTTCCTTGCCCCCTCAGATCTACAGCGACTGCACTTCCAAGTGCACTTTCCTTGCAATTTCAAGTCCACTTTGCATTTGTAATTTGCACTTGTAGTGCAAAGTGGATTTGCCTTTAGTAAATAACCCCCTTTGTGTAGCTGCTGAGTTTTAATTTTGTGCTGGGGAGAACTGTAATATGCCAATTCCTTTTAATTGGCTGCTGGAATTACCCTTCGGCAGGTACTAAGTCCAAACAATGGACTGGACTTAGTATAAAAAGAATATACAGTATATATACTATATATATTGTATTGCCAAAAGTTTTGGGACACCTGCCTTTACACGCACATGAGTTTTAATAGCATGCCAGTCTATAACAGCTTCAATTCCTCTGAGAAGGCTGTCCTATGGGAATGTTTGACCATTCTTCCAGAAGCACATTTGTCAGTTCAGGCACTGATGTTAAATGAGAAGACCTGGCTCACAGTCTCCACACAAATTCATCCCAAAGGTGTTCTATCAGGTTGAGGTCAGGACTCTGTGCAGGCCAGTCAAGTTTCTCCACCCCAACCCACTCATCCATGTCTTTATGGACCTTGCTTTGTGCACTGGTCCAAATCATTTGGTGGATTATGGTGTGTGGGGGGGGGGGGGGATTATGGTGTGGGGTTGTTTTTCAGGGGTTGGGTTTGGCTCCTTAGTTCCAGTGAAGGGAATTCTTAAGGCCTCAGCATACCAAGACATTTTGGGAAAATGTCATGCCCCTAACTTTGTGGGAACAGTTTGGGGATGGCCCCTTCTTGTTCCAACATGACTGATCACCAGTGCACAAAGCAAGGACCATAAAGACACTGATGAGCGAGTTTGGTAATAATAGTGCAACTACTGATTCATGGATTAAACAGAACATTGAATATTTATATCCAGAGTTTCTCTCTGTACTCTGTAAGCAGACAAGACCCTTGGACTGTGGAGGTGGATGTCTGTGAAGGTTCTCATTCATTCAGGTCAATCAATAAATCAATATAACTGGACTTGCTGTATCTTAAGACGTTTTGCTGGTCCGCCGACAAGCGTTCTCAATTCAGAATGACTTATACAAAAATTCTTTGGGAATGGAAAGTGGATGCGAGAGGTTTATCTGCTTTGTATTAAATGGATTATGTGCTTAAAATCTTATTAAAAAAAATTAAATTTTATTTAAATCTTTTGGTTTTTATTTTATTTATTTTTATTTTAAAAGAGTAAAATACAAAACAAAATGGGAGTGGGTCTCTTATAAATGTATTCAGAATGTTATCTATGACATAGTTACAAAAATATCAGACAAAATATATGTTGAAATGTCTTTAGTAGACATTAAATATTTTCAGAAAAACTTATTTTAAAAATATATTTTCTAATATATATCTTTGTAAAATACATTTAAATTATATTTTTTGAATGCATTTACAAGTATATTTAAAGATATATGTTTAAATGCATTTTTTTTTATATGTTCAAAAATATCTGGACAATATATTTACAAACATATAATTTCACATATATGCCTTTGGAAAATATATTAAAATTATATTTTTGGAACGCATTTACAAATATATGTACAAATATATGTTGAAAAAAATCTGAAGAATATATTTAAAAAATATATTTTCCAATATATGTCTTTGGAAAATGCATATAAATTATATTTTGGAATGCCTTTACAAGTATATTTAAAAATATATTTTTAAATGCATTTTTTTAGATGCTCAAAAATATCTGTCAAATATATTGAAAAAAATATATTTTAAAATATATGCCTTTGGAAAATATATTTGAATTTACATTTCTGGAATAGATGTAAAAATATATTCGCGTAGGTCAATATATTGTAAATATATTTAAAATATATAATTTTTTTTAATAAATATATTGGAAATATATTTTTCTTCCGTATGGGGTTTTCCAGCTCTTTAATGAAGGGAAATGATTCAGGGCCCCCTTTTCAGCACCAGGAAATATTTCTGAACCTTCAGAAGTTCTGCCATAACCTCCTCCCAGCCGATCGCTTCCTTGACTGAATGGGCAAATGGTTCAACTAAAAAGATACAGTCCGACGCCTGCTCACACTCCTCATTCTTAGAGAGGGTTACTGCAGCCTGGCGTAACGGCCGGGCGTTGTGCTTGAGGAAGGATCGCCCACATATGATCCCTGTGGCGAATCTCCTAGGAGCTCAGTATCTACTCTGGCCTCTGAATCCTTGGTTACTTCAATGAAGCACGAGCGGCAGGCCAATTCCCCTGGCAAGGCTGGCACCCCGCATATTTGGCAAACATTTGCCGTGGTGCGGGTAAGATAGCTCTGTCTGGGATGAAGGTAATCGTCTGCGATGGGACCGACTATGACGGGAGTGGCTGTGACGCGAGCGGCTATGCCTTGATTGAAGAAATCAAGAGGGTAACCTTGAGCGACTTCTTGCGCCTTCTGCCGGAAGCATGGCTGGAATCTCCCTTTGTGCCGCAAACTTGCGTCTCTTGACCCGATAGGGCTACCAGAACTGTAGCGTCAGTGGCCAGGCTCTCTTTTTTGTCTCCCCTCTACTTACCACCTTCTGAACGGCCTCTATACCTGGTCAGCTGACGGTGGTCTGCGAGGGCAGTGGCCCCCATGAGGATAGCAGAGAGACAGCCCGAAAAGGTGGGAAAAAAAGAGAGAAGGGAAAACATTACAATATGTTCCCCCCCCCAAGATTTCTATTTATTAAATTAATATAGTAATTTTATATACATATATCTATCTTTTTTTTTTTTTTTTTGGATTATATTAATTGTTTAATTATGGATATACTTTTTCCTATGGTATGTTATAAATTAATATATAAATGTATTAGATCTTCTATCCTATATGTTCCTTTTTCTTTTGTGTGTGTGTAATCAATTAGCCCAGGCTGATCTGGGACATGCCTGCACACACCTGGTGCAATCTTCACTCTGAGTAGAGCAGAGCAGCAGGGCGGTAGCCAGAACTACAGAGCAATAGGACTGTTTCTTTTCTTTTTTTTCTTTTTTTATGACGCGCGCATGCTCAGAAGCGCCCTGCTCGCCCGGCGCCATTTTGGAAGAGGGCAGAGGAGACAGGCGGCGTCATCACTGAGCTGCGCGCATGTGCAGAGCGCCAAGGGGTACGCAGCGGTGACCCCGAGAGTATGGGGTGTCAGAGGAACCACAGGGCAGACAAAAAACAACAGGCAGACAAAGGTACAAAACGGACTAACCTTAGGTGGTAAATGTAATGATACAAATACCTTTGTGGAAGCACACACTGCACTGGAAGGAAAGACAGAGCGAAAATGGGGGCCACTGCGAGATTTGAAGCTTCTTTAAAGCTTGTTACAGATGCCAGTATAATTCCAGAGCCCCTGAGACCACCAGAACGGGGTTCCCACCATAAAGCTCATTTAGAGACTGTACAGGGGGGACTTCCAAACAGGAGAGGCTGAACCTGCTGGGGCGATTTGCGGTAAGAGGCATGCTTTTTGCTTGTTCATCCAATCTGTCAGGTGAGGATTAAAAAAGAGAATGGTGCGGGGCGTCTCCCCTTCAAATTTATAGCTAACCAATCCTGTCAGGTTGTGGGGGCGGAGTCACAACCCAGTGTGTGCTGCCATGAATGCGTCAGGAAAGTTCAAAGAGAACACAAAGTGCATTTTGAACAGTATGGTCACCATATAAATCACTTGAGTTGTATACAGATGACCAGAAAATAAACTTATAATAATATCAATATAAGAGATGATATAATTTTTTGAAACAGATCAGAGAGGAGGGGATAGGGGAAGGGAAATGATGGACCTGGAGCGCAAGCTTAACAAACAGGTAACATTATATCCAGTGTTGTAAGTAACGGCGTTAAAATAAACGCTGTTACCTAACGCAGACCCTTTTCAGGGTAATGAGTAATCTACCTGATTACTCTTTCCCTCGTGGTAACGCCGTTCCCATTACTTGGGCGGCGTTACCACAATTACACCTACCTGTCTGTCAGCCGCCTCAGCCGTCTATTATTAAAAAAGCGCGCCTCCTTCTCTGACTAATTTTCCCAGCAGAGCCTCTGTTTAGTGTTCAGCCTATCATGAATGCCTTCTCATCCTCAGCCTCGGCCTCAGACGAGAGGACATCCGTGATAGGCGGAACACTGAACAGAGGCTCTGCTGGGAAAATTACTGTTCTGCCTATCACGGAACAGCCTGAGGAGGTAGTAACTGAGTCACTAACGCAATTACTTTTTCGGAGAAGTAATTTGTAAATGTAACTAATTACTTTTTTAAAGTAAGATGAGCAACACTGATTATATCTCACCAAAAAAAATGTTCACCCTCAGTTCCGCGAACAGCAAGATTCCCAGAGTGCCCAAACTGAAGGACAAGGGCACTTTGGGGTGACTAGACTGAACCTAAGAAGAAAATAGGGGGGGGACACACCATGGACGGAAGATTACAACAGTATGCATTCTATGAAAACAAGACTAATAAAGGTCATACAGATAGGCGTTGATCACAGGCACGACACTAACGAAAACTAAGGAAGGGTGTCATGAATCACTGCAGTAAGATTTTCCATTCTACGGATCTGTTCCAAGATTTGTAAAACCTGTGAGAGTGTGGGTGGGGAGGTAGATAGCCATCATAAGGGGATAGCCTGTTTAGTCCCCAATAGGATGAAGGTGATTAATTTTTGAGCGTGTTTGGAGATACCCAAGAAAAGGCAGACCTAGAATAAAGTGAATCGAGTCTAGGGGTAGGTTCATCTTGAGTAGGCCTTGTAGGTGTGCCTGGACATTGGACCAGAAGGGCTGGATAATGGGACAGTCCCAGAATATGTGAAAGAGGGAGCCAACATCATCTTGGCACCTCCAGCACATTCGAGGGGTCATATCTATGTAAAATCTTGGGGGTCCTGTACCAGAAAAAAAATAATTTTATAAGCTGTCTCTCTCTGATCAACACACCTTGATGATTTGGAAACCACCTCCCAGATCCTCTGCCATTGAGAGAGAGAAATAGATCATTGTAGGATCTGAGACCACTTCTGCATATATAAATGATGTGTATTAGTCAATGGGAAAGCATTGTGGAGTAACCTATAAATATCCAAAATGAGGTGGATCTGGTGTGGGCCTTGGGCACATAAAAGCACACATGGAGTAGATTTGTCCAAGGTCAGCGTTTGGGACTGAGAGTGGAAATAGTGTTTAAATGGGAGATATGAGTAAAGGAGATGTTTAGGGATCTGGTATTTCGGTTGCAGCTCAATGAAAGGTAGTAGGGTGCGAGTGAGAGGGTGTACTATGTTACGGAGCTGGGAAATTCCAGCTTATGTCAATGGATACATTTGGGTTAGGATAAACTATCTGGGATATCAGGATTAAAAAGCATGTTTAGTAGGAGTGGGCATGGGGATGAGAGGGAGAATTGGCGAGAGCATCTTTTCCATATCGAGAGTGTGAATAGCATCGGATGTAGGCAAAGTTGGGTAATGGAAGTAGTTAGGGCAGACCAGAGCATGGAGCAAGGATGCACTGAACTATGCACTGGAAATTTCTAATTTCCGACCACCTGCTTGAGGCCATTCTGGCGGACCAAGCAATAAGCAGTTTAAGGTGGGTAGCAAGGTAGTACTTAAGAAGGTTCGGAGCCCCTGTGCCACCCCTGGAGCGAGGCGCTAATAATACTGACTTGGCTATACGGTGTATTTTGTTGTGCCAAATAACATGTAGAAATAGTCTCTGCGTGGCCTTTTTTTGTGACATTGGAATGGGCATTGGCAAAGTTTCAAACAAGTAGAGGAGTCTAGTTAAGATGGACATTTTTAGGATCTTGATTCTACCTAAGAGAGATATAGGATAAGCTTCCCATTGATGCAAAAGTCGGTCAATGTCACGAAAAAGGGGGGGGGGGATTAGCCTGGTAAAGAGTGTGATACGAGGAAATGAGATGCATCCCTAAGTATTTGAGGGTGTGTGAGCACCAATTGTAACTTTGTATGGGCAGAGTAGAAGGGGGGATGTGGAGTGGGAGAGCTTCAGTTTTGCTTGTATTGATTTTGTACCCAGAAATTGAGCCAAATTTTTCTAATAAAACATGAAGGTTTGGGATGGAAGTATGAGGACTGGTCAGCATCAGAAAGATGTTGTCCGCAAACAGAAAGAGTTTATACTCCCTCTGTCGCAGCTAGACCCCATGGTGATAGTCAGAATTGAGTAAGGCTATGGGTCTATAATTATCAGGGAGGGAGATGTCCTTTCCAGGTTTTGGGATTACTGAGATATGGGCATGGAGAAAGGCAGGATGAGGAACAGTTCCCTTTAGCAGGGAGGCAAAGAGGGAAATTAAATGTGTGTTTAGAATCAGCAAAAATGTTTTATAGTAAGAGTAAGGAAGACCATCTGGGCCAGGGGATTTATGAGTTAGGTGGTTCTTAACTACATCAGCTAATTCTTCAGGAGTGACTGGGGCATTCAGAGAGGTAAGCTGAGCTGAGGAAATTTAAGGGTTTAAAAAAGAAGTCAAATTTGTCTTGTGAAAAAAGGTGATTTGGTTCTGTGTTAAGACAGTTGTATAGTTTAGAACATAGTAAGGGGACAGTAGGTAGGTAGAACATAGTAAGGGGACAGTAGGTATGTGTGCCATCAGTTTGCATAAGAAAGTCTGGAGATAAGTGAAAGGGGCATGGCTTCAGTTTATTTACCAGCATTTTATGGGGTTTGTTGGAGTATTCATAAAATTTCTGCTTAGACCACAGAAGTGATTTATCAATTATTTTCATGTCTATGGATCGAAGCTGATTTCGTAAAAAGATGACAGCTCGGTGCCTAGCCACTGTGGGGGAAGACAGCAGAAGCCTCTCGGCTTTCTGGAGTTTATGTAGGAGAGAAGAGCGTTGAAAGGCCGCATCCTTTTTCGAGCATGAGCTTGTGGATATACATTGTTTCCGAAAGGCGGCCTTGTGAGCTTCCCAAAAAAATTAAGACAGGGTATTGGATAAGTGTTCTTTGGCCTCCAGAATGTTGAGCAAAGATTCATTAAGCTGCCAATGGCATGTTCTAAATGACGCGGAGAACAGGGAAATTTATAAGTGTACAAATGAGTGATCAGACCAGGTTATTGGGTCAATTTCTGAGGATACAGTGGATGTCAGTAAAGTAGAGGAGACAAAAAAGTGGTCCAGTCTGGAATAAAGCTTATGAGGGTTGGAGTAAAATGTGTACTGTTTTTGTGTGGGGTGTTTAACTCTCCAATAGGGATGAGCTTCGCGTCCGATGCGAACCCATGTTCGCATCGAACATCGGCCGTTCGATCGTTTGTCGAAAACGAACAAATCGGGTCGTTCGCGCCAAATTCGAATGACGCGCAACGGCCCATAATTCACTGTGGCGTTGCGCGCTGATGATTGGTCAAGCATGCACCATGACCCCACATGCTTGGCCAATCACAGTGCCCAAAAAACGAAGAGACCTAATTGGCCAAAGCCTGGGTGCTTTGGCCAATTAGCGCTCAGGGCTTTAGCACACGCCCCACACTATAAAAGGCCGCCTCCCGGGCGGCCTCGTGTAGTGTGTTCCGGCTTGCTTTACAGAGAAGTCAGACAGACAGTCAGTTAGAGAGAGATAGATAGAGACACAGTGGGCCAGATTCAGGTACATCTGCGCATTATTGGACCGGCGTAGCGCACCGCCTTTACGTTAGACTTGCGCAATGTAGCCGCTCAATCACCCTATTCTCGTCGCTTTTACGCAGAAAATAGCGCCTGCGCAACGTTATTTCTGAGGCGCAAGGCGGAATAATACAAATTAGGAAGGACGTGGGCGTGTTACATTGAAATGAGCCGTGACCCCATGCAAATGAAGGGCCGGCCGGCTCGCGCATGCGCGCTTGAAGCAGACCATGTCAGCACCTCTGTGTGCATGCTCACAACTCGGGAACGGCGCAATCAGTGAAATTGGAAATGGACTAGGGCAAAATCATGAACTACGCAGACAGCATAAATAGACACACACAAACGCACTTCCATTGCAAAAGTACATCCCTTTGTTTCCCTTCCCATATAGCAAAGTGCTTGAAGTGTTTGATTTGTATTTGTCAGATTTGTGTACTGTGTGATCTAGTGTTTGTTAGAAGATATTTGAAAATGATTTTTGCTGAGTGTTTGTGCGAATTTTTGTTTGATAGTTTTCTGTTTGTTTGTTTGCTTTCTTGCTTGATTGGTCGTGCTTGTTTTTGTGAGTGATTTTTGTTGACTGGGAGTGATTTTTGGTCAGAGTATGACTGAGAGAAAGAGGAAATTCAATTTTTCTTTGAGGGAGAAACAAATTCTTGCCCGGGCCATTTCCGACTATGGGTGTTTCCTCCACAGCCCAGACAGTGCCAACACCACCCCGGCCAGGAGGAGAGAGATTTTGGACATGATCACTGACCAGGTGAATTCAGCGGGGGAGGGGGAGACACGGAACCAGTCTGGGATTGATAAAAAGATAAATGACCTCCGGCGTCTGGTCAAAAAGAAGCTGGCCAGAATGCTTGCCCATGCCACAGGAGGGGGCCCACCATGCCGTGTTAGGCTGACAGCGGAGGAGCGTGCGGTGGCCCAGACCTTTCATAGGCAAGAAGTGGAGGGCCTGCCCGGCTATGACTCAAGTCATGAAGCCGTGATGCCAGGTAAGGTTTTTTTTTCTATCAGGTGTGTAGCATGTGTGGGGGAGGGGGTGAAAGGGAATATGTGGCAAGTGTGTGGATCCTCCAACCTGTGAATGTTTTGTGTCATCCACAGATGTGCAGGAGGGTGCTGGGCCATCTGGCCTGACCGCACTATCCCCAGGACAGCAGCCTAATGAGGCCCCCCCGACAAGGCCGGAGTCCGCAGAGGTTGAAGAGGAGGAGGAGGAGGAGTCCATGTCAGGCACTGGACTATTGTTTTTGGATGACTCTTCCCCTCTGGCTGGCAGCAGCCAGCCCTCCCCCAACATGTCTCCCCTCCCAAGGTGCTCCCCTTCCCCCCGGCCACAAGCATCAGCTGGAGGCAGGAAGGCGACCCAGAAGACCAGGGGGGTGGCCGACCCCTGCCCGCCACTCTGAGAAGGGACCAGTTCCTACAGACCCTCCATTTGGGACAGGTCAGCCAGACCTTGGGGCGGATGGAGGAGAGCCTGTCCTCCATCAAGGATACGCTTGGGAACCTGGACTGCCACTCCCTGGCTCTTACAAACTGCCTTAACGACCTGCAGACTACATCAGCAGGCGTTGGGCAGGATGTGAGGGCCCTTACCCAGGCCAACACGGCAACACTAGGTGCTGCCCTGGACAGAATAGCCGTGGCCTTGGAGGGCAGGCCGCCAGGTGGGCAGAGACCAGGGGCTGCTCCTACTTCCCCGGTTTCCCCCTCCCCATGAGTTTCCCCAGAGGAGCCGGGGCCGTGGCCGGGGGCGCCCCAGGCGTGGCTCACGTCAAGGGCACTAATTTGTTTTTCCCCTTTTTTTTTGCGCCTTTTTTTTTCTGGAAATTTTTTGATTTTGCTGGTTATTTATTTATTTATTTTTTGGGTTGTAAATGCTGTTTGAATGTGGGGGTGACATTCCTGCCGGAAAAGGGGTGTCACCCTCAATTTTGTTGGAGAAGGGTTCCCCAGGACCAGGGAGAAGTGATCCCCAGGTCTGTGTGAATGGTATATGAATGTACAGTGACATAATTGGAGCCTTGGCGTGGCGTTGCTGCTCACAAGTCCTGCATGGTGGACTGGTGCCAATCCAATTTGATGAGGATGTGGGGTGTGTGTGCTTGGGATCACAGTGGTGTGCATGCATGCATTCTCATTGTGCCATGATTAATGTGTGTGTTTAACGTGCAAAGATGCCCAATGTGGGCTGTCTCCTGGCTGCTCTTCCCTCAGAAGATAGGGTAACCTCGGTTAGGGGGGGATTGTCTGGTTCAGGGGTCAGGTCATCACGTAGGTCAATCTGCAGGCCCTTTCTCACTGCGAAGTTGTGCAGCAGGCAACATGCACCGATGATATGGCACACGAAGTTTGGCGAATACAACAGGGTCCCCCCAGACTTATCCAGGCATCGGAAACGTGACTTCAGGAGGCCAAAGGTGCGCTCCACCACTGCACGTGTTTGGGCGTGGGCTTGATTGTATCTTTCTTCTCCTGGGGTTTGGGGGTTCCGGATAGGAGTCATGAGATGGGGTCCCAGTGGATATGCAGAGTCACATGTAAGGGAAAAGACAGGAGGATGTTAGTCATGCATGTGCCCCTTGTGATGTGTGCATCATGGGGGGGTACAGTCATGCCTGCCACCCATGTCACTCACCAACCAGCCAGGTGTCTCCATACACGTTCTGATCGAATTCCATTTGGATGGGGCTCTGATTGTATATGTAGCTGTCATGGCTGGACCCTGGGTGTTTGGCACGGACGTGCCATATGAGGCCTTGGGCATCGACTATCACCTGTACGTTGATGGAATGCCAATGCTTCCGATTGCGGTACATGTGCTCTGTCTCCTGGGGGGGCTGGAGGGCCACATGTGTGCAATCAATGGCCCCCACGGTGCGTGGGAATCTGGCAATTCTGTAGAAATCTGTCATTGCCTTCAGCCGCAGCTCCTCAGTGGTGGGTTTGATGATTTGGTTGGCCATGCGTCTGAGGATTGCAGGGACAACCTGGTGCACACATCTGCTCGTGGAGGATTGTGACATCCCAGCCACCACTCCACTTGTACGCTGAAAAGAGCCACTGGCAAGGAAATGGAGTATTGCCAGGACCTTGACCAATGGCTGCACTGCATGTGAGTGTTGTGTTGGGCTGGTGATGTCCTCCTGCAGGGTTGTGGTTAATTCCAGGATGGCATGAGGGCTGAATCTGAAGATGCGATACACCTCACAATCACTCATGCCAAACAGGTATATCCTCTCCCATTCCCTCCTCCTTCTTTGCTCATCTAAAGTCAGTAGTATAGCTATGCGCGACGATGCCCCTGGCATGTTGGCATACAGATTGTTGTGCAACACGTGTGACTGCTCAGCTCCTCACTAACAGTGTTGCTTTATCTGACATGTAGACGATTTTTCTCTTTTTAGACCAGCTTTTATATGGTCTAATTTTAGACAGGACATTTGGCTGTTGCGCACACCGCGTAGCCTGCGCTGCCCCAACGTTCTTTTGTGGATCCCTGTAAGTCCCTCATTAGCATATTTGACTAGCAAATCAATGGTCTGTCTAGCGCAGTTTTGCGCGGACGGATGCGCCTGTCTAACGAAATTACGCTGGACAAAAAAAAAGTAGATTTCTTGCATATCTCGTTCTGGGGATGCGGTGCATCGAAACGCACGCGCACATTTAGACTTACGCCGTGCATCTCCTGTTACGCAGGTGTAATCGCTCTGTGAATCTGACCCAGTGTATAGATAGATAGATAGATAGAGAGATAGATAGATAGATAGATAGATAGATAGATAGATAGATAGATAGATAGATAGATAGATAGATAGATAGATAGATAGATAGATAGATAGATAGATACAGTAGATAGATACAGTAGATAGATACAGTAGATAGATAGATAGATAGATAGATAGATAGATAGATAGATAGATAGATAGATAGATAGATACTGTAGATAGATAATTATTATTATTATACAGGATTTATATAGCGCCAACAGTTGATAGATAGATAGATAGATAGATAGATAGATAGATAGATAGATAGATAGATAGATACCACCTGAGCGCATTTGGTGTCACTGCACGTGTGCTGTTACATACCACCTGAGCGCAGTTAGTGTCACTGTACGTGTGCTGTTACATATCACCTGAGCGCATTTGGTGTCACTGCACGTGTGCTGTTACATATCACCTGAGCGCATTTGGTGTCACTGCACGTGTGCTGTTACATATCACCTGAGCGCATTTGGTGTCACTGGACGTGTGCTGTTACATACCACCTGAACGCATTTGGTGTCACTGCACGTGTGCTGTTACATACCACCTGAACGCATTTGGTGTCACTGCACGTGTGCTGTTACATACCACCTGAGCGCAGTTAGTGTCACTGTACGTGTGCTGTTACATATCACCTGAGCGCATTTGGTGTCACTGCACGTGTGCTGTTACATACCACCTGAGCGCATTTGTTGTCACTGCACGTGTGCTGTTACATACCACCTGAGCGCATTTGGTGTCACTGCACATGTGCTGTTACATACCGCTCCTCCTGGTGTGTGCCTGGCCTGTCTCCTGCCTGGTTGCAGCTTGCTGTCTCTCCTCCATCATGTCTTCAGACTTCTCTCTACATTGACCGACTAAAAAGGGGCGTGGCAATCACTAGAATGAACGTCACGGGCGTGGAAACGTGCAGAGCTTCTCACATGCGCAGTGTATAAAAGGGATAGAGAACGTCGTTTACAGTCGGTAGAAAACGTCGGAAAAACGATCATGCAATTCAAAACTTTTTTTTTAGACTTTATGATCAGTGGATGAGTTTGTGGGTTAGATATGGGAAGAAAGCTAAGGCTTGACTGACATTATTATTTTTTTGCTAAATTTTGACTTGCAGAAATAATGGAGGCTTTCAGAGAACAGGAGTTCTTCACATAATATGTTCAAGGGGGGACCCGGATGGCAACCCCCCTTTTTTCTACAATTTTTCTTTCACAAAGAAATAATTGATTAAGCCAAGATCAGTCATTGTAATGGCCCCCCACCACCCCTAAATAAATCGACATATTGTTGCCACACAGCATGTGCGCTTTGGGGGGGCCAAGCCTGTATGGCCACAGGCTCACGGGCCACCACTGGAACATCAATGGCCTCATCACCAGGCACAAGTGTCATGTAGTTTGTTGAGGGTCTCTTTAGGAAATTGTGCAATATGCAGCAGCAAAGTATGACATGGTTCAGATTTTACGTAACAAACCTACAGTCCTTGTTATGTTTGCACCGCCTGTATACTGCTGTTTAAAGTATATAGGGCCATAGGGTCTTGTCAGGGCCGATCCTCCCTATAGGCGCACTATGCAAGCCACTTAGGGCCACGTAAAGCTGCAAAGGGCCCCCAAAATTACTAGAGGCCCCGCCTGGTGAGAAGTCATTTTCGTACCCTTACCCGGCTTCTAAACTCACTGGCTGAGTCATTTCCAACAGCAGAACACCCCCTTCCCCCGCTTCGCAACTTTCTTTAATGTGACATGTCACTGTTGCCAGATTTTGCTTAGGGCCTCAAGGAGGTCAGGATCGGCACTGGGTCTTATAAAGACCTGGGGGGAGTGGTGGCGGGGAAACTCATGCTATTTTTTTCCATGATTTTTATCCATATTGCAGGACCAAACATTACTTTGAACCCGCAAGTAATATTAAAGGGGTAATTCCCCCAAAAACCTTTTTTTAACATTGATTGAGGCTCGTTATGTCAAGGGGAATCGGGTGTTTTTTTATTAGAAACGAAGCAGTACTTACCGTTTTACAGATGCATCGTCTCCGTCGCTTCCGGGTATGATCGTCTGGTCTGGTGGGGGCGTGCCTGTTTGATTGACAGGCTTCCGACAGTCGCATACATCACGTCACGAGTAGCCGAAAGAAGCCGAGCGGCGGTGCGGCTCTATACTGCGCCTGCGCACCGTCGTTCGGCTACTTTCGGAAAATCGTGACGCGATGTATCCGACCTCGGAAGCCTGTCAATCAAATAGGAACGCCTAGACCCGGAGACCATACCCGGAAGCGTCGGAGACGATGCATCTGTAAAACGGTAAGTACGGCTTCATTTCTAAAAAAAAAAACACCCGATTCCCCTTGACATAACGAGCCTCATTCAATGTTAAAAAAAAGGTTTTTGGGGGAACTACCCCTTTAAATTACTTTTTTCTGAGAGTAATCTCATGTTGTGTAGGGACATTTCTAAACATGTGCCACTACTATAGACACCCAGCAGGTACTTTTTTTAAAGGGGTTTTTGATTTTTTTTTCACTTTAAGCATGATTAAAAGCGATGCTCAAGAAAAAACTACAGTTTTTAAAACTTTTTTTTCCATTGATACATGTTCCCTGGGGCAAGACCCGGGTTCTCAAAGACATTTTCCAACAATAACTTGAATATTGGTCTTTAAAATGAGCGTTTTTGAATTCGAACGTTCGAGTCCCATAGACTTCTATGGGGTTCTAAATGTTCGCGCGAACCCGCGGTCTGTTCGACGGTTCTGGTGCGAACCGGACGCGGGTATGTTCGGCTCATCCCTACTCTCCAAACATCCAGGAGATTGTGTGATCTAATAAGCTTGCTGAAGGATGTTGAGAGGCGATGGGTTGTGGTGGCTGTTGCGGAGGGGAAAAGTAAATGTCTGTCTTTACCAGGAGACATGGTCATAATAAAATCGCCTCCTATGACAGTAAAGGGTTGGGAGACCTTATCTAATTCTTCAAACACAGTAGAAAGGAATCCAATCTGTCCAGAGTTGGCAGCATAGACATTTACCAAAGTTAGGGAGTGGGCAAAGAAAGAACAGTCCAAGATAATAAATCTACCATGGGGGAATTTACTTACTAGAAAATTTGAAGGATCCCACAGGGCGGAAATAGGTCTCTTGTACCATTATCACATCAGCCCCTGAAGATATAAACTCTTTCAAAGCTAGCCATCTCTTTTGAAGCACTTACTCCGGAGTATCACGAGTTAGGCACGCGTAAGTCTAAAAATGCACACGCTTATCTATGCAAATGAGGGAGATACGCCGATCCACAACAGTAAGTTTGTGCGGTGCAGTCTACACGATGTGCTTATCAGCTGCACGGCCGGTCTAAAATTAGACCATATAAAAGCTTGCTTAAAATTAGACAATCCGTCTACATGACAGCAAAAGCAACACCATTAGGGCCGAGCTGAGCAGCCACACTTGCAGGACATTAATCTGTATGCCAACATGCCAGGGGTATCCTTGCTCATAGCTATACTACTGACTTTAGATGAGCGCAGAAGGAGAAGGGCACGGAGGAGGGCACGGGAGAGGATCTTTGTCCAGTATATCCGTGGGGTGAGCCCCAATGGTAATAGGCCCCCCCTTTTGGCTGGAATTAGGGTGCAATTGGAGAGATACCCTGTGTTAATAGGAGGGTAGATGTTGATTCCTCAGCTTCCACTAATTTCAGTGAAATTGAGTAAAGGTGGATTAATTAGGTCAGGAGCCTGTGCAGGCCAGCAGGCCCAAAGATTGCTAAAGTAAAATGATCCTATGCTGCTATAAGGATGCCAGTTGTGACCGATGCACCCTAAACCATTAGTGTTGAGCAGAATATGCCATATTCTAATTCGCGATATATCTCGAATATATAGTCGAATATTCGACAGATATTCGCTAAATACGAATATTCGTGATATATTTTCGAAATGAAATGATTGCGAATTTTCGCTATCGCGAATGCGATTGCGATTGCGAATTGCGAATTGCGATTGCGAATATTCGAGAAATGCGGAATGGAGCACTCTGATTGGCACAGAATATTCGTGATATATTACAATATAAAATAATTGCGAATATTCGAGAAATGCGGAATGGAGCACTCTGATTGGCTCAGAATATTCGTGATATATTACAATACACAATAATTGCGAATATTCGGCAAATGCGGAAGGAGCACTCTGATTGGCTCAGAATATTCGTGATATATTACAATACACAATAATTGCGAATATTCGGAAATGCAAATGCGGAAGGAGCACTCTGATTGGCTCAGAATATTCGTGATATATTACAATACACAATAATTGCGAATATTCGAGAAATGCGGAAGGAGCACTCTGATTGGCTCAGAATATTCGTGATATATTACAATACACAATAATTGCGAATATTCGAGAAATGCGAAATGGAGCACTCTGATTGGCTCAGAATATTCGTGATATATTACAATACAAAATAATTTCGAAATTTCGAGAAATGCGGAATGGAGTACTCTGATTGGCTCAGAATATTCGTGATATATTACAATATAAAATAATCGCGCGATATCGCTATTTGCTGAATAATCGCATTGCGATTTTTCGGCAATATAAAATGAGCGCTGCAGCTACTCGGCCCAAGGTCTCTAATCATACCAGCAATGCTTTTAGACGTCGATGGGGATCTCTAGGATGTGATCTGTTCTAAAAAAAATTTTAAAACATTCGAATATTCGAAATAGCGAATATTCGCCGCGATATTCGCGATATTCGCGAATACTCGAATATGCAATATTCGTAGCGAATATTCGCAATGCGAATATTCGTGAGCAACACTATAAACCATATAAAACAAAGAAAAAAATGTGTCTCTAGAGTCTAATAGGTAGGAATCCCTACTAGTGTGGTTGATTACACTAGTAACCACACTAGTAGGGATTCCTACCTATTAGACTCTAGAGACACATTTTTTTCTTTGTTTTATATGGTTTAGGGTGCATCGGTCACAACTGGCATCCGGTTTAGGGTGCCGGTCCGAAAATGCGCCGATGTACGTGAATCTGGCCCTAAGCCTTTAACCTTACACTAGAAACTTTAACGCCATGTTAACTTAACACATTTAAAAATTAATCTAAATATAGCACAAAACATAGTGGATATTGTGTCCCATCGTGTATGGAACAGGTGGGGGGACAGATCAGAAGGAGATCGAGAAACATCAAAACAATAACATACGTGTATTATCATGTTGCATCGACAGGTCAAAATAAAAGACCTGAAAAAAGGAGAACAAAAAACAAAAACAAAAAATAAGAGTTACCAACAAAAAACCTGGAGGGTGTGTGTCTGCCAGGAAGCCAGGGCCAAAGCCTCGGGCTGAGAAAAGGAGCATGGGATTTCCGAAGATGATGGAGGAGAAGATGAGCGTCTCTCAACGTTCTCCGGAGGGAAAGTTCCTGAAATATGGATTGTCAATAAATAGACATAAAAAGTAAGAGATGTTAAATCATAAGTGAGTGGGCAGATAACCAGGGAAAAATAGAAGCAACAAATGGTACACTCCATGGGCGTGGGGTGAAGAAGGAACCTCCATTGTGGAGGCGCTGGCCATGTGGAAAAAAGAGTATCAGGGGGCCAGGTAAATATCACAAAAAAGAAGATCAAAGCCATACCACGGGGTTAGGTTTATCAAGGTGGGAACCTGGACACAGGGTGCCTTTGGGGCGTGAAGGGGGACTTGTGGTGTTTCTGCCTCACTGGGGTCCAGATGGAGCTGCTGGCAGTTTAGGTGTGGCAGGAAGCGGTGCAACGTACTTTTCAGAGAGGGGTGGGAGACCCAGGTTACGTAGGAAGGCATCACTTTCTTGGAAGTCTCGCAGGGAGTATTGTGTACCATCACGGGACGCAGAAAGGGAAGGTCCATCGATATGTCACTTTATGAGCATGGAGGTGGTGTCAGCGGATGAAGGTTCCTCCGTTTTGCAAATGGGATTGGCGAAAGATCACTGAAGATCTGGATCTTGGACCCTTTAAAATCAAGCCTGGATTTATTGCGGGTTGCGATGGGCTTCCTTGCTATCATAGTAATGAAAACGGATGATTATGTCCCGTGGGTTTGCCCCAGCTGAGGCTAGTGACCTGTGGGCTCTGTCCAGGCGCCAGTCTATGTCAGGGATATTTGGAGCCACCACATTCAAGAGGCTTATTAAATAGGGGCGTATTTTCTGATCCTCCACTGTTTCTGGTATACCTCTAATCTGCAGGTTCTGTCTGCGCTCCCTATTTTTCAAATCATCCTGTTGGGCCTGGAGCTGGGAGACAGTGTATTTAACAGCAGCATATTCCTCTTTCAGGACCTATACAAGCTCATCAAATTTTGTCTCTAGGGTGACAGTGCGCTCCCCTAATTGCACTCATCTCTCCCTTTAACTCCTTATCTTCCCCACCTCATGAGCCATATTGCGGGTGAGAGCTTGAAATAAGGTGTTCAGTTTAGCATCTAGCACTTTGGCTGTCAGGGGGGTAGAGGAGCCTTGAATTTGTGTGAGGGGGAGAGCAAAAATAGGCTGTTTGGTGGTCCGGTGCATAATCCTGGTTATTCGAGGTCCGGGGATGCAGGCCTAATCAGGTACCAGTCCATGGCATGGGAGGATCGCGGCCCAGTGAAGGAGGAATATATGTGACTTTGATCCCCTATTTTTCGCCTTGGGGTGCACGACCGTTGCGGGAATGCAGGGAGGTGATTACCGTGGCTGGTGGAGCTGTGTAGCGGGTGGCGGGAGTCCCGGAGAGTCGGCGAGAGAGATGGAGCTAAAGTCTCACACGTCTGCCATGGTCAAAAGCTGCACATGCGCCTCAACAGGTTATGCTTAAATAACCGTTTTTTATATCTACAGTACATATATAGGATGTCATTGTCATTACAGCTGTATCACAAAAAAAAGAAACATTTAGCGCCAATCTCTGGGTAGGGCTACCCTTCCCAGTCACTCATTCACTAGTTTTTACCATGGAAAATACCTTTTGGTCCTTCACCATCACCACTTCTGGAAGTAACAACCAGTAAATCCAGCACTGCAGCTGAGCAGTTGCCTCTTGCTGACGTCATCTTTCCACTGCAGTCTTGTGGATCTGGAGAGGACCCCAGCAACGACATTTTCATTAAAAAGTGTCCATGATACCCAGTCAGTGATGTCAGTCAGTCAGTCAGTGATGTGGATTATGAAGGAAGGAGCCTTCTCTTAAATTATTGACCGCAGGTATTTTGAAATTTAGAAATATTGCTTTATTTTATACAACTCCGTGATTTGCTAGATTAAAGTGGATGTAAACCTGATTTTTTTTTATGTCACAATGTACAGTATAAGGTTTCCTCTCATCTGTGCCCATTCTTGCCACACAGAGTTAATCCAGCTCTGAGCAATCCTCTTTTATTGTTCAGTGAAATAAAACTGACTTACAGGGAAAAACCTTAGTGCATTCCGCCCCCTTGCTGTGAGTAACAAGTTACTTACACATCTCATGCACTAGCCTGGAGACAGGCATTATTTTTTTAATTCCCACCCCCACTCCTTTTCTGACGTCATGTGGTTACTTTTCTGGATTTTGACTGGATGTTAGCGATCATAGCAGCATTTACTGTAAGGAATACACAGTAAAAAATGCATGTTGACAAGGGGAGTGTAGAAGAGGGTGGGGAGTCTTCTGTTATCACGACTCCACCCACAGACCTCCAGAAATCAGCTCCACCCACACAATCTGCAGTTTTTCAGTTCTTATAACAGACAGAGGGGAGACATTTGACAGGTAAGGATACATGCAGGAGGCATGTATATCCTTATAGATCAGAAATATGGCAGTAGTTTAGAAAGGATGAGAGTGGGTTTACATCCACTTCAAGGATGGAAGAGGGCTATGTGAAAGTGAAATTGCTCTTTAACACCATATCTACCATACTGCAACATTAAAACTTCCTACTGTGAAAGCACTAGTTGATTGTTTTTGTACCACAAGCCAAAAGTTTCCAGCTGCCAGGTTACATAAAGAAATATTTTTTTTTTCTTTACAAAACTGTGTGTATTCCCTATAATTTTGTGGTTCTCATCCACCTCTTGAGAAGGAAAAGAGATAGCGAAGGAGAGAGATAAACAGAGAGAGAGAGAGAGAGAGAGAGAGACAATAAAATAGACTTCAAGAGAAATTACTACATGCATGTACAGACATATAGGACTCCTAATTGAGTTCAATAAAGAGATGTAATTGCTACGAAATAAAGAATCCAGATTGGGGGTCAAAAATATACCTAAATATGCCAGCTAAAAGGGAAGGAAGGTTTCAACTGAGACACTACTTTGCGGGTAATGGATATATTCAGGATTTCCGATTTGGCATTCGAATGGATAGAGTAAGGAGGGGATGTTGAACATAAAAGAGGATATCATCTGCGTATGCTGCATATTTATACTCCAAATTAAGTACTTTAATTCCATGGACATTGGGGTCATTACGTATTGTAGACAGAAAAGGTTACAAGGAAAGGGCAAAAAGGATAGGGGAGAGGGGACAGACCTGTCGAGTCCCATTGTGCAAACCAAAAGATTCACTCAAAACATCATTGATTCGTAATTGAGCCGATGGGGCATGATACAATGCCGAAATTCTCACCAGCATATTCGGGCCCATACCTAGATGCGCTAACATGGCCATAAGGTACTCCCAGTCCACCCTATCAAACGCTTTCTCGGCGTCGGTCGACAAAAGGAGGGTGGGCTGGGAGCACCTTTGCATATAAGAGATCAAAGACAGTGTCCTAAGCGAATTATCCCTCGCTTCCCTGCCAGGTATAAATCCTGTCTGATCTCTAGAGACCATTGGGGAATGAATGGCATCAGTCTCAATGCTATGGCTCTGGCGTACAATTTGGTGTCCATATTCAATAAAGAGATTGGATGTATCAAATTTTAAGATAAACTATGATAAATCTGAAGCAATGGGGGTGAGGATTCCGGAGGAGGAGATGTGGTCCCTGAAATCTAGGCACAGACTTAAATGGACTGATAAGTCACTTACATATCTGGGTACTTCCATCCCGGCGGACCTGACACAGGTTTTCAGGCTTAATTTCATACCATTACTGACGAAAACGCGGGTCCTTCTGGATGGATGGATAAAGGGGTTTCATTCGTGGTTTAGACGAGTTAACATTATTAAAATGAACATACTACCGAAATTTCTGTATCTATTCCAGACACTCCCCATTGCTATACCAAAATCCTTCCTCAGACAGACGCAAACTATTTTCAATAAATTTATCTGGGCCAATAAAAGTCCAAGAATTAAGAATCATATATTATGTTTACCTAAGCGAGAGGGAGGTTTATCGGCCCCAGATATCTCTCGATACTACCAGGCGGCTACCCTAATCCGCCTGATAGACTGGGGGAGACATAGCGGCGAGAAATTATGGCCGGGTTTGGAACAAGCCCAATGTAGTAGCGTACTTCACCTGGCAGCGTGGTGTTACAGAGACTTGCCGCCACTTACTAAGAAACACCCACTGATAGGCCCAACACTGAAAGTGGCCTATGGGTTAATTGCGAAAGGGTCACTGTCTACTTTGGACTCGCCACTTTATCCAATTCTGGGGAACCCACAGTTCGCACCAGGGCTGAGGAAGGGACCTTTCAGGGGATTAATAGACCAGGGTCTGATACAGGCATCTCAGTTTATGAAAGAAGGTTCATGGCATACTACGAGGGAAATGGTAACAGGTGGGCTCCCCTACCAATTGGACATCTGGAGGGCATTACAGTTGAGCCACTTTTTGGATACTTTGAAACCCCCTATAAATTATGAACGCAAACTTACAAGATTTGAGGGGTATTGCAGTGGGAGTAGAGTGCTTAGGCACACCCTCTCAAGAATTAGTGAATTACTGAATGCACCGACGGAGGACTTTCAAGCCCCCTTTTTTAATAGGTGGGAGAGGGAGCTGGGAAGACCATTTACAGAAGAACAAAAGAGTAAAATACTCCGGAATACATTTGAATCGTCAGTCTGTGTGAAAACACAGGAGATGAATTATAAGATTCTATCTCAGTGGTATCGTACTCCGGTAGTATTAAAAAGGTGCTACCCAGACACCTTGGATAGATGCTGGAGGTGCGGTAAGCAAGAAGGAACCTTACTACATATTCTGTGGCTGTGCCCAAGGATTCTACATTTTTGGACAAGAGTTCAGGGAATAGTGCAGAAATTCAGTAGAGAGAAATTACCAGACGAATGGCCCTTTTATCTATTGCAAGACTCGGAGCCGACGAGAAAGGGTGATAGGAAATCCATGGTTTGTCATCTTTTAAATGCTGCCCGTGCCTGTATCCCAGGGATGTGGAAGCAGACACAAGCGCCAACGGTAAAGATGTGGCTTAATAGAGTAGAAGATATGAATAGAATGGAGGACTTGGTGTGGACCTCCAGACAGAAACGTAAAGTATATCTTGAAACGTGGGCCGAGTGGAATGAGTTCAGATACTCAGAACAAGGGAAGGTCTTGATAGATGTAGATTAAAAGGGGGGCTTGGTGCTGTGGAGGGGGGGAGGGAGGATGAGAGAGGTGGTGTTTCCCCTTTTTTTTGTATGTTTGTTTGGGGAGGGGGGGGTATGCAAGGGCAGAGGGGGACATAGCAGGGGCTGGTGTGGCCACCCCTCCCGGTAGGGGACACAGCGATCCCCTGGAGGTAGGGGGGTCTTGCCGGCTAGAGGGGGTGAGGGGAAGGCACCTGCAGACCCATAGGTCCTCAGAGGGCTGGACAAAGTTCTGTAGGACAGGAGGAAAGGGATAGGATACGTTTTTGGAAGAGATATACCCTCTCTTTTTGTTTTGTGATTATGAAAGATATGTCTACGATCTATGGGAGTGTCTTCTTTTTTTTTTTTTTGGTTGCTTGTTTTCTTTTTTTTTGTTTTATTGTTAAACGATGCAATGTGAGTAATGGAATGACTTTCCCCCTGTATGTTTCCCGAAATGCTCGAAAAATAAAGGAAAATTCAAAGAAAAGGTTACAAGGAAAGGGCAAAAAGGATAGGGGAGAGGGGACAGACCTGTCGAGTCCCATTGTGCAAACCAAAAGATTCACTCAAAACATCATTGATTCGTAATTGAGCAGATGGGGCATGATACAATGCCGAAATTCTCACCAGCATATTCGGGCCCATACCTAGATGCGCTAACATGGCCATAAGGTACTCCCAGTCCACCCTATCAAACGCTTTCTCGGCGTCGGTCGACAAAAGGAGGGTGGGCTGGGAGCACCTTCGCATATAAGAGATCAAAGACAGTGTCCTAAGCGAATTATCCCTCGCTTCCCTGCCAGGTATAAATCCTGTCTGATCTCTAGAGACCATTGGGGAATGAATGGCATCAGTCTCAATGCTATGGCTCTGGCGTACAATTTGGTGTCCATATTCAATAAAGAGATTGGATGGTAATTACTGCAAAGACTAGGGTCACTGTCGGGCTTGGGGAGCACTGTGATATGGGCATTAAGGGTCTCCGGGCGAAAGCCCCTACCTGCCAAAATTGAGTTTGCGTAAGAAGTTAAAAATAGGCGACAGAGAACTCGTCAGGCACTGGTGCTTTGCCGTTAGCCATAGATTTAAGAGCCACTATAAGCTCCGCGGTAGTGAACTCTCCCTCCAGAGCCTCCAACGCCGCGACAGGGACTTTCGGTAACTGAGCCTGCTCCAAATATTCCTGTATAAGAATAGCTCTATGCTCTCCATCTTGAATTTGCTGACCCACACTGTAAAGTTGTTGATAGAAGGAGTGAAATTCCCTTGCAATTTCACTAGTTTCATACACCAAGGTGTTAGAGAGAGTTTTAATTTTGGCTATATAAGAGGCAGATTTCTTTTGCTGTAAGGACCGCGCCAGTAGACGGCTAGGTTTATTACCCCATTCGTAAAATTGCTGGGAGACCAAACAAAGCCGTGCAGTGTTCCCCTTATGAAATAGATCCCTCAATTCCTCCCTCTTCTGTGTCAAAGAATGGAAGACGGTAGGCGAGCTAGAAAGTTTATGGTTCCTTTCCAACACACCTATCTCTTTAACCTCCCTGGCAGTATGATTCTTTCAGATTTTAGGTGCTGAAAGCGGTACCATTATTTTGCATGGAAATTTGGCGTTTTAGATTGCAGGCAATTCTTAGGAATAACTCACCTAAATCTGTCCAAACCAGAGTCTCTAGTAGACTATGACAAAGTTTGAAACACAAAATCATAAATTATAATATAATAAATAATAACAAATAATAATTTTATAATAACAATACTTTTTATTCAATAAATATTAACAAATAATATATTCATAAACTCTGATTTTTTGGGGTGTCAAACAAGGGTGCAAAATCATTATTTAGTAAATGTCTCGGGTATGAAAATCTTTAAAGCAAGGAATGGCGCAAAGTCCAACGTCGCAGTCGAGACAACAGAAGCGCGTTTCCTTGCGTATTTTGTTTCCGCTGTTGTCGTGCTTGGAGCAGCAAACCACACACATCCGTGTGGGTGCTGTTTTTTTTAAGTGGGTGGTACATAGTCCAAAAAATTACGACCATTCAGGCGCTCAGGATTTACAACACCAGAAGCCCGTCGTCCAGAACGGTTTACCGCCGTTGGCGTTTGGTGTTTTAGAAAAATCTGTTCTGCCACCTTCCACATAAAGTCTGCATGGACCATAGACCTGGCATTTTTTTTTTCAGCAGGATGAATGAATTCCACAGACATTGCTCCAAAAGATGTCGGAAATTTTTTTATAATATTTTTTCTGCTGCTTTCGCATAGCTGGATAAAAGGTCATGGCTTGGTCCGCCCTGTCCACACCTCCCATCGTGTGGTTGTAGTCCAATACAACTTGTGGCTTTCTTGCATCTTTTCCACCTCTGGTATGGACCATGCCGGTCGAGGTGTTATGCACTGTGCTCATAAGGGAAATGTCCTTTTTGTCCCGCCACTTTAGTGCCAACATTTTCCCTTTTTGCCATGCAGCAACTTCTCCTTTCCCAAGCTTTTTATTTGAAAATCCTGACGGAATCTCACGCCGGTTAGGCCTCACGGTTCCATAAGCGTCTGTCTTATTCATAAGAAGGAACTCGTACAGTTCTGGTGAAGTATAGAAGTTGTCTGTAGTGACACAGTAGCCCTGGTTGAGCAAGGGCTCTATCAATGACAGAACTGATACGGTTGCCATCCCAAAAAAACTGAATCTCGGGGAGAATTTGGTCCCTTTGCCAGTGTAAAGTACTGTGTTCCAAATATATCCAGAGCTGGATTCACACAGCATAAAGGATTTGATTCCAAAGCGAGCACGCTTAGACGCAATAAATTGAATCCAACTGAACCTACCTTTATAGGGAGGACTCCACTGCTGCCCTACTTGTATACAAGCGTTTTTTATTCAGCTAAAATGTAAGTTTGACCGCTGTAAATAAATATTTTATTTTCTACATAACGGGATTACGCTATGTGGCCACTTCTTTCTCTTGTCTCTTCCAATATCCATTCATTGTGAGAACATCTATTTGGAGATCGTACTCCCAGTTGGGCTTCGTCCATCCATCCCACAGAGGTTATCTGATGACCAGCCATTACACTGCCCTGCTAAGGAGCCCATTTTTGACATCAGCCAAATACAAGCCTATCTTGACTTTCAGTGGTGTAAGCCAGCTGAAGTCAATTGGTTCCGGTAAGCCTGCATTGCTTTCCGTGGTGGGAACAACTTAGTGGAAAAGCTTTTTAACATTCACCAATCACCAGATTGACTGTTATTTTCACATCAAGATTTATAGCTTTTATCCATTATTCATTTAATTTTATTTTCCCTTCACGGGAGATTACTACACATGGCATCTATTGGCCAGTAATTTATTCATGTTTGTCTAAGAAATGAATTATCACTGTTTGTTAGCACATGTGGTATATATATATGTGTGAAATCGCATTCATCAGCAGTTGAACATATTATGTAATGCTATCACATTAATAGATTATTTTGTTTATCACGCACCAGTCACATAGTGTTTGTCCCTGGATATTCCAGGGTCTTATATTTGGTTTCACAATTTTATTTCATTTTTTTTGTGTATCTCGGACTATCATTAATAGATAGTCACTCTAAGCACTACACATTCTTTCACACTTTGAACCTACCTTTATAGGCCATCAGACTTTTGTCTATGGTAATGTCCTGCTCAGGAACATAGGTCTGCTGGAAGTTCTGCAGTATGATTTGGTAAATATCCCAAATTTTTTTGTGCTTTGGAGCTGGATGAGATTGTTCGTCGAATTCCTCGTTATTTGC
Organism: Rana kukunoris; assembly: GCA_029574335.1. Classification (NCBI taxonomy): domain Eukaryota; kingdom Metazoa; phylum Chordata; class Amphibia; order Anura; family Ranidae; genus Rana; species Rana kukunoris. The sequence continues at coordinate 157,205,429 of CM056056.1, forward strand.
GAAGTGCAAATATTTCATAATCAAAGAAAATCGATATTCGGACATTACAGTTCCAAAGAAAGGTGTGGCCAATAATTTATTTGTGGTCCAGTACCCTTTTTGGAGTGGTTTCCCCACCACTCCCTGTAAAATTAGGAGGCCAAGGAATTTCCAGATATCATCACTGGTCACAGGCTCCCATTTTCTGCGCCGAGAAAATAGCTGATGGGTAGCAGCTTGCTGATCTTGATATCTGTTTGTCTCCAACACTATTTTGTCGATCACCGCATCCGTCAAAAAAAGTCAGAGGTATTTCAACGGATTGTCATCATCTATGTCCACTCTTATCCCAGGTGATCCTGTGAATGGAAACCTTGGGAGCGCTACGTGCTCCGTAGTGCAATCAATTGCGCACCAAGTCCGCACATCGCTGGGCACAGGTGCAGGATCGTCACTCGCATCACTTTCTGCGTCCGACGACGAACTTTCCCACACATCGCTGTCACTTAGCTCCTCCGCAAGGGATTCTGCATCGCTGTCGCTGTTTGGCAGCAGGTTGCATAGTGATTTGGAAGTAGAGGCACGCTTTGCCATGATTGCTGTGCAGTATACAGACACTGGTACTGTAAATCTGCAGACAGGTCACTTGAGAAAACACTGGGGGGGCAATCAAAGGTCACTGTATTTATTTTTTATTTTTATCCAATTGTATCAGTGTGTTTTACTGTGTTTTACTTTGTTTCTACTTATACATTTGAATTTCGCGCCTCCCCCCCTCCCCCGTTCCACCCCCCTGCGTCGCGACGCTCGCAGGGAAGGGAATCGGAGGTACACACAGCATCAGACGGACATCCGGCCGCCGTACACTGCAGGGATTCATCGCTGGATCGCAGAGAAAAGGTAAGAAACCTCTTTCTGCATCCAGCGAGGCAAGCCCGAGTGTGGCTCTGGGTTACCGATCGTAGCTTGAAAATCTCACCCCGAGCCACACTCGGGAATACCGCCAGGGAGGTTAATAAGCTGTAATTCCATAAGTTTAGTGCATATGTGAGCTTTATAGGCTTCCCATAGAACACCCGACGACGACACCGAGGGGCCATTTTCCTGAAAATAAAGAGAGCGCAGCCTCAATCTCTTGTTTGTCTACGTTCTCTGAAATAAGTAAGTCATTTAGCTTCCAGTTAGCGGATTTAAACAGTAAAGACGGGATGCTAGACTAATAGGGGACTGATCAAAAATCGTGGACACCTCAATGCAGGAACGAGAAAGCAATTCTAAATAATGGTGGTTTATAAAAAAGTAATCTATCCTGGAATGGAAGCTGTGAAGTGGGAAAAATGCGTATAATCCTTCTCACGCGGGTGCATTATGCGCCAAATATCCAAGAGCTGGGCCTCATGCAATCTCCTGCGAATATACGCAAGACGTTTGTAGAGAATACAAGATCTACCCAGAGAAGTGTCTAACACGAGCTCCAAGGGAACATTAAAGTCACCTGTCAACAGAACACAACCCTGAGCAAAGTCCCTTAACTTATTCAGTGTGGCAATCAGAAAGCTCACTTGGCCTTGATTTGGAGCATAGAAATTAGCTAGAAAATGCATTTCAATTTACCCAGAGTGCCCTTCAAAAATATATATCGGCCATACGGATCCGCAAGGGAGTCTTCCAAAATAAAATAGGTCCCTCTCGGAGCCCAATAGCCACTCCCTTCACCTTTGATACATCAGAAAGACTGTAATACCATGTAGGGGAGTTGTGTGCCACCGAGTTTCACCGAGGTAGTATGTGTTAGATGCGTCTCCTGCAGGAAGACGATACCCCCTGCAGTCGCTTAAGTTCCCTAAAAAGGGTGTGCCTTTTACCTGGAGCATAAAGCCCTCTCAAATGAAAATCAAATTGATTGTGGCCATGGATTCCGGAGGAGGAGAATATAACAGTAACATCCCGCGGGCTGGTAGGGGAAAGGGAAGGTGACAAAGAAAGCAAGAGAGAGAAGGAGAGAAACAAGAAAAAGAAAAAAAGAACATATAGAAAGTATTTTAAAATAACAAAAAGGAAATTGACCCCAAGCTGCACGCAAGGCCTTACCGTGCAACGCCTGGAACAACACGGCGCCCAGCCCCCCACCACAAGCCGCCCCCAAGACCGCGATGAAAAGCCAGGCCCCAAGCCGCTCCATGCAGGGGGGCGGGGCCACACCCCAAACCAAACCACGCATGTCCATAACAGGCATACGCAGTTTGCAGGGCCCGGCAACGGCACAATAATAACCAGCATTAGACAACCATGAATAACCATAAAGAACTCGGAAAACAGCAACCCATACTCGCGTGACCCCTGAGCATCATGAATACACCCACCCTCTACAACATGTGAACCATATACAGGCATACCCCACTTTTAAGTACACAATAGGGTTTATTTACTAAAACTGTAGAGTGCAAAATCAGGCACCTCTGCAAAGAAACCAATGAGCTTCTAACCCCAGCTTTTTCAATTAAGCTTTGGTAATAAAACCTGGAAGCTCATTGGTTTATATGCAGAAGTAAGCCTGATTTTGCACTTTCCAGCTTTAGTAAATAAACCCCATGATGTACTTAAAAGTGGGGTATACCTGTATAGCAAAAATTGGGTAAATCATGTGCAACAAAAATAGACAATGAGTCCCACAACTCCGATGCAAAAAACATTATAAAAATAAAAAATAAAAAGATACAAATAAAAGTTAGTAAAAAGACAGAAGTTCAAAAAAGAAAAATGAACAATATTTCTCCCAACAGGGTTATACTTGCATATCCAGGGCCAGTAAGCTGACTCTCTTAAGTGCACTGGCAAAAGAAAAAGCGAATCCAGTCAGCTTTTGGAGTGGAGGTGGGAGTGGTGGACCGGTGCTTGCAGGAAACTTTCTGCCATTGTACCTCAGGCACATCAGAGATAGATGGAATACCATCTCGCCAGCCGGGAAGCTCTGGCGGTTCGATATTCAAATCCATACAGAACACATCTAGGTCTTCTGGAAAACAAAGAAACATCAGAGGACATTTTGCGGGGTGAAGGGCTCGGTGAACCCTGTCTAGCTTCAGGGGGTAATCTTCTGCATTGCCCAGGAGCTTGTTAAAGATGCTGCGAATGGAGGCCACAAGATCATCATCCTTCATTGCCTCCGGTAACCCTCTGATGCAGATATTGTTCCTCCGATTTCTTTTCTCCTGATCCTCGATCTTGTACATCGCCATTCTGAGGGCTATGGCAAGAGTGCGTGTGGTGGCTTGCAGGTCCCTAATCGTCGTGGCGTGTCTGTCTAGACGCTGCTCAGATTCCTCCACACTCTCCAAGACATGGCCTAAAACAGATCGCACAGGTGACAGTTCCTTCTTAATGGCTAGGGATGAGCCGAACACCCCCGCGTTCGGTTGGCACCAGAACGTTCGAACAGACCGCCCGTTCGATCGAACATTTTGAACCCCATTGAAGTCTATGGGACTCGAACGTTCGAATTCAAAAGTGCTCATTTTAAAGCCCAATATTCAAGTTATTGTTGGAAAACTTCTTTGAGAACCCAGGTCTTGCCCGACGGAACATGTATCAATGGAAAAAAAGTTTTAAATACGTTTGTTTTTAAAACTTTTTTCCATTTATACATGTTCCCTCGGGCAAGACCCGGGTTCTCAAAGACGTTTTCAGAGGCAAACTATAGACACCCAGCAGGTACAATATTTAAAGGAATTTTATTTATTTTTTAATTTAAGCATCATTAAAATCACTGCTCCAGGAGCAGTGATTTTATTAATGTTTAAATAAAAAAACAAAATGAAAAATTCCTTTAAATATTGTACCTGCTGGGTGTCTATAGTTTGCCTGTGAAAACGTCTTGCCTGAGGGAACATGTATAAATGGAAAAAAAGTTTTAAAAACGGTCGTTTTTTTTCAGGAGCAGGACTTTTTTTCCATTGATACATGTTCCGTCGGGCAGGACCCGGCTTCTCAAAGACGTTTTCATAGGAAAACTATAGACACCCAGCATGTACAATATTTAAAGGAATTTTTAATTTTTTTTATTTAAACATTATTAAAATCACTCCTCCAGGAGCAGTGATTTTAAGGATGCCTAAATTAAAAAATAAAAATTCCTTTAAATATTGTACCTGCCGGGTGTCTATACCTGTGATAATGTCTTTAAAAAGCACAATCACCTGCCTGCCAGTAAATTAGGAAGAACTGATCTAGCTAAGCTATACAGTGTATAAATATATGTACAACTAGGGATGTATATATATCCTCTACACACTGTAAATTAAGCTAAACTGACTAGCCTTCCTGCTCTATCTAGCTATATAAAAAGACTATCTCTCTGACTGATCTCAGTTCAGCGCTGGAACACACTACACGAGGCCGCCCAGTAGGTGGCCTTATATAGTGTGGGGCGTGTGCTAAAGCCCTGAGCCATAATTGGCCAAAGCCACCCTGGCTTTGGCCAATTATGGCTCTCCGTTTTTTTTTGCGCACTGTGATTGGCCAAGCATGCAGGGTCATAGTGCATGTTTGGCCAATCATCAGCGCGCAATGCCGCAGTGAATTATGGCGCGAATGACCTGTTTTGTTCGAAATTTGTCGAACGTACGAACAGACAATGTTCGAGTCAAACATACGTTCGAATCGAACACGGAGCTCATCCATATTGATTGCCTTCTCCAAGCCCAAAAGCATCGAGGTCAGATCAGATTTAGTAGGGAGTCCACTCACCAGCTCCACAACACCGGATCGTCCGAACCACCAGAGGAAACAGGAGACCGATGTCTGGTGTCAGGCCTATGACGAGAGGTGGAGACAGTACCCACCCCACGTAGCGAGCGGCCTAGTCCATCTGCCGCCGGAAAAACTTTGCGTGCAAATTTTTTGGGGAAAAATACAGTTTTAGGAATAAAAAAAACAAAAAACAGTAAAGTTAGTCCTATTTGTTGTATAATGTGAAAGATGATGTTATGCCGAGTAAATAGATACCTAACATGTCGCGCTTTAAAATTGCGCACTTGTGGAATGGCGCCAAATTTTGGTACTTAAAAATCTCCATAGGTGTTGCTTACATTTTGTTTACAGGTTACCAGCTTAGAGTTATAGAGGAGGTCTAGTGCTTGAATTGTTGCTCTCGCTCTAATGCACATGGTGATACCTCACATGTGTGATTTGAATGCCGTTTATATGCTGACACGACTTACGTGTGTGTTTTCTTCTGTGCGCAAGCACACGGGGACAGGGGTGATTTATATATATATATATATATATATATATATATATATATATATATATATATATATATATACAGTGTATATAATTGTTTAATTTACTTTAATTTCTTTAAAAAACTTTTTTTATCACTTTTATTCCTATTGCAAGGAATGTAAACATCCCTTGTAATAGGAATGGTGCGTGACAGGTTCTCTTTATGGAGAGATGTGGGTTCTATAAGACCCCACATCTTTCCTCCAGGCTGGAGAGATTGAGATAAAAAAAAATAACAATCTATTTCTTTCCAGCCAAGTTGGAGGCAGGCATCATTTAGATATCCCCACTCAAAGTCAAAGACGTCATATATGACGTCTTTGGGCTGGAAGTAGTTAAAGGGTTCCTAAAGGATTTTTTTTAGCTAAATATCTTCCTTTACCTTACTGCAGTCCTGGTTTCATGTCCTCATTGTTCGTTTTTGATATGATGTTGCTGTAATTCTTCTCTGTTCTGCACACTTCCTGGTTGTCTGTTTCCTTATGAAAAAAAAGTACTGGGAGCTTCTCTCTGTGGTCTCTAATCAAAAAGGTGTGATTAGTGTGTGTCTAAAACCCCTCAGAACCAATCAGTTTCATTTTAAAAACAAACACTGCCCTGTATTGGCTCTGTGTCTCTGTACTTCACAGAAGCATGAAACTAGATGAAAAACAAAACAAACTGCAGGCACATCATATGATTGATTTTTATCTATTTGTAATCATTTTAAAAGGAATCAGTTAACTATTATGTCTCTATACCCTGTAAACAGTCATTTCAGCAAAAAAAATGTTTTTCCTTTACAACTCCTTTAAAGTAGTATTAGGCCACGTACACACGACCAAATCTGTCTGCTGGAAACAGTCTGCCAGACCGTCCCAGCAGACAGATTCGATCGTGTGTACAGGCGAGCAGATGGATTTGGCCAACCGACAGATTTGAAAGCATGCTTTCAAATCTGTCGGCTGGGAACCCGTCCGCCCGACATGTCTGCTGGTTAGTACGCTAACCAGCAGACATGTCTTCTCGCACACGCATCGAATGGATTCGACGCATGCGCGGAAGTGATTTACTTCCTGGTGCGGTTACGTGGCGGCATCAACGTCACTGCCACGTCACCGCGCCGTCTGCCGGCAGGGATTTTGGTTTCATCGTGTGAACACGATCAAACCAATACGTCCCCAGCAGACAGATTTGTTCAAATCGGTCTGCCCGACCGATTTAAACAAATCTGTCTGCTCGTGTGTATGGGGCCTTAAACTCCCCAAAAATGAATATATTGCAATAATGCAACATTGGCAGCTGAAGATATCCAAGATGCCCCCACACCAGTTCACCAACTATACAGACAAATGGCAACCACCCGATATATAGTTGGTGCATTGATGCAGGGATGCGCTGGATACCTTCAGCTGTTATTGTGCCCTTGCTGGGTGTCCCGTGCATCTCTGTACCTTTTAAATGCTTGCCAACCAGCCACCATCATTATAGGCAGGTTGGGTTTGCAAATCACCGTAGCTGTACGTCAGCTGCTTCAAGAGCAATAGCATGCAAGCGGCGCGTTGCTGGAGCCGATGAGCGTGGCTGGCGATCGCGATATCGCATGCCACCCATCGATCGCTCCACAGAAAGTCAGAATGGGAATCTGTCAGTGTAAACAAACAGATCCCCGTTCTGACAGGGAAGTAGAGAGAGATTGTCTGTTCCTATTGATCAGCAACAGCGATCTCTCTCTACTCCCTGTCAGTACACTCTCCCAACAGTTAGAAACACCTACCTAGGGAACACTAAACCTCTTGATCGCCGCCCTAGTGTTAACCCCTTCTTTGCCAGTGCCATTCATACAGTGATCAGTGGCTATTTTTAGCTCTGATAACTGTATAAATGGTACTGGTCCAAAAAAAAGTGTCAAATGTGTCTGATCTATCCTCCGCAATGTCACAGTCTTGCTGAAAATCACTGCCATTACTAGTAAAAAATGCCATAAATATATCCCCTATTTTATAGACGCTATAACTTTTGTGCAAATCAGTCAACATACGTTTATTGCGATTTTTTTACCAAAAATATGTAGAATAATTCATACTCGCCTAAACTGATGAAGAAATTCATTTTTGTTTTTTGGGGGTATTTATTATAGCACAAAATATATATATATATATTTTTAATTGTCGCTTATAGCGCAAAAAATGAAAACCGTAGATGTGATCAAATACCACCAAAAGAAATCTCTATTTGTGGGGAAAAAAAGGACATCCATCTTGTTTGTGTACAACATCTCATGACCGCGCAATTGTCTCATTGTCAGCTTAAGCGGCGCAGTGCCATATCGCAAAAAAACGGCCTGGTCATTAAGGGGGGGGTAAATCCTTCCAGGGCTGAAGTGTTTAACCATTTAAAGACTGGACGGATTTGCTGATGGGTAGCAGCTTGCTGATCTTGATATCTGTTTGTCTCCAACACTATTTTGTCGATCACCGCATCCGTCAAAAAAAGTCAGAGGTATTTCAACGGATTGTCATCATCTATGTCCACTCTTATCCCAGGTGATCCTGTGAATGGAAACCTTGGGAGCGCTACGTGCTCCGTAGTGCAATCAATTGCGCACCAAGTCCGCACATCGCTGGGCACAGGTGCAGGATCGTCACTCGCATCACTTTCTGCGTCCGACGACGAACTTTCCCACACATCGCTGTCACTTAGCTCCTCCGCAAGGGATTCTGCATCGCTGTCGCTGTTTGGCAGCAGGTTGCATAGTGATTTGGAAGTAGAGGCACGCTTTGCCATGATTGCTGTGCAGTATACAGACACTGGTACTGTAAATCTGCAGACAGGTCACTTGAGAAAACACTGGGGGGGCAATCAAAGGTCACTGTATTTATTTTTTATTTTTATCCAATTGTATCAGTGTGTTTTACTGTGTTTTACTTTGTTTCTACTTATACATTTGAATTTCGCGCCTCCCCCCCTCCCCCGTTCCACCCCCCTGCGTCGCGACGCTCGCAGGGAAGGGAATCGGAGGTACACACAGCATCAGACGGACATCCGGCCGCCGTACACTGCAGGGATTCATCGCTGGATCGCAGAGAAAAGGTAAGAAACCTCTTTCTGCATCCAGCGAGGCAAGCCCGAGTGTGGCTCTGGGTTACCGATCGTAGCTTGAAAATCTCACCCCGAGCCACACTCGGGAATACCGCCAGGGAGGTTAATAAGCTGTAATTCCATAAGTTTAGTGCATATGTGAGCTTTATAGGCTTCCCATAGAACACCCGACGACGACACCGAGGGGCCATTTTCCTGAAAATAAAGAGAGCGCAGCCTCAATCTCTTGTTTGTCTACGTTCTCTGAAATAAGTAAGTCATTTAGCTTCCAGTTAGCGGATTTAAACAGTAAAGACGGGATGCTAGACTAATAGGGGACTGATCAAAAATCGTGGACACCTCAATGCAGGAACGAGAAAGCAATTCTAAATAATGGTGGTTTATAAAAAAGTAATCTATCCTGGAATGGAAGCTGTGAAGTGGGAAAAATGCGTATAATCCTTCTCACGCGGGTGCATTATGCGCCAAATATCCAAGAGCTGGGCCTCATGCAATCTCCTGCGAATATACGCAAGACGTTTGTAGAGAATACAAGATCTACCCAGAGAAGTGTCTAACACGAGCTCCAAGGGAACATTAAAGTCACCTGTCAACAGAACACAACCCTGAGCAAAGTCCCTTAACTTATTCAGTGTGGCAATCAGAAAGCTCACTTGGCCTTGATTTGGAGCATAGAAATTAGCTAGAAAATGCATTTCAATTTACCCAGAGTGCCCTTCAAAAATATATATCGGCCATACGGATCCGCAAGGGAGTCTTCCAAAATAAAATAGGTCCCTCTCGGAGCCCAATAGCCACTCCCTTCACCTTTGATACATCAGAAAGACTGTAATACCATGTAGGGGAGTTGTGTGCCACCGAGTTTCACCGAGGTAGTATGTGTTAGATGCGTCTCCTGCAGGAAGACGATACCCCCTGCAGTCGCTTAAGTTCCCTAAAAAGGGTGTGCCTTTTACCTGGAGCATAAAGCCCTCTCAAATGAAAATCAAATTGATTGTGGCCATGGATTCCGGAGGAGGAGAATATAACAGTAACATCCCGCGGGCTGGTAGGGGAAAGGGAAGGTGACAAAGAAAGCAAGAGAGAGAAGGAGAGAAACAAGAAAAAGAAAAAAAGAACATATAGAAAGTATTTTAAAATAACAAAAAGGAAATTGACCCCAAGCTGCACGCAAGGCCTTACCGTGCAACGCCTGGAACAACACGGCGCCCAGCCCCCCACCACAAGCCGCCCCCAAGACCGCGATGAAAAGCCAGGCCCCAAGCCGCTCCATGCAGGGGGGCGGGGCCACACCCCAAACCAAACCACGCATGTCCATAACAGGCATACGCAGTTTGCAGGGCCCGGCAACGGCACAATAATAACCAGCATTAGACAACCATGAATAACCATAAAGAACTCGGAAAACAGCAACCCATACTCGCGTGACCCCTGAGCATCATGAATACACCCACCCTCTACAACATGTGAACCATATACAGGCATACCCCACTTTTAAGTACACAATAGGGTTTATTTACTAAAACTGTAGAGTGCAAAATCAGGCACCTCTGCAAAGAAACCAATGAGCTTCTAACCCCAGCTTTTTCAATTAAGCTTTGGTAATAAAACCTGGAAGCTCATTGGTTTATATGCAGAAGTAAGCCTGATTTTGCACTTTCCAGCTTTAGTAAATAAACCCCATGATGTACTTAAAAGTGGGGTATACCTGTATAGCAAAAATTGGGTAAATCATGTGCAACAAAAATAGACAATGAGTCCCACAACTCCGATGCAAAAAACATTATAAAAATAAAAAATAAAAAGATACAAATAAAAGTTAGTAAAAAGACAGAAGTTCAAAAAAGAAAAATGAACAATATTTCTCCCAACAGGGTTATACTTGCATATCCAGGGCCAGTAAGCTGACTCTCTTAAGTGCACTGGCAAAAGAAAAAGCGAATCCAGTCAGCTTTTGGAGTGGAGGTGGGAGTGGTGGACCGGTGCTTGCAGGAAACTTTCTGCCATTGTACCTCAGGCACATCAGAGATAGATGGAATACCATCTCGCCAGCCGGGAAGCTCTGGCGGTTCGATATTCAAATCCATACAGAACACATCTAGGTCTTCTGGAAAACAAAGAAACATCAGAGGACATTTTGCGGGGTGAAGGGCTCGGTGAACCCTGTCTAGCTTCAGGGGGTAATCTTCTGCATTGCCCAGGAGCTTGTTAAAGATGCTGCGAATGGAGGCCACAAGATCATCATCCTTCATTGCCTCCGGTAACCCTCTGATGCAGATATTGTTCCTCCGATTTCTTTTCTCCTGATCCTCGATCTTGTACATCGCCATTCTGAGGGCTATGGCAAGAGTGCGTGTGGTGGCTTGCAGGTCCCTAATCGTCGTGGCGTGTCTGTCTAGACGCTGCTCAGATTCCTCCACACTCTCCAAGACATGGCCTAAAACAGATCGCACAGGTGACAGTTCCTTCTTAATGGCTAGGGATGAGCCGAACACCCCCGCGTTCGGTTGGCACCAGAACGTTCGAACAGACCGCCCGTTCGATCGAACATTTTGAACCCCATTGAAGTCTATGGGACTCGAACGTTCGAATTCAAAAGTGCTCATTTTAAAGCCCAATATTCAAGTTATTGTTGGAAAACTTCTTTGAGAACCCAGGTCTTGCCCGACGGAACATGTATCAATGGAAAAAAAGTTTTAAATACGTTTGTTTTTAAAACTTTTTTCCATTTATACATGTTCCCTCGGGCAAGACCCGGGTTCTCAAAGACGTTTTCAGAGGCAAACTATAGACACCCAGCAGGTACAATATTTAAAGGAATTTTATTTATTTTTTAATTTAAGCATCATTAAAATCACTGCTCCAGGAGCAGTGATTTTATTAATGTTTAAATAAAAAAACAAAATGAAAAATTCCTTTAAATATTGTACCTGCTGGGTGTCTATAGTTTGCCTGTGAAAACGTCTTGCCTGAGGGAACATGTATAAATGGAAAAAAAGTTTTAAAAACGGTCGTTTTTTTTCAGGAGCAGGACTTTTTTTCCATTGATACATGTTCCGTCGGGCAGGACCCGGCTTCTCAAAGACGTTTTCATAGGAAAACTATAGACACCCAGCATGTACAATATTTAAAGGAATTTTTAATTTTTTTTATTTAAACATTATTAAAATCACTCCTCCAGGAGCAGTGATTTTAAGGATGCCTAAATTAAAAAATAAAAATTCCTTTAAATATTGTACCTGCCGGGTGTCTATACCTGTGATAATGTCTTTAAAAAGCACAATCACCTGCCTGCCAGTAAATTAGGAAGAACTGATCTAGCTAAGCTATACAGTGTATAAATATATGTACAACTAGGGATGTATATATATCCTCTACACACTGTAAATTAAGCTAAACTGACTAGCCTTCCTGCTCTATCTAGCTATATAAAAAGACTATCTCTCTGACTGATCTCAGTTCAGCGCTGGAACACACTACACGAGGCCGCCCAGTAGGTGGCCTTATATAGTGTGGGGCGTGTGCTAAAGCCCTGAGCCATAATTGGCCAAAGCCACCCTGGCTTTGGCCAATTATGGCTCTCCGTTTTTTTTTGCGCACTGTGATTGGCCAAGCATGCAGGGTCATAGTGCATGTTTGGCCAATCATCAGCGCGCAATGCCGCAGTGAATTATGGCGCGAATGACCTGTTTTGTTCGAAATTTGTCGAACGTACGAACAGACAATGTTCGAGTCAAACATACGTTCGAATCGAACACGGAGCTCATCCATATTGATTGCCTTCTCCAAGCCCAAAAGCATCGAGGTCAGATCAGATTTAGTAGGGAGTCCACTCACCAGCTCCACAACACCGGATCGTCCGAACCACCAGAGGAAACAGGAGACCGATGTCTGGTGTCAGGCCTATGACGAGAGGTGGAGACAGTACCCACCCCACGTAGCGAGCGGCCTAGTCCATCTGCCGCCGGAAAAACTTTGCGTGCAAATTTTTTGGGGAAAAATACAGTTTTAGGAATAAAAAAAACAAAAAACAGTAAAGTTAGTCCTATTTGTTGTATAATGTGAAAGATGATGTTATGCCGAGTAAATAGATACCTAACATGTCGCGCTTTAAAATTGCGCACTTGTGGAATGGCGCCAAATTTTGGTACTTAAAAATCTCCATAGGTGTTGCTTACATTTTGTTTACAGGTTACCAGCTTAGAGTTATAGAGGAGGTCTAGTGCTTGAATTGTTGCTCTCGCTCTAATGCACATGGTGATACCTCACATGTGTGATTTGAATGCCGTTTATATGCTGACACGACTTACGTGTGTGTTTTCTTCTGTGCGCAAGCACACGGGGACAGGGGTGATTTATATATATATATATATATATATATATATATATATATATATATATATATATATATACAGTGTATATAATTGTTTAATTTACTTTAATTTCTTTAAAAAACTTTTTTTATCACTTTTATTCCTATTGCAAGGAATGTAAACATCCCTTGTAATAGGAATGGTGCGTGACAGGTTCTCTTTATGGAGAGATGTGGGTTCTATAAGACCCCACATCTTTCCTCCAGGCTGGAGAGATTGAGATAAAAAAAAAATAACAATCTATTTCTTTCCAGCCAAGTTGGAGGCAGGCATCATTTAGATATCCCCACTCAAAGTCAAAGACGTCATATATGACGTCTTTGGGCTGGAAGTAGTTAAAGGGTTCCTAAAGGATTTTTTTTAGCTAAATATCTTCCTTTACCTTACTGCAGTCCTGGTTTCATGTCCTCATTGTTCGTTTTTGATATGATGTTGCTGTAATTCTTCTCTGTTCTGCACACTTCCTGGTTGTCTGTTTCCTTATGAAAAAAAAGTACTGGGAGCTTCTCTCTGTGGTCTCTAATCAAAAAGGTGTGATTAGTGTGTGTCTAAAACCCCTCAGAACCAATCAGTTTCATTTTAAAAACAAACACTGCCCTGTATTGGCTCTGTGTCTCTGTACTTCACAGAAGCATGAAACTAGATGAAAAACAAAACAAACTGCAGGCACATCATATGATTGATTTTTATCTATTTGTAATCATTTTAAAAGGAATCAGTTAACTATTATGTCTCTATACCCTGTAAACAGTCATTTCAGCAAAAAAAATGTTTTTCCTTTACAACTCCTTTAAAGTAGTATTAGGCCACGTACACACGACCAAATCTGTCTGCTGGAAACAGTCTGCCAGACCGTCCCAGCAGACAGATTCGATCGTGTGTACAGGCGAGCAGATGGATTTGGCCAACCGACAGATTTGAAAGCATGCTTTCAAATCTGTCGGCTGGGAACCCGTCCGCCCGACATGTCTGCTGGTTAGTACGCTAACCAGCAGACATGTCTTCTCGCACACGCATCGAATGGATTCGACGCATGCGCGGAAGTGATTTACTTCCTGGTGCGGTTACGTGGCGGCATCAACGTCACTGCCACGTCACCGCGCCGTCTGCCGGCAGGGATTTTGGTTTCATCGTGTGAACACGATCAAACCAATACGTCCCCAGCAGACAGATTTGTTCAAATCGGTCTGCCCGACCGATTTAAACAAATCTGTCTGCTCGTGTGTATGGGGCCTTAAACTCCCCAAAAATGAATATATTGCAATAATGCAACATTGGCAGCTGAAGATATCCAAGATGCCCCCACACCAGTTCACCAACTATACAGACAAATGGCAACCACCCGATATATAGTTGGTGCATTGATGCAGGGATGCGCTGGATACCTTCAGCTGTTATTGTGCCCTTGCTGGGTGTCCCGTGCATCTCTGTACCTTTTAAATGCTTGCCAACCAGCCACCATCATTATAGGCAGGTTGGGTTTGCAAATCACCGTAGCTGTACGTCAGCTGCTTCAAGAGCAATAGCATGCAAGCGGCGCGTTGCTGGAGCCGATGAGCGTGGCTGGCGATCGCGATATCGCATGCCACCCATCGATCGCTCCACAGAAAGTCAGAATGGGAATCTGTCAGTGTAAACAAACAGATCCCCGTTCTGACAGGGAAGTAGAGAGAGATTGTCTGTTCCTATTGATCAGCAACAGCGATCTCTCTCTACTCCCTGTCAGTACACTCTCCCAACAGTTAGAAACACCTACCTAGGGAACACTAAACCTCTTGATCGCCGCCCTAGTGTTAACCCCTTCTTTGCCAGTGCCATTCATACAGTGATCAGTGGCTATTTTTAGCTCTGATAACTGTATAAATGGTACTGGTCCAAAAAAAAGTGTCAAATGTGTCTGATCTATCCTCCGCAATGTCACAGTCTTGCTGAAAATCACTGCCATTACTAGTAAAAAATGCCATAAATATATCCCCTATTTTATAGACGCTATAACTTTTGTGCAAATCAGTCAACATACGTTTATTGCGATTTTTTTTACCAAAAATATGTAGAATAATTCATACTCGCCTAAACTGATGAAGAAATTCATTTTTGTTTTTTGGGGGTATTTATTATAGCACAAAATATATATATATATATTTTTAATTCTCGCTTATAGCGCAAAAAATGAAAACCGTAGATGTGATCAAATACCACCAAAAGAAATCTCTATTTGTGGGGAAAAAAAGGACATCCATCTTGTTTGTGTACAACATCTCATGACCGCGCAATTGTCTCATTGTCAGCTTAAGCGGCGCAGTGCCATATCGCAAAAAAACGGCCTGGTCATTAAGGGGGGGGTAAATCCTTCCAGGGCTGAAGTGTTTAACCATTTAAAGACTGGACGGATTTGCCTCCTTAAGGTGGTTGTAAACCCTAAAATAAGGCTTACCTGCAGCTACCCCGGATATCTCCTAAACACAGTTTAGGAGATATCCCCTGTATCAACATGTGTCAACGTCATTGCACTGAAGCAATGGCATTTCTGTGCTGTTGCTTCAGCTAGTATGCCATTACCGGTTGCTCTAACATGCATGCATGGGCGTGACATCATCGCGGCTCTGGCCAAACACATCGCCCGAGCCCCCGATACTCGGAAGTAACTCCAGGAGCGATGTGGCCAGCCGCAGCGGTGTACGAGGACCGCTGCAGGGGCTTCAATCAAAGGTAAGTAATTCATAATGAGCTAGTCTGTCAGGCTGCATGCTCGGATAAGAGTATGGTATGGATATTGGGGGGGGGACTCCCATGCTGTTTTTTTACATTTTGGCCCTGCTGACAGCTGATCCGTCATCGGTTATTAGGATGCCGGTGGATGCCAGCTCCTAACAACAGATGCAAAAACATACCGTTTGTCCATTGACATCCGTTTAGGTCCTCTTCCATTTTTATTTCTTTCAATTCATAAAACAAATGTTAATGAAGGCTGATGTCATCTGATGTCAACCGATGATCATCAGCTGACATCCTCTTGCTTATAGGAATTCAAGGGAGTCTGTCTTTCATCCGTCAACAGATGAAGGAAAAATGGACAAACAGAACGCCTATGTGAAAGGACCCTTCTAGTTATGTTTTAATAAACGTTGACATTTTTATTGATCTTGCTATTTGTATACACCCTTCCATGGATCTTTCCCTGATCCGAATCACTTTAGGCTGTGGATCACTAGTTATGCCTTCATTGGTATTCCTTACACAGTTTCTACTGCATAGCAATTTATTTCAACAATTTGTTCCTGTCATCTATTGACTGCTACTTTATGTTTTCACATAGTGGACTTTTAAATTGTGACACAACAATCTTTTGTCAGCGTATGTGACTTATGGCAATTTATTTCAGGTTTTGTTTATTCAATAACTAAATTCATGTCAGTTTGTGACTAACAGAGTACCCCTAGGTTTCTCCAAAACAAATTGGGAGGTCTTGTACCTTTTAAAGTATAAGTTCACCTTTTGTCACTTGTTGCATGTTACACCCATTTTTAGGGTGTAACATGTTAGGCCTCGTACACACGAGGGGATATGTCCGCTGAAAACGGTCCGATGGACCGTTTTAGCAGACATATCCGCTCGTGTGTATGGGCTAGCGGACAGATTTCTCCACCCGACAGATTTCAAAGCATGCTAGTACACTTACCAGCAGACATGTCGTCCCCCACCGCCGCCGCGCCGCCGCCGAATGGATTCGGCGCATGCGCGGAAGTGTTTAACTTCCTGGTGCGGTGACGTGGCGGTGACGTGGCGGCGTCAACGTCACCGCCGCGTCAGCGCCACGTCACCGCGCCGTCCGGCGGCGGGGAATTTGATCCGATGGTGTGTACACGCCATCGGATCAAACTCCCGATCGGACATATCCGATGGAAATGGTCCGCGGACCGTTTTCATCGGATATGTCCGATAGTGTGTACGAGGCCTTACTGTTGCAGCAGCCCCTGCAACCACCACCCTTTCCCCTGACCCATGTTGTGACAGAAAACCAGGGATTTTCTCCCAACAGCCACTGTCACAACTTAAAAAAAATGCAGCCTTGCTGGGCTCCACTCACCAGGCCGGATCGTTCATTCACAGATTTCTGTGAATGGAAGAACTACAAACAGGGTGCTGATAATGCTTCTTGTCATTCCTGCCATTCTGTAACTGCCTGCCTGTATGAGGTATGAGCAGGCAGATACATTGACGGTCTACAGGAGCCTGTGAACAGCTTGAACTAATTAATGAGGTTTGGAAACTACATAAGAAGATGACCTTCCATGAAATAACTAAATAAAATGCTGTGATAAATGTTTTATGTATCAGAAAGTTTCCAAAAGCTTCATATTTGCACCCATTCTGTTAAAAAACAAACAATGTCGTCACAAACATTAACCTAGGAATGGAAGATTTTCTCAAAGCTCTACAAAGTTTTCAGACTCTGTGACCAATGTCCCTTTTTGAAGTGGTTGTAAACCCTTACAGACCACTTTTACCTACAGGTAACCCTAAATAAAAAGGGTTGTAAAGGTAAAAAAAAATTCCCCTAAATAGCTTCCTTTACCTTAGTGCAGTCCTCCTTCACTTACCTTATCCTTCCATTTTGCTTTTAAATGTCCTTATTTCTTCTGAGCAATCCTCACTTCCTGTTCTTCTGTCTGTAACTACACACAGTAATGCAAGGCTTTCTCCCTGGTGTGGAGAAAGCCTCTTGAGGGGGCGAGCAGGAGTGTCAGGATGCCCACTAACACACAGCTCCTTTCTCTATCTGCAAAGTAGAGAGTGTCCTGACTTGCCTGCTCGCCCCCTCCCCCCTCAAGAGGCTTTCTCCACACCCGGGAGAAAGCCTTGCATTACTGCGTGTAGTTACAGATACAAGAACAGGAAGTGAGGATTTCTCAGAAGAAATAAGGACATTTAAAAGCAAAATCGAAGGATAAGGTAAGTGAATGAGGACTGCAATAAGGTAAAGGAAGGTATTTAGGGAAAAAAATGTTTACCTTTACTACCCCTTTAAGGCTTGCCTGTAGGTACAAGAAATATCTCCTAAACCTACACGGTTTAGGAGATATTTGCAAAAAAAACTGCACCAAGGTCTACATCACATGCCCGACGTAGACAACGGCGCAGGCGCACTGAGCATGCCGCTAGTAAAGGCGATTGTGCCGCATGCGCGGGAGTTATGTCATTGTGGCTGCGACCAACCACAGAGCCAGAGCCGCGATACCAGGAGTAATGGCGGTGACGGAGGAGGCAAACAAGGCCTGCTGTGCATACTAGCTCATAATGCCTTTGTCTTGCAGGGTTTATTTTATTTTTTCAGGAGGGTTTCTTTCCTCTTTAAGATTCTGATAAAATTTGTTTTGTCAATATCAGATACAAAACCTGGAGCCCCTCATCATGCGCAAGCGAGAAAACTGGACGGCAAATATTCAGTGTTCACAATACTGTTAGCTAAGACATCACAAAAAAATATATTTTTTGAATAAAAATATACTGTATTATTTGATTCTTGAGTTTTGTCTAAAAATGTGTGCCATTACAAAACAATGCATCTGGGGGATTTACTCCAGTAATCACTTGAGAGTTGCATTACACAACAGATCAAGCCTGCAATTTGCCACCATAACGTTGCTGTAAAGCTAATCTACACATTGTGGAAAAACAGGCAATATTTTCACTTCTTGTAAAGCCTTGTCAGCAAATATAGCACAGGAATTTGGATTTGACCTTGGTAATACAGGTTTCATTCAGCCATCATAGAATTGACCTTTCTACACAACCTATTCATTCACTTGCCTTGTACATGTTGTAATGACTGACAGCCCCTTAAAGTTGCCTCTCACACCTTTCTTTTACACCACACTTAATTACCAATTAGTTCAGCAATTAAATCATCTGGACTCCCTGCTGCCCTTGTTAGAAAAAAACGATAAAAGTCTCTAAATTAAACCCAGGTGTTAGCCAATGAAGAACATGTCGACAAAAAAAAAGTTAGAAGTCATAAGGCCCAAGGACCACTCTCTGCTGAAGCATGTTAATGGCAAAAAATGTAAGTACCAACTTAAAGACAACAATGCGCAAGCTAGAATGGCTAATCACTTTGTTTGTTTTTTTACCAGATAGCAAGGATATCTTGCCACAATTTGTGGCAGTGTTGAATTGTAATGCCACATTCACACGACTGTTATTTATGTCATGGAAAAAAACTATGGGCCAGATTCAGAGAGCCGTAACTCCTGTCTAACTGGTGTTAGACTGGAGTAATTTCAAATTACGCGCGTTTTTTTGCTAGTCGGAAACCTCAAACCATGAATAGACGGCTGCGGGCTTCAGTTCGACTGGATTATGTGTTCGTACGCCTTCGGATCTACGCTGCAATAAAATTGCGGCCACTGGGAGGACTTCCCGTTGTTTTCCGCGTCGGGGTATGCAAATGAGCTTTTGCCGGCGATCCCCGAAATTACGATCTTCATTCGCAATCTCTTACGGCACCTTTAGTCATCTTTTTTTGCGTAACACTATACCAGCTTTTTGCTGCTCTAATATTAGACAGCCCATGTTATGTATGGCCGTCGTTCCCGCGTCGAATTTCTACGTTTTCCGGCGTCTTTTATTTTTTTTTACGTAAGTCGTCCGGGAATAGGAATGTTCGTAAACGACGCTACTCAAACAACGAATGACGTAACAACGTGATTTCACGCAATGCACGGCGGGAAATTTCTGAATGGAGCATGCGCAGTTCCATCGCCGTGGGGACGCGCTTAATTTAAATGCTTCACGCCCCCTAATCGCGTATTTAGATTACGCGGCGAGAAATAGACTACGCCGCCATAGCGTACGGGCAAAAATCTACCAGAATTCGGTGTAGATCCTGGTAAAATAAGGCAGCGAAGAGTATTTCGATTACGCAGCGCAATATTAAGTGTATCTGAATCTGGCCCTATGTTTTTCTCGATGTGATTCATCTAAAGCCTGCCTTGCATACACACATTTGTGGGAAAAAAATGCTCGAGCTCGGTGACGTACAACACATACAACAACACGTACGACAGCATGAAAAAGGGGAAGTTCCATTCAAATGGTGCCACCATTTGGACTGCTTTTGCTGATTTCGTGTTTCCGCGTGTTAGTAAAAGTTTGGTGAGAGACGATTCGCGCTTTTCAGTCTCCGTGCTTTTCAGTCTGTTACAGCACGAATGTGCTATCTCCATTACATACGCTCTGGAGCCTACACACAACCGTTGTTCACGACCAATTTTAAAAATTGCATTTTTCTCATCATGAAAAATGGTCGTGTGTACGCGGCATAAGACTCGTTAACTTGCTGCACATTTTCACTGGCAAGTTATACACTTGCAGAGCACTTGAAGAACAAGTTCTAGATTACACTTTTTCAATTTGAAGCAAATGTGCGTGGCAAGTCTCTAGCAAGAGCAAAATTGCAATGGTGAGTCTACAGCAACAGCTCTGCATGTCACAGTGACACCTATGGTGGGATGACTATTGCATGCAGCAGACTTGTAATACGAACTTGCTGCAATTGTGCAACACACTTTTAAAGCCTGGCAAGTCTAGAAATAGCTTAGCAAGTCAATTTTAAACTTGCAGCTCAATTGCTTTCTATCTGGGTAGGTGAAAAGAAGTCCCGCTGCTCACAGATGAGTGGGCATCAGCTGTGATCCAAAAGTGAATCACATGTAAATGAGAAAATTGGATAACTGTGTTGATTCAATCACTTTTTTTAAATCTCATAAAAGCACTAGATGGGTATAGGCAGGGTAGAGGAATGGGGTTGAAACGCTTCACACAATTTATGTGCTTTGACAAAGTGATTGAATTGACACAATTGTGTGGGTGTGCAACCTGATTTTCTCGTTTGTTTGCTATCTGGGTTGGACTCTGACAGAACTATGTCAGTTGCATGAAATTCTTTACTTTCCCAGCTTATATCCTTGACTTTGTTTAAGTTTATTTCAGCATTTTTAATGTATTTAGTGCTTGGTTTTCGTTTCAGTTTTGATGTTATATTAATGACAGTTCTTCCTCCCCTTTGTTGTAGTTCTACCTGCATTTTCTTTTCTCTTTTGTCTCCAAATTCTAATTATGTGCCTCTTCCTATTATTTGTTTTCCCTAATATATTGCACATATTAGCCTTCATGTACACTGCTGCTGGTAAACGGATGTTTAGGAGCAGTTGGCTGTTTTTTTCAGCTACACCTAAACTCTCTTCTATGTTATCCTTTGAGCACATGTACACAGGGTCGTTTATAGTCATTTCTAGGCCGTTGAGTTTAGAAGCATTTTTTGGAAAGCAACAGGACGGATGTTCAGGGGCATTTGAAATGCTAAATGCTTGTAACAGCTTGTACATTTACAGGTATTTTTAGTTTTGGACCATTTAAAAATAAATAAAAAATAAACGCTTCTAAACGCAAACATGCGGCAAAATGGACTGTTTTAAACATCGGTTACTATCTGTCAAGTTAAATCGTTCAGGAGAGATTGTAAAACATCCCGTGTACATTAAGCCTTAGTTATAAAACATGGGTTTATGGTATCCCTTTATTCTCAGGAATTTATGGAAGTTAATCCTTTCTTATTAAAACAACAAATGAAAAAGGACTAAACGTAAAAAAAAAAATTGGAATTCTATTCAAAGAAAACTAAAAGCCAGGTATACTAATTGTTACATAATGAGTAAAAATTAGCATATCCAGGTTGCTTAGAGGCTTGGCAGAATAAAAAAACTTGACATCAGTGGCAAAAACCTGCTTAACCACTTCAGGTCCGCGTCATTTTCGAAATACGGCAACAGCGCGGACCTGAGGCGCCGGGGTCACGTCTTTGGACGTCAATGTTTTGTAATTCCCCATGCGCGCCACTGGGTGGCGCGCAGCGGGGAAAAACAGTGCCGTCGCATCGCCGAGGATTCGATGCGTGTACCCGGCGGCCGCGGTGTCCATCAGGTACACGCGGTCGGCGGTGACAGAGCAGGGACGTGGAGCTCTGTATGTAAACACAGAGCTCCATGTCCTGTCAGGGAGAGAGGAGAGCGATCTGTGTCCCTTGTACATAGGGACACAATCGGTCACCCCCCTCCCCCCACACAGTTAGAACACTATGCAGGATACACATTTAACCCCTTCCTCACCCCCTAGTGTTAACCCCTTCAATGCCAGTCACATTTATACAGTAATTAGTGCATATTTATAGCACTGGTCGCTGTATAAATGTGAATGGTGCAAAAATGTGTCAAAAGTGTCCGATGTGTCCGCCGTAATGTCGCAGTCCCAATAAAAATTGCAGATCGCCGCCATTACTAGTAAAAAAAAAAATATTAAAAAAAAATCATAATTCTGTCCCCTATTTTGTAGGCACTATAACTTTTGCGCAAAGCAGTCGCTTAATGCGATTTTTTTTTTTTACAAAAATACGTAGAAGAATACGTATCGGCCTTAACTGAGAAAAAAATACGTTTTTTTTTTTTTTTAAATCAGGATATTTATTATAGCAACAAGTAAAAAATAGATATATATTTTTAAATTGTCGCTCTTTTTTTGTTTATAACGCAAAAAATAAAAACCACACGGGCGATCAAATACCACCAAAATAAAGCTCTATTTGTGGGGGAAAAAGGACGCCAATTTTGTTTGGGAGCCATGTCGCACGACCGCGCAATTGTCAGTTAAAGTGACGCAGTGCCGGAAGCTGAAATTTCGCCTGGGCACGAAGGGGGTTTATGTGCCCAGTAAGCAAGTGGTTAAAGGATAAGATCACTTATAATAAAATATAATAAATGCCCATTTTTGTAAGGTAAAAAAAAAAAGTACATTTACTATTTTATTTTTTATTTTTAAGCCTGAAAAGCAATGCACAATCAATCAGCAAACTGTTGCTTATTTTAAGTGCAGGTGCTTAAAAGTGCTCTGGTTTCACAAGCCTTGTATTCATGTTGGGTTTTCAGGCTGTTCAGACAACCATCTCTGAGAGAGGCAACTACATTACCTGCTGTATATTTCTATTGGCCATCGAGGCAGTCTAATATAGTGGATTGGTATGCCTAGTTCAGTATTTCTGTATGAAGGTGCAACTCTACTTTGCTGTTGTTGTCCCTACACCATAAAAAAGCTCAGCTCAGCATGCATGACATTTCATTTCCTAGCTGTTACTGAAAATACTTTGATGTATTGGGGATATATTGGGGATACTTTAAAAAGTCTACACACCCCTGTTAAAATTTCAGGTTTCTGCGATTTAAGAAAAAAACAAAGATAAATCATTTCAGAACTTTTTCCACTTTTATTGTGACCTATAAACTGTACAACTCAATTTAAAGACAAACTGGTGATGTAGCTGTGTTCAGAATTTAGGTCCCTTTCAGACCGTATGTCCATATTTCATCCATCTGTTTTATGTATCCCTATAGGATAGCGGGTGTCAGCGGATGAACATCCGCTGACACCCGTAATTGTCCGCCTCCGCAAACATCTGCTTTTGCAGACGGAAGAAAACCCTATTTTTTCTTCCGTCTGCAGAGCGGATCGGATGAACACGGATACACGGTCCGTGTTCTAGAAGGTCTTTCCTCACATTTACTTAGTTGCATCCTACAGCAAAAGCCATGGTCCGCAGTGAGCTTCCAAAGCATCAGAGGGGTCTGATTGTTAAAAGGTATCAGGAGAAGGGTGGATATACCATGGAACACAGTGAAGATACTCATCATCAAGTGGAGAAAATATGGCACAACAGTGACATTATCAATAACTGGACATCCCTCCAAAATGGATGAAAAGATGAGAAGAAAACTGGTCAGGGAGGCTGCCAAGAGGCCTACAGCAACAATAAAGGAGCTGCAGGAATATCTGGCAAGTACTGGCTGTGTGGTACCTGTGACAACAATGTGCTGTATTTTCATATGTCTGGACTATTGGGTAGAGTAGCAAGGTGGAAGTCTTTTCTTACTAAGAAAAACATCCAAGTCCAGCTAAATTTTGCAAAAACACATCTGAAGTCTCCCAAAAGCATGTGGGAAAATGTGTTATGGTCTGATGAAACCAAGGTTTACATTTTTGGCCATAATTCCAAAAGATATGCTTGGTGCAAAAACAACACTGCACCTCACCAGAAGAACACCATACGAACAGTGAAGCATGGTGGTGGCAGTATTATGTTTTGGGGGTGTTTTTCTACAACTAGAACATGGGCCTTAGTCAAGGTAGAGGGAATTATGAACAGTTCTAAATACCCATCATTATTGGTACAAAACCTTCAGGCTGCTGCTACAAAGCTGAACATGAAAAGGAACTTCATCTTTCAGAATGCCAACGTCCCAAAGCATACATCCAAATCAACAAAGTAATGGCTTATCCAGAAAAAGAAGAATGTTTTGGAATGGGCCAGCCAGAGCCCAGACCTAAATCCAATTGAAAGTCTGTGGTATGATTTGAAGAGGACTGTGCACAGGAGATGCCCTCGCAATCTGATAGATTTGGAGTGTTTTTGCAAAGAAGAGTGAGAAAATGTTGCCAAGTCAAGATGTGCCATGCTGATAGACTCATACTCAAAAAGACTGTGTGTTGTAATAAATTCAAAAGGTGCTTCAATAAAGTATTAGTTTAAGGGTGTGCACACTTACGCAACCATATTATTATTTTTTATTTTTACTCCCATCCACCTAAAAGATTTTATTTTGTTGTTCAAATGAGTTGTACAGTTTATAGGTCACAATAAAGGTGGAAAACGTTCTGAAATTATTTATCTTTTTCTCATTGCTTTACATCACAAAAACCTGACAAGGGTGTGTAGACGTTTTATATCCACTATACATGGAGTCATTTGGTTATATGTGATCCAATAACATAAGCAATTTGAAGAAATGTGCTGTTTTGGTTTTAGTGGAAAAAAAAATACTACCAAATGACTCTGATGCAGTTTACCGAATTTAACAGAGCAAAAAAAAGAAAGTGTTTTTTCTTGAGACGTTTTGCTTAAATCCCTGTAGATGATAGACCTGCAGTTTTTCTGAGTAAAGATGACAAGTTGTTCACACATATTGTACTCTTCTTTAAAATGTAAATATTAAATCCAAAGCAAAGGGGAAAAAATGGCCTATTTGTTTATATACTCTACACACTCTACACTGGACAGTTTATTTAGCATTGTTGGTCAATGTAAAGGAGACTAAAAAAAAGAGTATGAAATCAAATTGTATGTTTGGTCCAATTTAGTACATATGAATAACAATGCCATCGTTTTGAAACTATTACCACTGATTTGTAAAAATGCAGATTTTTTTCCAACATGAACTATTATTCATTGATCTTCTAATATGTAAAAGTAATGTTCACATCTTTGGAGAAGATTTTGTGTAAATGCATAAAAACAATATAAACCAGGCACATCGGAAATAATGGTTCTTCTAATCCCCACCAGGGACATGGACAGCATTAGAAAACTGAGATATTAATTGTTTGCCACTAAATAAAAAATGTGATGTGAGTTGTAAGCTCCTTGAGGGCAGGACCTGATGTGTATGTACAATATAAATGAAAAAGCACTGCATAAATTGACGGTGCTATATAAGAACCTGTAATAATAATAAATGAATTGAAACCAATAATGGAGTAAACCAAGCTATGATCTTTTAAAAATCAGAAGCAATCTCTAATGATAACATCCATCTGTTCGAAACAGTATGGACTCCATGGATGTCATACTTCCACCCTACAGGTCTAGATAACTCATGCGACCTTGGTAACAGAAATATGTACTTTACATTATTAACTATTGTATGTATTATGCATTCTTTTTATCTATAGATACCCCGGAAAATCTGTATTTTTATTTGGATTATTTACCATCGGAATTTTTCGTTGCTTTTTCTTTCTCAGTCTCTCCTTGATCTGATTTTTTTTTTGCTCCTTCTTTATATCATATAAGAAGTTGTAATATGATATACCTCTTGACTTACTTACTTACTTACTTACTTACTTTATAACAGTAATACATTAAATGTGTTGCATATATCTATGACCTTTTTATTCATATAGGTCTATTTAACCTCACATTTTATATTCTTCTATTTTCACAGTATATTATTTTCAATATGTTTTTCTACTATTTTTATGATATATTACTGTTCTGTAAGGTCTGACTACTCCATTTATCATACTATAATTTAATCTTGTATATTATTATAACCACCTGTTATAACCATTTATTGCTCATATTGCCTATGTTTATTATTTCAAAACTTAATAAACAAATTTGACAGAAATTAATTGACAGATTCTTCCTTTCAGCAGAGCATGAGCAGTGCCTTGGGATCTGGTCATACTATCAACCACCAAGATCTTGGTGTTTCATGTGGTCAGTTGTCTTTTATGAATTTAGGAGTGTGATATTGACAGGGTAGCGTGTGGTGGCATCATATTTAACTTTACGTTAGGCGATGTGCAGTATATCTGGGCTTTGGCGTTCTGCCACCATGGGGGTGCCCTGGCTGGGGGTTAGGGGGGGCCTTTATTGTTTCTTGCACCCGGGCCCTGAAGGTTCTAGTTACACCTCTGAACAGCTTCTGGGGTCATGTGCCGAGTGGTTGTCTCACACATTGTGAACACAAAAGGTTGGCTGCTTGACATGGTTTAGAGAATGCTTGGCATTTTCTTAACGAATGGACGAAGCGGAGATGCGGACGGTGACATCCCACACTCCACCTTGTCCTATAAAACAAACGCTTCATATTCATACAGGGCAGAGGTGTATTTAGGTTTTGTGCTGCCCTAGGCCTGACTAAACTTGCACAAAGGTAGACAAAAAGAAACAAGGATGCGCCCAATCTAAGTGCAATAACGTATTTAATCGATAAAATAAGATACAAAAGGAGAACGGCCAAATGGCTACTCACACATTAAAAGTGGATAATAGGCATGTATGAGACCGTGGATGTAGTCATCATCCGGTGTATGAGGGGTGTCCGCTCATGGTGGTGAGGTGCTGTAGATGGAAAACAGCAAGTGGAACAGCCTGGAGGAACTTGTTGGGAGCGCCGTGTACGGCGGCGTGCGTCTCACGGTGGAGCGCAAACACAAGCCAGTCTCACCGGAAGTGACGTGACGTGACGTGGCGTGGCTCAAACGAGGGAACCAATAGGATGACGCGTTTCACAGCCCAGCTGCTTCTTCAGATCCATCCGCAAGTTCCTCCAGGCTGTTCCACTTGCTGTTTTCCATCTACAGCACCTCACCACCATGAGCGGACACCCCTCATACACCGGATGATGACTACATCCACGGTCTCATACATGCCTATTATCCACTTTTAATGTGTGAGTAGCCATTTGGCCGTTCTCCTTTTGTATCTTATTTTATCGATTAAATACGTTATTGCACTTAGATTGGGCGCATCCTTGTTTCTTTTTGTCTACCTTTTGTGACAAAGTCGTAGAAATAGCGATAATGTCATGCAGCAAAGTCGCTGATCTTAAGCAATAAATATGGCTTTATTGCACTCAAAAATAAATAATACAAAAACAAAATGGCCTACTCCAATTTAGGAGGCTAACTGACAGTAGTGTCCCTCACTACACTGTACTGGAGGGGCTATTCCGGCCTCCAGTACAAAACAAACAGAATACCAGTCCAAAATAAACAAATCTATGACAGACCTTGTTCCTTCCATGCAGACAGTTTCCAACCTGTCCGTCCAGCTCAGCATACCTCTCACACTGAGCTCTCACTTCCCATTTCCCTACCAGGTGACTGTTAATTAATAGGGGGAAGAGAGGAGGTTTACCTGTTGGCCAGGCTTAACCCCTTCCAGGGCAGGGAAAACTGACCTTTCCAGCCTCTCACTGGTGTACATACAATCGTGTACCCTGTCACACATCCTCCCCCCCAGCTTAACACTTGGGTGGGAAGCGGCCATCTCTACAAACCCATGCACTCAGGACAGAGCATCTGCATTACTGTGGAGGAGACCTGCCCTATGTTGTACCACAAAAGTAAAGGGCTGTAGGGACAGAAACCACCTCGTGACCCGAGCGTTCTTGTCCCTATTGGTGTGCATCCACTTTAACGGAGCATGGTCTGTGACGAGGGTAAACCGCCTGCCCAACAAATAGTAGCGGAGTGTTTCTACTGCCCATTTGATTGCCAAACACTCTTTTTCCACTGTGGCATAGCGCTGTTCTCGAGGTAACAACTTCCGACTCAAATACAGCACAGGGTGTTCCTCACCATCCACATATTGGGACAAAACTGCACCCAGACCCACCTCTGAGGCATCAGTCTGGAGAAAGAACTCCTTTCTAAAGTCAGGAGCCACAAGCACAGGTTGGGCACAAAGTGCTGCCCGCAGACCAGCAAAGGCTTCCTCAGCCTCGCTGTTCCACTTTACAGTGTCTGGACTTCTGGCTTTAATAAGGTCTGTGAGCGGAGCAGCCCTCGTAGCAAAGTGAGGAATAAACCTCCGATAGTAGCCTACAATCCCCAAGAAAGCTCTGACTTGTTTTTTCCTCAATGGTCTGGGCCAGCTCTGTATAGCTCCTATCTTGTTCATCTGTGGTTTAACAAGTCCTCTGCCAACCAGGTAACCCAAGTATCTAGCCTCTGCTAGACCCAAGGCACATTTAGAGGGGTTAGCTGTCAGACCCGCTCTTCTAAGAGTGTCCAAGACTGCCTGTACTTTATCCAGATGGCTTTCCCAGTCCGGGCTATGAATGATCACATCATCCAAGTATGCGGCTGCATACTCAGTGTGGGGCCTGAGCAACTTATCCATTAGCCTTTGAAAAGTGGCTGGAGCCCCATGGAGGCCAAAAGGCATGATCCTGTACTGGAATAGGCCATCAGGAGTGGCAAAGGCTGTCTTCTCTCGGGCGTGCTTTGTCAATGGGATCTGCCAATAACCCTTTGTCAGATCCAACGTGGTGAAGAACCTATCTTTGGCTAATCGCTCTACTAGTTCATCCACCCTAGGCATGGGGTAGGCGTCAAACTTAGACACCTCGTTTAACTTCCTGAAGTCATTACAAAACCTGATGGACCCATCAGGTTTGGGCACTAGAACAATGGGGCTGCACCACTGGCTATGAGACTCCTCTATCACTCCAAGCTCAAGCATTTTCCTGATTTCAGCCCTTACAGCTTCCCTCTTGGCCTCCGGAATGCGGTAAGACTTCACTCTTACGACAACCCCTGGTTCTGTAATAATGTCATGGGTAATCTCTCGGGTTTGTCCAGGGTTGGGGGAGAAAACATTGTTATTCCTCTCAACCAAGCCTCTAGCTTGATTGAATTAAAGCCTCTTGGAGTAAACACAAAAGTAAACAAGCATAAAAGTACCATCATCCTAAATATCAATAGAATAAATCAAATATAACTGGGACCCCAAAGGTAACCCAGAAATAATTTGGAAAAAAGGGGGGGTGGGCGGGTGGACTATAGCGGTACTGCGTACAAGAAGGTACAAGGGAACATGGACTGAGGTTAAAAATTACAATTGTTTATTATAATGAACAAGTAGGACACACGTTATTAGATCATAAAAAACAAGCAAACAAAAACAATATTAAAAATGTGACACAGAGCATGCCAAACCAGGTCACCGAGGTGTTAAATCAACCCTAGGCAAGGGGAAGCGGTGAAGAAGGTGTGGTCATGCCCGTTGAATCTCAATCTCGACTAGTTTCGCAACAATAGTTGCTTCATCAGGAGAGGTAGTCTAAAAACATAATACAGTAATTATAATCACAAAATCCATACATATAGGTAAATATGCATGATAGTGTATCACAATATTACTATACAAGTATTGGTTTTATACAGCATAAACATTGGGGATTCTAAAGATGCCAAGTGGCTTACCTGCACTGTTTAAAGGAGACCACCGAAAGCTATGAACCGCAGTTGGAGGGAGGTAGCCTCTCAAGAGCGGGTAGGAAGTAGAGGGAGCCACAATATGGGCTATCCTAAAAAAGCTATGTATAAAGATGGATGTCAAATAGGATTTGTTGCATTGACTACCATAAGGAGGGAAAGGAGGGGGTGGGGATGGTGGTAATGGTGAGTGCTCAATAAAAAACTAGTCAAAGAGAATGTAAGATTAAGTGCAAAAAACAACAAGGAAGGAAAAAGGGGGGGGGGGAAGGAAGGGAAAAATGAATGAGGGGAGAGGGCAAACAGGTAATTGGGGAAGGGAGAGGGGGAAGGGGGGGGGGGAAAGGGGGGGAGAAACAGGGGGGAGGGGGGGAAGGGGGAGAAGGAGGGAGAAAAAGGGGGGAGGGGGGGGGAGGAGAGGGTGTGAACGGGGCGGGGGGGGGGGCTGGGGGGGGGGAAGGAAGAATGGATAGGAAAACGGGAGGGGGGGGGAAAGGTGTTGTGAGTTTGTGTGGGTGGTGAGTGAGGGGATTGGAGCAATAAGGATTGGGGATGTGCTCAAGGAAATAAGGTGATGGGGAGGGAGAAAGGGGGGGGGAAGGGGGGGGGAAGGGAAAAATGAATGAGGGGAGAGGGCAAACAGGTAATTGGGGAAGGGAGAGGGGGAAGGGGGGGGGGGGGAGGGGGAGAAAAAGGGGGGAGGGGAGGGGGGAGGAGAGGGTGTGAACGGGGCGGGGGGGGGGGGGGGGGGGGAAGGAAGAATGGATAGGAAAACGGGAGGGGGGGGGGAAAGGTGTTGTGAGTATGTGTAGGTGGTGAGTGAGGGGATTGGAGCAATAAGGATTGGGGATGTGCTCAAGGAAATAAGGTGATGGGGAGGGAGAAAGGGGGGGGGGGGACGGTGTAAGCGGGAGGGGGGGGGGAGGAGGGGGAGGAAGAGAGTGGATAGGAAAACAGGAGGGAGGGAGAGGGAAAATGGTGTTGTGAGTTTGTGTAAGTGGTAAGTGAGGGGATTGGAGCAATAAGGATTGGGGATGTGTTGAAGGAAAAAAGGGGGGTGAATACACAGTGATATAGACTGCATACGGCTGCAAGCCAAATGCAGAAAGAGAGTTGCAGTGCAAGGGAAAAAGAAAATTTTTACCTGTGTGTAAAATTAAAAAAGTAAGGACCTGTAAACCAAATTAATGGATCAAGGGTAGGGCATAACTGGCGTGGGTGTTTGGTAAGGATCCCACACTAGGTGCATGAAGTTGAAAACCTGGTAAAATGACAAGGGAAAAGGGATATGGATATAAGGGTAACAAACAATCTCCCAAGGGTATAAGGAAATAACAGAGTGAAGAGTAGAAGGACAAGCCTAGAGGGGGAACAGAGGGCTTACCAGTGGTCGGTAGAACACACTGTATGGTCCACAGGATCCGATGTGTGTCACGTCTGTTAAGGCCAAGGGGGCTGTATTAAATAGCAAGTGGAGGTCCCGAGAGCCAATCAATGGCGCGGCGCGCACCTATGACGTGGCGCAGCGCTAGTGGGTGTATGTAAGTTGTAGGAACTGATGCACTGGTCATAGACCAATCGGGAGCTAAGCAAAGGGATGTAACATCCCATCATCAGTTGACCAATAAGAGGGACAAAGGGGAGGGGACGGACGTGGCACACATTCTAGGTTAACTGCTGCAACTGTCAGCAGTAGTTGTTCTACTTAGGGAGAGAGGAACATGGGGAAGGAAAGGGGAGTGAAAAGACACAATGGTAGTCAATGTCAGCTAATCAATGTTAAACTAGCCAGCAGCAGGTATAGAATTAAAGTGTGGAGGTTGTGAACATAGCCAGGCAGAATAAAACGGCAGGTAAACCAGAGGGCATCAAGTACAATACATATAAAGGTATATATAAAGATTTATACAAAATAGGACATATAGTACAATAATTAATATACTTAAATGAGAGAACTCATATGGGTAGAACATATATTACATAAGGCATTACATTACATATAGCCTCTAGCTTCTTTTGTTTGCTCAGGTGTCAGCTCTGGAGAGATTGTCACCGAAGGACTAGGTGCCTGTGGACCAGGTGTGGTGTCCCCCACTGCGGCCATGCAGTCCTCTCTAGTCCTCCATGGCTTAAGAAGGTTTATGTGGAACACGGCCTCCTTCTTCCGGCGTCCCGGCTGACTAACTTTATAATTTACTGGGCTCACTTTTTCCAACACCTCATAGGGTCCCTGCCACTGTGCTAGAAGTTTGCTTTCTGCGGTGGGTACTAGAACCATTACTCTGTCCCCTCTTTCAAACTGTCTCACTAGGGCCCTCTGGTCATAGTAGGACTTCTGCCTACTCTGCGCCTGCTCCATATGCTGGCGAACAAGAGGGGCAATCTGAGCCATACGCACCCGCATATCTTCAACATACTGGAGTCCCAGTTACCCCCTGTTCTTCCCAGGTTTCCTTTAGGATATCCAGAATACCCCTGGGATGCCTACCATATAAAAGCTCAAACGGGGAGAAGCCCGTAGAACTTTGGGGAATCTCTCGAACTGCAAACAACAGGTAAGGAAGTAACAAGTCCCAATCCTTCCCATCCCTGCTAACGACTTTCCTCAACATCCCCTTTAGGGTCCGGTTAAACCTTTCTACCAACCCATCTGTCTGGGGGTGATACACTGACGTTCGAAGAGTCTGTACATTAAATAGTTGACATAGCTCTTTCATAATACGGGAGACAAACGGAGTCCCCTGATCCGTGAGCAATGTCCTGGGTATCCCCACCCGTGTAAACATCTGAACCAACTCTTTTGCAATACTTTTAGCATTCGCCTTACGTAGTGGAATGGCCTCTGGGTATCTGGTGGCATAATCGACGATGACAAGGATGTACTGGTGACCTCGAGCTGTTTTCTCTAAGGGACCCACTAGGTCCATGCCAATCCGCTCAAACGGAACGTCAACTATGGGGAGAGGTATGAGTGGGGCTCTCAACTTCGGTCTGGGAGATGCCAGCTGGCATTCCAGGCAAGAAGCACAATACCTTTTAATCCCCTCATATACCCCAGGCCAGAAGAACCTCCTGAGCACCCGTTCTTGTGTTTTCTCCACCCCTAAGTGTCCCCCCATCAGATGAGAGTGAGAGTAATCTAGGATTTTTCGGGTGTATGATGAAGGCACAACCAGTTGTTCAAGCTCTTGTCCCTCATCGGAGGTTACTCTGTAAAGAAGATCGTTTTTAAGGATAAAATAGGGATAGGCCTTTCCTGTTACCCCTTCTACTGGTACCCCATTAACCTCTACAACATTACTCCTGGCTTCCTGCAGCAGGGGATCATCTGCCTGGTCACGGCCAAAGCCACTACCCGAGATATCCAGGATATCTGTATCCCCTTCATCGTCTTCACTGGTAGCCTCTGGGGTGGGTTCCGGTTGACCAACTTCTGCCTCATCTTCTGTCTGTCGTGGGGCCCCACCTCTCCTGGACTGCTCCCCACGCTGATTCAACAGGACTTCCTGGACAGCCCTATTAAATCGTAGCTTGCTCTCCCTGCGTTCCCGTCTTGTTTTACCTCTTTTTGGATTAGAGATATACAAGTCAGGATGAGCAAAGGGAAATACTTCATGGACCCCTGTATTTCTCTGCTCCACTTCAGGTTCCCCTTGTTCTCCCCTCACAGGGGGCTGTAACAGAGCGTGGAAATTAGGGAAATTCCTTCCTATTATCAAAGGATATGGTAGACGAGGAACTACCACAGCTACGATTCTTACCAAACTGCCCTGTACTGACACTTCTATGTTGGCAGTAGGATACCGCACAGTACACCCATGAATACACAACACCCCCATGGTTCTATGCTTCTGAATCCAACAAGGTTTTACCAATTTACTGGCTACCAAAGTCAGGGCACTGCCAGAGTCCACCAGGGCCACTGTCTCTTGTTTGTCCAGCAGGACAGGTACTCGGAAGGTATGTCCCCCTTCTACCAGGCCTGCTAAACAAATGAGCCCACAAAAGTCAGAGGAATCTTCCCCTAGTGCACACTGCATTGGCTCAGGAAGATTGGGGCATCTCGCCCTGACATGTCCTTTGGCGCCACACTCAAAACAAGTTATGGAGTTTCTCCTAGGGTGGTCCTCTTTCCCAGGGTTTTGACTTCTAAAGTCAGGTTTGGAGAAACGGGCTCCGGATCCGAAGTCTGCTTCCACTCCACTCCTCCGGCCTCCTGGTCTCTGTATTTTCCCGATCGTCCTAGAGAGAGATCGGTCCAAACTTTTGGTAGATAGGTACCGCTCCACTTGTGCGACCATACTATCACAGTCCAGGGGATTTCCCTGAGTGACCCTCTCCCGGAGGCCATTTGGAAGCTCTCTCACGTAACGGTCCAGTACAAGCGCTTCTATAATCTGTGCAGGGGTTTGAGTCTCTGGTTTGAGCCACTTCCGCGCCAGGTGAATTAAATCGAACATCTGGGATCTTGGCGCTTTTCCTTCTTTAAACCTCCAGTTGTAGAAACGCTGGGCCCTCACTGTGGAAGTCACCCCTAAGCGAGCCAGGATCTCTCCTTTCAGTTTGGGATAGTCTGCAGCAGCCACCTCATCCAGATCAAAATAGGCTTTCTGTGCTTCTCCTAGGAGGAAGGGTGCAATGATTCCAGCCCACTGTTCCGGGGCCCAGCCTTCTCGGGTAGCGGTCCGTTCGAACGCCAGTAGGTAAGTCTCCACATCATCATCCGGGGTCATTTTCTGCAGACAGCTGCTGGCACGTATTTGGCTTACCCCCCTTGCTGGCGGGTTAGAAGACCCTTGGGTAGTCATGTGATCCAGGGTTGCTTTGAGAACAGCATGGTCTGACTTTTGTGCTTCAGCTAGCTGTCTATTCGTTTCTTGTTGTGCTGCAGCTGAGGCCGCTATCTGTATGATAGTCTCTTGTTGCGTTGCAGCTACCTGTCTATTAGTTTCTTGTTGTGCTGCAGCCGAGGCCGCTATCTGTCTATTAGTCTCTTGTTGCGCAGAGACCGCTTGTAACAGGGCTTTCACAATATCTTCCATTTTCTGGGTCCTGTACCTTTAAGGCCACTGTAACTGTACATTGACCGGTACCACAGCAAACATCCCACTTCTGACCACCACTTGTGACAAAGTCGTAGAAATAGCGATAATGTCATGCAGCAAAGTCGCTGATCTTAAGCAATAAATATGGCATTATTGCACTCAAAAATAAATAATACAAAAACAAAATGGCCTACTCCAATTTAGGAGGCTAACTGACAGTAGTGTCCCTCACTACACTGTACTGGAGGGGCTATTCCGGCCTCCAGTACAAAACAAACAGAATACCAGTCCAAAATAAACAAATCTATGACAGACCTTGTTCCTTCCATGCAGACAGTTTCCAACCTGTCCGTCCAGCTCAGCATACCTCTCACACTGAGCTCTCACTTCCCATTTCCCTACCAGGTGACTGTTAATTAATAGGGGGAAGAGAGGAGGTTTACCTGTTGGCCAGGCTTAACCCCTTCCAGGGCAGGGAAAACTGACCTTTCCAGCCTCTCACTGGTGTACATACAATCGTGTACCCTGTCACACTTTGTACAGAGTATGCTTCTGCTCTTCAGGGATTGCTGCCGCTAAAGTGCTAACTTGGATTTCCTGTGGACTTATGAACTCATCATATATTTTGTTTTTCACGAATATTCATTCTGATATCTAGATCACTTGCCAAGGTAGTTCTATTCTCCATCTCCCCTTGCGCCATCAGACAATATATATTTCTGACTAAACTTGCGCATCCTCTAATTTAAATATGACCCACCTCTTTCTGTCAAAGCCACATCCCTGTTATATTCATGGGAAGAAGACAGAGGGATGCCCTGGGAGAAGGACAGAGGGACGCCCTGGGAGAAGGACAGAGGAACGCCCTGGGAGAAGGAGAGAGGGACACCCTGGGAGAAGGAGAGAGGGACGCCCTGGGAGAAAGACAGAGGGACGCTGCGGGAAGAGGAGAAAGGGGCGCCGTGGGAAGAGGAGAGAGGGACGTCGTGGGAAGAGGAGAAAGGATCGCCGTGGGAAGAGGAGAGAGGGACGCCGTGGGAAGAGGACAGAGGGACGCCGTGGGAAGAGGAGAAAGGGACGCCGTGGGAAGAGGAGAGAGGGACTCCGTGGGAAGAGGACAGAGGGACGCCGTGGGAAGAGGACAGAGGGACGCCCCCCACAAAGTGCCGCCCTAGGCCTGGGCCTTGTTGGCCTAGGCCAGAATACATCCCTGATACAGGGGATGCAAAGCTTTCCCTAAATCATACTCATGCTGAGCAGCTGACCTCCTGTATTCACAATGCATCAGGCCAGCTTCTCAAAAAGTGGAAATCACTTGAGTAGCAGTGTTAACTTCAGTGATTTCCAACTTCCAAGGCATCAACCAGGTATGGTATATGCATACGGTAGTTACATTGGTCTAAGCTGAACCAATGTAACTAATAAGCAAATAGCATGTTGATGCCTGGAAATATTTATTTAACTTCTTTACTCTGGGTTCCCACAATCCCCTGGGCTCCTGAACATACCTAGGGGATATCAGTTTCCATATTTCCTGTCCCCAACACCTGATAAAACAAACGTAGCTGGGCATGTGGTCTGCAGCCAGGTGTAGGTTCTCCGCTGTTGGTCCAAGAATGTGGGCAGTGTGAGGAGCACCCAGCTTTTATAGAAGATCCAGCCACTGCAAGTGGAGTGGCTCTGTGTGTCCAGCCACCTGGATGTGCTACCAGCCTTTATCCCTCAAGATGTTAAACTGTGTTACCATACCTAGCCTGAACTTTACTATGAGGAACAGCTGTTTGTGTAGTTTACTAAAATCTCTGTTACTATATAACCTTATAGAGATGTACTTACTATAAACCCCATCCATTTCTGTACTGCTTTACATATATAAATTGTACATTTACATTAGTCCCTACCCTCAAGGAGCTGACAATCTAATTTCCCTAACTTACATTCATACATACAGGGGACAATTCATACAGGTAATTAACCTACCAGCATGTCTTGCTGGTGTGGGAGGAAA
This sequence comes from Rana kukunoris, assembly GCA_029574335.1. Lineage (NCBI taxonomy): Eukaryota > Metazoa > Chordata > Amphibia > Anura > Ranidae > Rana > Rana kukunoris. The sequence continues at coordinate 157,242,091 of CM056056.1, forward strand.
CCGGAGTACCCAGTGGAAACCCACACAAGCACAGGGAGAACATGCAAACTCTATGGAGGTAGTGCCATGGTTGGCATTAAAACCAACAACCATAGTGCTGCTAAGTGGATGTGCTAAACACTGTGCTGCCCTGTTTTGCTCCTGTCCATGGACAGGAGCAACACCAGTAAAAATGTTCCTTCTGGCATTAAATAAACACTCTGTATGTGCAGTTCCAGAGCCAAAGGGTTCAAGCTCAGTTGAGTTCCAGGATAGGGTTACTCACGCAGTACCCATGCTCAGCCAAACTTGAATTGGCTGGCTCCGATGTGTATATTACAGGTGGCGAGTTAGAATATTTTCAGCACAGCACGGTTCCAAGTTGGAAGTTCGCCCGCTGTGCCTACAGCTGCTTAATGCTTCTTGGCTTGCATTAACCATGCTTCTGTTACTTAATGAGGGACCCGGTTAGATCCTCCTGGACTTGTGCCTCTACCTGGGTATGCTGTCCTGCTCCACTCTCTCTCCCTCCTATTTCCTCTCTTACATCTCGTACTCTCTCTTCGCATGCTCTCCTTTCTCTCTTTTTATGTTTTCCTCTGCTTTACCTCACGCTCTTCCTTCACTCGCCTCACGCTCTCCTCTCCCTTTGCCTCACGCTCTCCTCTCCCTGGCCTCACGCTCTCCTCTCCCTTGCCTCACGCTCTCCTCTCCCTTGCCTCACGCTCTCCTCTCTCTTGCCTCACACTCTCCTCTCTCTTCTCATGCTATCTTCTCTATCTCTTCTCTGCTTTCCTCGCACTCTTCTCTCTAGCTTCTAATGCTCTTCCCTCTCTCTTTTTGTACAACTATCTCTGTTATCACTCCCTCTCTCTTCTCAGACTCTCCTCTATTTTCCCTCTCTCATCTCACCCATACTTATTCTCTTTCATATGCTTTCTTTATTCTTGTTCTGATCTCTGTCTCATTTCACTTTCACCTCTCTCTCCTCATGCTCACATTGCTCTATCTCACTCAGCTCTCTCTTTCCCCTTACTCTCCCCATCTCCCCCCCCCCACCATTCTCTCTCTCTCTCGCTCCCACTCCCTCCTTCTGCTCACCCTGACTGCTGCTCTCTATATGCTGTATTGTATGTTACTTACTTCTGACCTCTGTGCTATATAAACTACTTTGTACATTACCAAGTTCTGAGGATCATTCAGATGAAGTGATATATTTTTGTTTGTAAAACAGCAAATGCAATTAAAGATTTATTGTTCTTTATTAATGACCTGTTATTCTGAGTTCTATGTGTGTCTGATACTTGTGGCACAGTAATTAGGATTATTTTGTGGGTACAAGAACTGTGTTATAAATGGGCATATTATACAGTGACTAGGCTTAGGTTCTGTTTAATTATCAGTCTTTAAGCCAATGTTAGGTGCAATCTCCTCATGACCATATTTGTTGTGGTCGGTGCAAATAGTCATGCTCCGATTTGTCGTGCTGTTTTATTGGAAAGCCCGGCAGAACACGTGTTTTTGGCATTGTTAATGTTTTCATATTGTTTATGTTCTTTAAATACCAATTATCTTAGTTTCTGAAAGGACTTTCTGTCATTTTGTACGAAAAAATTTGTACTGTTAGTTAACTTCTCATGTTGTTGTCGGTTTAGCAACCCTGATATATGAACTTTGTATTTTATATGACATTCTCCTTTAATTAGTTATGGCTAGGACTGCAATCTAGATGCATTGAAATATATTTACTACAAACAGTTATTCTATTTTATTGTGCCAAACAGACAAACTGCTCATCATAAGAATGTAATTCTTTGCCTATGTAATCATTATTTGTACTTGTGGGTAGATACAGAATATTGCTTATTCATAACTATTGTTAGTTTAAACTTACTTCTTTATTTTCTTTATTTGTTTCCATAATACATCACTCAGACTCTGATGGACTTTAAGACATTTAGTGACTACAGTGTCTATGAATCTTGTACCATCTGTTAAGAGGGTCTCTAGAGGAGTGATCAGTGAGAGAAAAAACAATAAATGGAAGGTTTATTAGTCACAGACCTCCCCTACGATCTCAGCTTAGAGTGGACAGTACTTAATTATAGTACACGTTTTATGGCTCAAACATATAAACATACAGTAAAACCTTGGTTTGCGAGCATAATTCATTTCAGAAACATGCTTGTAATGTAAAGCACTTGTATATCAAAGCATTTTTTTACAGGGTATAAAAGAGAAGAGAGGCACCTCTAAGTGTAGCAATAAGTTGCTAAATGTTGTACCTTCAGTAAATGTAACCATATTGCTACACTTAGAGCTCCTCTTTTCTTTTTTATACTCAGTTGTGACATGACTCTACTCTTATATCAAGACATCACTTGTATATCAAGGCAAATTTTATTAAAACATTTAGCTTGTCTTGCAAAAATGCTCTCAAACCAAGTTACTCTCAACCAAGGTTTTACTGTACAAATATGATCAACATAAACTCAAAATAAAAAATACACATTTAGACCCAGAAGAAAAGTAACTGTTTTCTACACATTCTACAAATGTATAATTTGAAAAAGCAATCACACATCCAAAATATGTGATGGCAGTGTCACTGATACTGTCTGTGAAAACGTCCTTTTCTCTAACACCACATACATTTTATAGGCATATTTCAATCCTGTAATTTAAAGGATTGTTTTTTTTTCTATGTTGTCTTTTAAGGGCCCAGTTCTCACTGTATGGTATTTTTTAAATAAAAGGTTTTACCCACCATAGACTTCATGGTGATGTCGGTGCAAGGTTCAGATTTTGCCAAACTTTGAATCCAATTATTTGAACTTTTGAATGGATTGGGCAGATGACAGGTCTGTGTCCAGTCTGCATATGCAAAGCAGACATAGGCACAGACCAATCTACTCTATGGGCCCTCTGATCCAATCAGATGGAAGGGGGCAGATCGTATAGGAGGTAGGCGGGTGCAAACGAACAAAAGTCTATTTACATCTACCGCTCCATATAGGTGAATGTAGGGTCCCATTGGGTCGGACCATTCCAATGAAAGGGGCCAAAGGCTGCTTTTACACTGAATGTCTGCAGTCTACCCAGTGTAGTGTTCCTGTGGTTTTCCTGACAGTAAGGCCTCTTTCACACGGAGCGGCCCGTTTTTCGGTCCGCTCCGTGTGTGTCCGTCGGCTCAGCTGGGGGTCCCGCTCAGCTGTCGGCGGACAGGGCGGTCCCCGCACACTGTGCAGGGACCGCCCTGTCTCTCCTCCGCTATCCCCTGTGGGGAATCGGATGGAAACGGAACTTCTGTCCGTTTGCATCCGATCCGATCCACCGGACGGAAGAAAAATAGGGTTTTCTTCCGTCCGCAAAACGGATCCAGACGGACGCGGATCGTAGGCGGACGTTAGCGGATGCATCACCTGCTAATGGATCCGCTCCCATAGGACTTGTAATTAGCGGACAGTTCGTCCGCTCATGTGAAAGGGGCCTTAGCTGGACTTTGCCATAGATGTCAATTATATCCTGCAGGTGTGGTGCACTTTTTGAAAAGCTGCTTGCTTTCTCTACTGCTGGCTTCATTCACAACATTGATGCTCTGAGATGGCAGGTCAGAAACCTGCAATCTGGGCTTGTCAACCAGCCATCTCAGAGCTGGAGGTCACGGACAACATCAGAGGGCTCTACGGGCCACATGTGGCCCCCGGGCCACTGGTTGGGCACCACTGTTCTATAGCATGTCCCAATATCAACAATACTGGCACAAGCAGAAACCAAGAAAGCTATGTATGCTTACAAAGTAAACAATTAATACCATTATCAGAAGTCTAATTATTGCATAAACATAAACAGGGGGGCTAATTTACTATGAACAATGCGGTGCACCGGTTCATGCCTTAATTAGTGCGCCGGATAAATCATTAATTGAGCGTGTGAACTGGTGCAGCAGACGGGCGCAATGCAATAATAAATATGTAAACGGTAAAAGCCGCGGAACACCCTTTAGAAGTCTATGGGAGAAATAAAAAGTATTAATTTTAAAGGTTAATATGCAAGTTATTGTCATAAAAAGTGTTTGGGGACCCGGGTCCTGCCCCAGGGGACATGTATTAATGCAAAAATAGTTTTAAAAACTGAATTTTTTTTCTGGAGCAGTGAATTTAATAATGCTTAAAGTGAAACAATAAAAGTGAAATTTTCCATTAAAATTTCGTAAGGGGGGGGGGGGGGTGTATAGTATGCCTGTAAATTAGTGCATGTTTCTCGTGCTTAGAAATGTCTCTGCACAAAATGTCATTTCTGAAGGAAAAAAAAATGTTAAAACCACTCGCAGCTATAATGAATTTTGGGCTCCCGGCAATACAGAGAAAAGTCATTGATAAAAAAAATGCGTGGGGGTCCTTCCAAATTCAATTACCAGGCCCTCAGGTCTGGTATGGATTTTAAGGGCAACTCCACCTCAATTTTTTTTTAAAAAAGGCATGGAGTTTCCCCCCAAAAATCCATACCAGACCCAAGGGCCTTCTTTGCTCCTGAAGGGTAACCCATGGTGTTTTTTATTTAAAATTTGGCACAGAGTTTTCTTTCATGATCAGTGTAAGAAAAAAAAAAGGATTACAGGTGCACCTCTTCAACCCACGAAAATGTGCTGATATTGTAGAAATGTTAGATCCTCTGGAACTCAATATTATCAATATCAAGGTAAGAAAGAAAAATAATGTGAAATCTTTAAAAACAGCTGAAAGTTAAATTTAAACACAGTGCACCATCATAAACTAAAAGCTGGTTTTGTTCCAGGATTAACAATGCCACAAGCCACAAGCAAACACAAGTCCAGAATAGCATGAGAGCAGCACATCAAACACCCGCCCTATGCATGTTTTGCCATTTGACGTCTTCCCGGGACAGTTTAAAAGCACATTCACACACAAATGTGACACATTGTTTAGGTTTGTGCACAAATTAGTCTTCTGATAATAGTATTAATTGTTCACAGCACTGTCATTTCATAAGCATATATTTGAGTTGGGTCAATCTCAATAATGCTGCAACAGTGTAACATCTTTACATTAAGTACCTAGGTGTGGTTCTATCCCATTTGCAGAAACCAAGAAAGGACTCATCTTGCAAATATACAGGGTGTTACACAGTAAAACTTTAGTAGGGACTATGTTACCTGCCGAAGAGGGCTGGGAGAGGCATCTCAATTCAATCAGAGGCACTGGGAGAAAGTATCATTTACACTTAATCGGGTCTATATCTCTTGGACACAGCTGTTTATATTAAATAAAACATATTATACTCCTGAAAGAATTGTTCCAGTTAACACATAGGGAGACCCCGAATTGGCCTAAATGTAACAGAAGACCAGCTGATTTGATACATATGTTATACAGATTCCCTAAACTTCATGGGTACTAAAAAGGGGTTATAGATATGATGAATCGTATTTTTCAAGAAATATTGCTTGACCAAAATATTTGTTAAGCATTCTAGACAAGAAAACCATTCCTGTTGAAACTTATATTTTCATTGTTAGATTATTATTTCTGGCATTGAAACAAATCATTAAAGAGATAGATGGTGAACAATGGGATATGGCCCTAGAACCAATACCCCTTATCTCCCTGTCCTTATCACACAAACCTCTAGAACGCCAGCCCAGCTGTTTAACTGACAAAATGTTCCTCTCATAGAGGCACTTTTATCCATATGATATGGAGGTGTCCAAAACTTAAGAGATACTGGATGCAAGTGGTGCAAACAGTTTTTTCAGTTTCTCAAGCTACTATCCGTTAGTGTACTTATTGGGTGTCCTGGGCCTTGAGCTGTACCAACCTGATGTGTAGATAATGATATCCCTACTTTTTAATATCTTTATACATGATATAGGGTCTGGAATTAAAAGTACCATTTCAGTGTTTGCAGATGACACCAAGCTTTGCAGTGAAATAAGGTCTGAACAGGATGTCCCCAACTTACCAGCCAACCTCAATGCTCTGTCTAATTGGGCAACTGTGTGGTAAATGAGGTTTAATGTTTATAAATGTAAAGTTATGCACTTGGGGGCTAAGAATATGCATGCATCACACATGGGAGTACAACTAGGGGAATTGATAATGGAGAAGCATCTGGGGGTTTTGGTAGATCATAAGCCTAATAATAGCATGCATTGCCAAGCTGCAGTTTCCAACGCAAGCAAAGTCCTTTCTTGTTTTAGGGGAGGTATGGACTCCAAAGAGAGAGTTATAATGTTGCCCCTGTACAAATACTTAGTAAGATCTCATCTGGAATATGCAGTTCAGTTTTGACCACCAGTTCTCAAAAACAATATCAGGGAACTGGAGAAGGTGCAGAGAACGGCAACCAAACTGGCATGGAGGCATGGAGGAACTGAGTTAGGAGGAAGGATTTGAGGAAGTGGATTTATTGTCTTGAGGGGGAGGAGATTAAGGGGGGATATGATCAACATTTACAAATATATAAGGGGTCCATATAGTGAACTTGGTGTTGAGTTATTCACTTTAAGGTCATCACAGAGGACAAGGGGGCACTCTTTATGTCTAGAGGGAAAAAGATTTCATCTCCATATATAGAAAGGTTTCTTCACAATAAGAGCTGTTAAATGTGGAACAGACTCCCTCCAGAGGTGGTTCTGGCCAGCCCAGTAGATTGCTTTAACCACTTAAGACCCAGACCTTTAGGCAGCTAAAGGACCCGGCCAGGTTTTGCGATTTGGCACTGCATCGGTTTAACAGACAATTGCGCGGGCGCGCGACGTGGCTCCCAAACAAGATTGGTGTCCTTTTTTTCCCACAAATAGAGATTTCTTTTGGTGGTATTTGATCACCTCTACGGTTTTTATCTTTTGCACTATAAACAAAAATAGAGCGACAATTTTGAAAAGAATTCAATATTTTTTAATTTTTGCTATAATAAATATCCCCCAAAAATATATATATATATAAAAAAAACATTTTTTTCCTCAGTTTAGGCCAATATGTATTCTTCTACCTATAGCGTTTTTTGGTTGGTTTGCGCAAAATTTATAGCGTTTACAAAATAGGGAATAGTTTTATTGCATTTTTATTTTTTTTTATTTTTTTTACTACTTGGGAGTTAACCACAAGGGGGCGCTGAAGGGGTTATGTGTCACCTCATTTGTGTTATTAAATGAAGGGGGGTGTGGCTGTAGGTGTGACGTCATTGATTGTGATTCCCTATGTAAGGGAACACACAATCAATGCAGGCGCCACAGTGAAGAACTTTTTGAGCTCCGGGGACCGATCGCCGGACTCCAGCGGCGATCAGGTCCGCGAGTCCCGTGGTCCCGGTCACAGAGCTTCGGGCTGGGTCACGTGCACGCGCACTCGTGACCCTACGGCTGGGCTTAAAGGGTCACGTACAGGTACGTGGATGTGCCCAGCCGTGCCATTCTGCCGATGTATATCGGCGTGAAGGGGTCCTTGAGTGGTTAAAAAAGGCCTGGATTCTTTCCTTAATAATATAACTGGGTACTAAAATTTATAGGTAAAATTGATCCAGGAAAAATCTGACTGTCTCTTAAAGGGTGTGCAAATAACTTTCATGAGCTAAACCTCATAACTTGGTTCTATAATTATTGCATATTGATGCATACTTTGAGTTGCAATGTATTACAGAACAATAAGAGACAACAAACTTTCATTGTAAAGAAAAATATTTTTTTACTAACAGGTCAAGTAATATGTTTGGTTGACGATTGACTGTTTATCAGAGTCTATATGATGATCGCTACTGTTAAAATGATTAAAAGACAAGCAATAAGTGACAATAATGACAAAGCATTATTGTATATCGTGACATGTCTATAGAATCTGAATTGTTGGCTTTTATGTTATTGTTTTTTTAATGTAACAAATGTGAAAATTTGTAAAACCACAATGAAAATGTATTTATTAAAAAAAGGGGGGGCATAGTTCTGTTCACTTTAACCACTTAAACTCTGGAAGATTTACCCACCTTCATGACCAGGTAATTTTTTGAGATACGGCACTGTTACTTTAACTGACTGAATTGTGTGATCATGCCTAGAAAATTTGAAATTTTTTCCTACAAATACAGCTTTCTTGTGGTGGTATTTGATCACCTCTACCGTGAAATATAAACAAAAAAAGACAGACAATTTTAAAAACGTTTTTTTTTTTTTTACTTTCTACTATAAAACATATCCAATATAAAAAAAAAAAAATCGAATTTCTTTATCAGTTTAGGCCAATATGTATTCTGCTACATATTTTTGGTAAAAAAATATACCAATAAGCGTATATTGAAAGGGTTTGCGCAACAATTATAGGATCTACAAACTTTGGGATATTTATTTTTTAACTAGTAATGGCAGTGATCAGCGACTTGTATCAGGGCTGCGATATTTCTACGGACATTCTGACACTAACTGACATTTTTTGGGAACCAGTTACGCTACTACAGTGATTAATGTGAAAAATATGTACTCTCACTGTATTAATAACACTGGCTGGGAAGGGATAAACTCAGGGGTGATCAAAGGGTTTACTGTGTGCCTAGCCAGTGTCTTACTAAACTGCGGGAGGTGCTTTTACTAGGGGAAGACATGGATCCTAATCCCTGCTTTGCAGAGACACAGGATCCATACCTTCCCTCCCATCAGAACGGCAATCTGCCTTCTTTCCATAAGTAGATTGCAGTTCTGCCTCTCTGACTGATGATCGCCGGGTGTCGGCAGACATTGAGTCCGCAGTACCTGCCAATTGGCGAGCCGCCGTCAGTGTGCATTCATGTCCCCTACCTGGAAGTACAGGATCACATATACAGTACAGACCAAAAGTTTGGACACACCATCTCATTCCAAGAGTTTTCTTTATTTTCATGACTATAAAAATTGTAGATTCACACTGAAGGCATTAAAACTATGAATTAACACATGTGGAATTATATAAATAACAAAAAAGTGTGAAACAACTGAAAATATGTCATATTCTAGGTTCTTCAAAGTAGCCACCTTTTGCTTTGATTACTGCTTTGCACACTCTTGGCATTCTCTTTATGAGCTTCAAGGGGTAGTCACCTGAAATGGTCTTCCAACAGTCTTGAAGGAGTTTCCAGAGATGCTTAGCACTTGTTGGCCCTTTTGCCTTCACTCTGCGGTCCAGCTCACCCCAAACCATCTCGATTGGGTTCAGGTCTGGTGACTGTGGAGGCCAGGTCATCTGGAGCAGCACCCCATCACTCTCCTACTTGGTCAAATAGCCCTTACACAGCCTGGAGGTGTGTTTGGGGTCATTGTCCTGTTGAAAAATAAATGATGGTCCAACTAAACTCAAACCAGATGGAATAGCATGCCGCTGCAAGATGCTGTGCTAGCCATGCTGGTTCAGTATGCCTTCAATTTTGAATAAATCCCCATAATGAATATTTAAGACATAGAGAGGAGGAAACTTGGGCAGATTTTAAAGACAAATGGGATATCTGGAAAAAATATAAGTCTAAGATGGAATTCGTAGAAATGATGGAAGCTTAAGTAACAATGAGGAGAAAAATTATCGATTAGAAGAGACGATAGAGGCCTGGTAGGAAGAGTGGAGGGGGGCTGGGGAGGGGGGAGGGGGGAGAGGGGGGAGAGGGGAAGGGAAAAAAATAAATATATATACATATATATTCTCCACATATGATGCAAAACCTAAGTCGAGACATAATCATTGAACGTAACCATGAGCAGGTCTCAAGTTATGGTTAAGTCTGAAGTGGAAGCAAAAAAAAGAAAAAAAAAAAAGGAAAAAAAAAAAAGAAAAAGAAAAAAAAAATCCCCAACAGTATCACCAGCAAAGCACCCCCACACCATCACACCTCCTCCTCCATGCTTCACTGTGGGAACCAGGCATGTAGAGTCCATCCGTTCACCTTTTCGGCGTTGCACAAAGACACGGTGGTTGGAACCAAAGATCTCAAATTTGGACTCATCAGACCAAAGCACAGATTTCCACTGGTCTAATGCCCATTCCTTGTGTTCTTTAGCCCAAACAAGTCTCTTCTGCTTGTTGCTTTTCTTTAGCAGTGGTTTCCTAGCAGATATTCTACCATGAAGGCCTGATTCACACAGTCTCCTCTTAACAGTTGTTCTAGAGATGTGTCTGCTGCAAAAGGTGGCTACTTTCAAGAACCTAGAATATGACATATATTTTCAGTTGTTTCACACTTTTTTGTTATGTATACAATTCCACATGTGTTAATTCATAGTTTTGATGCCTCCAGTGTGACTCTACAATTTTCATAGTCATGAAAATAAAGAAAACTCTTTTTGTCTGTACTGTATATGCGTGATTCTGTGCACAGCTACTGCCCTGTAGCAGTAAAACTGCTATAGGGTGGCCTCCAAGTGGATAAATATCCAATCATGTGTAAAGAAAATTTGAAAGAACTGAATTTTGCTTACAAAAGATTGGATCAAAGTCAGTAGAGCTTCACCTCATTTACTAAGAGATAAATGAAAACTGACTTGTCATAATGAACAGCCTTCACTCATGGGCTAGCACAAAGGTACTCAAATTAAAACACAACACGAAGATACAATCCAACACATATTTATTAATTGGAAAATTATATATGGCCACAGTGTTATCCATAGGGGTTAATTGATTTATTTAAATAAAAATAAATAGGCCAACTTGGCTAAGATATAATTTACAGAGAATAACATGGTGTCTATCCAGCCAAGGCTTGACGACTAATCCCCCTTTTTGGACAACAACATGACTTAAGGATAGGGAGGGAGGGTGGGCGACGCTGGCTGACTGGAAAGGACTGAGGAGACCGCCGCGCTGGAGCCCTTATATAAACTTCCCCCACGCGGGCTAACTCCCGCTTGATTGGACCAATCAGCTTCTTCCTCTGACCGCCAATCACACGCTGTTGCCGCCCAAAAGGGGCGGATACCTGGGGATAGAAAAAACAAAGCAGGAGAACTGTACGAGCTGTACCTTCTCCTTTGAGCCAGCCCATGTTGGTCCAGCATATTGCTTGGACCTTTCATGGGCTAGCACAAAGGTACTCAAATTAAAACACAACACAAAGATACAATCCAACACATATTTATTAATTGGAAAATGATATATGGCCACGGTGTTATCCATAGGGGTAAATTGATTTATTTGAATAAAAATAAATAAAATAAATAGGCCAACTTGGCTAAGATATAATTTACAGAGAATAACATGGTGTCCATCCAGCCAAGGCTGGACGACTAATCCCCTCCGGCCGGTGCCGGCAGAGCAGCTGCCGGCTGAGGCCCCCCCACCACCGTGGCTGGTTCTATCAGATCCTGTAGCCCCATATTAAAAATGTCAATGCCAATGGGTGATAAGTGAACTTTATCCTTACGAAATAAGCCTGGGACAAAGCCCTCCAATTCCGAGTGGCGGAATGACACGCCGCCAGACGAAATTAGAAAATTATGAATGGCCCTGTTGAGCCTCTTCCCTGAATTCTGTCCAAATAGAACAAGGCACCTTGAGGAGACCACAACAGCCTTGGAATCATTTCAGAAAATGCCAACACCACATATGGAAACATGAGCCTCATTGTGTGTAAATCCCTCTTTATCTCACATAATAATTCCCAAGTACCCAATTTCCCCAGATCGTTGGCACCAGCATGTAAAACCAAAATTTGAAGGGGAGGCCATATAACCGATAAGCGTACTAAGTGTTCTTTGACATTCCTCCACCGCAAACCCTTAACCCCCGACCATAATAACATGAAAGACGTAGAGTCTAGACCTAGATTTGCGGAATAAGACCTGGATCCGGCGTGCTTGGCGGCCCAGAAAACATAAGAGTGGCCCACTATCCAAACCACCTTCTTGCTTTGATCTGAAAAATAAATCACAAAATTAGAAGCTCAGGACGAACATATAATTTGTACCTAGCACTACTCCAGCGCCCAACAGACTTCAACCCATCCTCAGAAAAACCCAAGGAATCCGCTACTGTGGCCGCCCCTATCCTAAAAGAATGAGAAGAAAAACGATAACTAGATTCAAACTAGGTTCAAAAGCTTCAAACAAGAGGAAAAAATAGCCGAAAACTGATATCTGGTCAACCGGGACAAATCCTTGTGAACAAAGAACGAATCAGAAGCTACTGGCCTAACCGCCATATACCTCTCCACTTGAATGACCGGGCATAGCACTTTGTTACTTGAACTAGAGAGAGAGAACCAACATCCCCTACCGGCCAGGGACGATTTGGACCTACTAAGAAAAATGTAAAGGCAACCATCCTGCAAAGGAACATGACCAAATCTCAGAAAAGATAGGGGACTCCTGTTTTGTGGCCGTAAATTCGCCAACCCTAAGGGCACCAAAGAAAGCGACTGAAAATGCAGCTTTAAACAGAAGAGCTTCAAACTCGGATGTACATACCTCCCGAAGAGAACCAAGGAGGTCCAACAATAAAGCAACCGAAATGGGACGCCTGCTGTCAATTGCAGGCTTGGGCCTCCTAAACCCCTTCAGAACCTGAAGTTAAAGCTGGCAGACCTGAAAACTTCAAGAAGAATGAAACCCCGGCAAGGATTTTATTTACTGAAGCCGGAGAAAGGCGATCATGTATGAGATTAGACAAAAAAGTTAAAGCTAACAATGAAGTGACATTTAAAGGATCCAAACCTACATTCCCGCAAAACGAACACCACCTCGACCAAGATAACCTATAGTCTGACCAAGTCTTACTTGAAACTGAGTTACGTAGGTTACAGAAAATCACTTCCATATCAAGCCCCAGAGGAATTCTGGGCAAGGGGTCGAGATCCAGATCCGCCGATGGAGCTAGGTCCCGAAACTTTGAGAACTGTAGGCGCGATAAAGCATTGGCGATATTATTATGAATGCCAGCTATATGTTCAGCCCTAAGCCAAATATTATAACGCATACAGTGCAAAACCATAAAAACGCAGTAATCTCACCACTGGCTCCGATTTTGAGGATAAACCATTAATGGCAAATAGAACTCCTTTGTTGTCCGTATGGACCAGTATTCTTTTGTTTTCAAAAAACTCTCTCCAGATCACTACAGAGACTATGACTGGAAACAATTCCAGGAGGACCAAGTTTTCGCAAAATTTCCTCCTGTAACCATTCCTTATGCCACGCACTGGCGCACCAGTGCCCATTCAAGAACGCCCCGAAACCCGCAGACCCGGCTGCGTCCGTGAAGAATTCCATTTGGCTACTAACCACAAAATCCTGCTGCCATACTGTGGAACCGTTGAAATCACTTAGGAAAGTATCCCATAACCTAAGGTCCTCTTTCACCCCTCTTGATAGACGGACATGGGCCCGCGGGCTCGTAAGGCCTCTAATGGCCAAGGAAAATCTACGAGAGAAAACCCTAGCCATAGGAATAACCCTGGCAGCAAAAGCAAATAGCCCTAGAAGCGACTGGGCTTCCTTCAACAAGACTTTTTTTCTAGATAAGAATGATGAGATCAGAGATCTCAGCTTCAACAATTTTTCCTCTGGCAACCTGAATTCCATACGTACCGAATCGATGATTATGCCAAGGAATTCAATCGACGTGGAGGGAAGAGAGGTCTTCTCATGTGCCAAGGGAACACCAAAGTCCTCACAAATACCGTAAAATGCTTGCAAAGCCTCGAAACATTCCGAGGATCCGCCCGTACCAAAAAATAAAAACTCATCCACATAATGCAGTAGAGCCCCATGTGGAAACTTTTGGGATACGACCCAGTGCAAAAAAGTGGAAAAGGCCTCAAAGTAAAAGCGGGATAAGGAAAACCCCATGGGCATACATTTATCGAAGAAAAATTGCCCCAAGAAATAAAAGCCCAAAGAGTTGAAACCTTGGGGGTGGACTGGCAATAACCGAAAAGCCGCCTTGATGTCGGCCTTGGCTAGCAAGGAACCTTGACCTATTCGTCTCAAGATGACCAAGGCTTCATCAAAAGAAGAATAAACTACTGGGGCTGTGATATCCGAAACCTTGTCATTCAGTGAGGATTTAGGGGGATAAGAAAGATGGTGTATCATTCTAAAAGAACCCGCCTCTTTTTTTGGGACTATACCCAGCGGGGACAAGCGAAAATTCAGGAAAGGGGGGGCATGGAAAGGGCCCGCGATCCTCCCCTCAGCCAGCTCCTTGGATATTTTTTAACATACCACATCCATATGGCTATCAACTGAAACTAAATGTTTTACCATCACACAGCCCGGGCCTTGAAAAGCCGGGACTAAAAAAACGTCCTTGAAACCATCAAGTAGCAGAGCCGCCATCCTGTGGTGTGGGTAGCGCTCTAACCATGGGCGCATTACGACTAACTTCACCGGAGTCGGCGCCTTTCCCATGACTATCCTTGCTAACTGGCTGAAAGGAGGATGCGGCTGATTTGCGAAAGCACCTGCTGGCCGCATGAGCACCGCTGCAGTAGGAGCATTCGTGCCTATAGCGGCAATTCGTAAGGAACCTGCACTGACCTTCATTGAAGGCAAAGTAAAGACCTTTGCGAAAACTACCCTGACTACTTGACGGCGGCCTAGGACCAACACCATCCAAATAATGCGTGTTCCCCATATCAATTGAAAATAAATCACTATTGCCATCTTGCAGCATGTAATCAGCACCAGAAAATTGTGCCCTCTGGCATTCTGCATTACTCTGTAAATGAATGCGCTGTTCTGCACCAATAGCTTGTGCACCTGACAATTCACCATAATTCCTTACACTACTTGCACCAGACCCCCGTGCACTTTGAGTATTGTCAGCACCACTAGCATGTGCCCCTTGAAATTTCTGAAACATATTAGACAATGAACCAACCAATACTGACAGTTGTGAAACATCAGGAAAAGATTTCTCACCAATAGGGGACACTGGCTGCTCGCTCGCCTCCATAGGTGTAAGGTGAGTAGCGCTGCTCTCCCGCGGACGAGATGCACCTCTTGATACAGCTGTCCCTCCTTTCTTCAGACCTGTTAACTGAGGAGAAGGAGCTGCTCTCTGACACTTTTTCTTTCTCCCTGGCTGCTGCCTAGTTGCGCCTCCAACTTTTCTCTGCACAGGAGGAGTGAGTGTAAGCTGTACTGAGGCGTTTCCTTCCTCCAGACAGTGGCGCAGCCACTCCTCACCTCCACTGCTCTCCGCCCTCTCCACCAGCTGACACAGCAAGGCCTCCTGTCTGCTGACAGTGCGGCGCTTCATGTTCTGTGAGCGACAGGCACGGACCCCGCTGCGACGCTGGCTGACTGGAAAGGACTGAGGAGACCGCCGCGCTGGAGCCCTTATATAAACTTCCTCCGCGCGGGCTAACTCCCGCTCGATTCGGCCAATCAGCTGCTTCCTCTGACCGCCAATCACACGCTGTTGCCGCCCCAAAAGGGGCGGATACCTGGGGATAGAAAAAACAAAGCAGGAGAACTGTACGAGCTGTACCTTCTCCTTTGAGCCAGCCCATGTTGGTCCAGCATATTGCTGGGACCTTTCATTCAGTAAATTTAACCCATTGACATTTTTCATTAAATAGAAGAGGCACTACGGCCTCAGATGAAGTAGATCATTGATATATTATAAGAGTTGTGGAGCCCAAAAAAAAAAAACACAACATCATGCAATTGCAAATATTTTGGATTAAGGTGTGTGTTTTAAAAAGCTCATGGATGTGAATCTGCACTTTTTACTTCTGATTGTAAAGCTAAGATAGATATAGACCTTTGTGGTAGACATGTGCATTCATTTTCGTCCGAATACATCTTCGTCTGAATTTCGGGTATTTTCATTATTGTTTTAAATAATGAAAACAAACGCGCAGAATCAGAAATCTGAAAGATCCGAGAATAAAAAAATGCTTTATTTTCGTTTTCTTTGCTACAACAGTTCGATATAGATAGGAGATTTGACATGATGCTAACAATAGCGATCTGTGTCTATCGAATCTACGGTCGAATGTGCCTAACCTTAACTCTATTATTCCAAGATTATTCTACATAGAGAGGAAAGATTCAACATAGAAAAGATTTGACATTATAGAGACAGTGTTGGGGTAGATCATTCGACATGAACGACGAAGATTCGATGAAGCAGCGAAAAACATACAAGCGTTGAATCTGTTATTGAAGGCTTATGGTGTCTGTCGAAAGTTCTAAGAAAATTCGCTAAACTTGTACGGCGCCGCAATTGTACATTTCCGGTCAAATGCTTGGCCCATAGGCTATAGTAGAATTTGAATGTTGGTTGACTAGTAATAATAATTTATAAATATAATTATTACTAGTGTCATACAACATTAGAATTCTTCTATAGCTTGTAGGCAGAACATTTGACCGAAAATGTATGATTGCGGCGTTGTACAGTTTAGCTGCTCTGTTGAATCTTCTTAGAACATTCGACAGACACTATAAGCCTTCAATTGACAGATTCAACCTTAATTAATTCGGATTTTCAGACAAATGTATTTTTTAACAAAACAAAATAAATAAAAACGAATTTCGGGGGTAACTATATAAATTTATTTTTATGACGAAAACGAAATTCAGAAACAAAATATTTCAGTATGCACATGTCTACTTTGTGACATAGCAGTGTTTTTGTATACGTGATTTGTCATGTGATCATGTGAAAGCGATTGTGGTTAATTAGGAGAGACTGATGATTTGAGCTTTATGTTTGCGAGGTGTACTGCCAAATTGTAGTAAATAAAGGTAAAGGGGATTGCTGAAATGCCCAAACATACAAAAGAGACATTTCCAAAACAGTATTTTTGCTTGTGCTTGTGCTTGTGTATGATGAAAAGTAATACAGCTTCTTAATAAAACAACCACAATATATTTGACTCCCAGCCCCTTACGCATATTAATGAAATCAACCTCATGATTATTCTCATTTATGACTGCAGATACTCAGACAATACATGACTGAAATAGAATGATGAGATGTTTAGATCTCTTAAGACCCTCCTGTATGAGATTTAGATCTACTGCTAAGGTGTAAAAATTCCAGAGCAGTAGTTTTTCCACAAAAAGACAAAACCCTTAATCTACTGGAATCAGCCTGACAAAAGCGCTGGAGCCTTTTTGAGCTGCCCATGCAATTGGAAATATAAGAGGATGCATTCAACGATGTTTTTGCAACATGTCTTATTCAAAAACAAAAAACAGCATCTTCATATAATATGCGTGACAAATGTGTGTACAATTCTTTTTTTTTTCTTTTTTTTTTTAATGAAATTTACAGTTATATGAATGTAAATTACTTTTTCAACATATCTGAACAGACAAACATTAACTCTTGATCCAAATAATGTCTGATTCAAGCAATGGACATGATGTATTTATTTTAATGATCAAAATTAACAAAAGTGCATATTTGACTAAGGGAAAAAGTAAATACACTCCTGCATTTACCACCAATTCAAATCTATGAAATTAGAATCCAAATTAAAGTAATACTATAGTTTAAAAAAATAAAATAAATAACAAACATGTCATACTTACCTCCACTGTACAGCTTGTTTTGTGGCTCCGAAGACCATTTTCTGGGTTCCCCAAGCAGCTTTTTTGGCTGCTCCCCGCCTTAGATGACCCCCTCTGGGAAGCGCTTTCTCATGGGGGTTATATTGCAGGCGCGCATCCGAGTCCGGAATTCAACGTCCATAGCCACCGAGTGCAGTACTCGGCCCAGCCCACCAGCGCCCGCATCATTGGATTTTACAGCAGCGGGAGCCAATGGCTGTGCTGCTATCAATCTATCCAATGACGAGCCAAGAACCCCGGGCAAAGATCCAGTGCATTCATGATGTGGGACTTTCCAGAGCTCAGGTAAGTAAAATGGGGGGCTGAGGGGGCGGTAATCGTCAGATGTTTTTTCACCTTAACCCCTGAAGGACCGCCTACTGCACATTTACGTCGACAGAATGGCACGGCTGGGCACATTAACGTATATATACGTTGGTTTCTAGTACCCAGCCGTGGGTCATGGGCGCGTGCCCGTGGCGCGCTCCCGTGACCCAGTCCGAAGCTCCGGGTCTGGAGTGCAGCGATCGGTCCCCGGAGCTGAAGAACGGGGAGAGCCATGTGTAAACACGGCTTCCCCGTGCTTCACTTTGGCCGCAGCATCGATCGCGTCATCCCTGTTATAGGGGGACATGATCGATGATGTCACACCTACAGCCACACCCCCCTACAGTTGTAAACACACACAGGGAACACTCAAATCCTACAGCGCCCCCTTGTGGTTAACTCCCAAACTGCAACTGTCATTTTCACAGTAAACAATGCAATTTAAATGCATTTTTTGCTGTGAAAATGACAATTGTCCCAAAAATGTGTCAAAATTGTCCGAAGTGTCCGCCATAATGTCGCAGTCACAAAAAAAATCACTGATCAACGCTATTAGTAGTAAAAATTGAATAAAACTATCCCTTATTTTGTAAACGCTATAAATTTTGTGAAAACCAACCGATAAACGCTTATTGCGTTTTTTTTTAATCAAAAATAGGTAGAAGAATACATATCAGCCTAAACTGAGGAAAAAAAATATATTTATTATAGCAAAACTTAAAAAATATTGCATTTTTTTCAAAATTGTGGCTCTATTTTTGTTTATAGCGCAAAAAATAAAAACCGCAGAGGTGATCAAATACCACCAAAAGAAAGCTCTATTTGTGGGGAAAAAAGGACGCCAATTTTGTTTGGGAGCCATGTCGCACGACCGCGCAATTGTCAGTTAAAACGACGCAGTGCCGAATCGCAAAAAGGGGCAAGGTCCTTTAGCAGCATTTTGGTCCGGGTTTTAAGTTGTTAATGCATCTTACAACCAGGAACCTTTACAACCCCTTTAAAACCTCCCTACGGAACATGCAGATGAAACCTGTCTTTTTTAAACCTCAAACATCCAGGGTTAGGTGTTCTCTTTGCTATTGACAAGTATGGTATAATCATGCCAAGATCAATGGAGCCCTCTTAAAGCTGGGTGCACACTTAAAGAAAATCAGGCGAAAGATCGTCTGGTTTTCCTCGATGTTTCACAGCAAGTCAGACCCGAGAATGGTACTAATTGTATGAAAATTGTGGAATGACAATGGCTTTTTTTTGTTTGACGTAGAAAAATTGTAGCTTATATTATTGTTGTTTATTGTTTCTGATCGTGAACAGTTTTTCGTATTTGATTTTCCTTGTACGAATACAGTACACATTAAATGAAAATTGTTAGCTCCATTCATATACTAGAAACGTTTGTTCCTTCTCAAATTTTTGTTTGTAAAGTCTGAATTGGATCCTGAAAGTTGTGTACACACAATATAAAAATCAAACGATCGTTCCTCTGGAAAGGATAACTAAATGATTTGTAATTAATCATTTTAATCAATTTTAAACAACTGCTAATTTGTCCATGACTAATTGGCATCACAAATGCTAAACAAAGTCTTAAAAAAATCCTATTATTGGTAATCAGGTAACTTTTGAGACAGTGAGACAGTTTGCAATTGATGCTAAACAAAGCCTTATCCATTGGTACATAACTTGAGACAGTTTGCACGCATTTACATTCAGATGACCATCAACCTGCATGAGCTTTGTGCTAGGAAAAAAGCTTTCCAAAAAAAAAAAACATTACAGCAAGATTAAAGTTTGGTTACAATAACAGTAGACATGTTTTCTCCAAACCAAATACAGTTTTCAGGAAATGAGCCTCATAACAACTGTGAAGCATGGTGGTGGAAATGTTTCAGTTTGGAGTTGCTTTAATGGTTCAGGGCCTGGGCAGCTCTCAGAAATCAAGCCAGCTATACATCATATCAAAGTGTTCTTGAAGAGAACGTGGAACCATTTGTCTATATAATAAACTGGAAGTTAATCCCTTAAAACACAATAATGATTTGAAGCACACTAGCAAATCCACAACGACTAGAAAATAAGAAATACAAGATTACAGGCTTCCTTAGTTAAGGTACTGATTTAATTTCCATGGAAAGGGATTTTGAAACAGGCAGTTCATACAAGGAAAACATTGTGCAACTGAACATATTTTGCATTAACAAGCAATTTCTTTATTTATTTATACTCAGGAAACAGATTCACAGAGACCACAACAACAATAAAATCAAATAGCAGTAATATACATACAAGTAACAATACAAAGGCATAAAATATAGTGTAGGGGAATAAATGATGTAGCATTTTTCTTGTCCTCTTTCAATAAATTTTTATTGAATTTATGGATAAGGTTACAGAAAGTAAATAAGCGTCAGAAATTACAATAGCCCCAAGGGGCGACACACACAATTTTACATACAAAGCAAACAAGATAATGAAAACAATAATAACCTACAATGGAGAGGTAATTCAAATATTATGACTGCCTGGAAAACAGTCTGATTGGGACATATTAGAGCTCCCACAGATGTGGAGCCTCATTACCCTGTAGAAAAGGCCCGGACCCAAGGGGAATCGGAACCCACACCCTCAGCACCCCTCTTGGGAACATGCTGCGCTAAGAGCAAGGTCCCCGACTCCCCCAGACCCCGTCCCGATCCCATACTACCCTTACTGATATTGGTAAGAAAGATATAATATTGTAAGGGTCACACAAGGAGTACCCCCCAAAAAAAACAATTTGAAAATAGAAACCATTCAACAATCGCTTATGTAGATTGTTAATAGTACAAAAACAAACATGGATAGTAAGAGAGGCCTAGAAAGAAGGAAAGGAGAGGAAGAAGAGGGGGGACAGGGGTAAAGGGAGGAGGGAAAGCATAGTGCCTAAGTCCAATCAAAGATTCATTCAATCGCCATTAGGTTCAGGGGCAAGGGGAATACCAACATATTCAGCCCAAGGAGCCCAAATCTCGTGGAACATCACGGTGGTTTTAGCCAGTATGCTGGATAATTTTTCTTGAGTCATGATCCATGAGATTTTCCTTTTAACAACAGAAATGAGCAGCCTGGGCTGTTTCCAAGATTTGGAAATGGAAATTTTGGTGCCAAGTAAAATAAAGTGGATCAGCCTTTGTGTGGTCCTAGAAAGCTGTGGGATATGGGCATTCAATAAGGCTACATCGGGGGTTCTTGGGATAAGACATCCGGTCACTCCGTAAACCATGTTGAAGATAAGTCTCCAGAAGGAGCGGATTCTGGGGCACTCCCACCAGATGTGGGCCATGGTGCCTCGAAGCTGGCAACCCCTAAAGCAAAGGGGATCTACATCAGGAAACATGGCGGCCAATCTGGAGGGAGTGAGATACCATCTGGTAATGACTTTAACACTTGCCTCCACTAAGGAGACACTTTGAATGCCCGGAATGATCTGGAGACGGCTTTGTGCCAAGTCTCCAAGCTAATACTGCTTTGAAAGTCAGACTCCCAAGCCTTCATATAAGACATTTTATCTGTGGGGTGAGTGAGGGCTGAGAAGACCACCGATATGCCCCCCCTCCGCTCCATGGCTTGTCCGCACCAAATCTAATATGAAGTGAAATCAGGGGGTAGGGGTTTGGACTTACAGATACTATGTAGAAACTGTGAAATTTGTCTAAAGTGGACCTTCTCGGATTCAGGGAGTTTTAAAGTGTGACTACAGTAGTCTAGGGAGATGGGACCACTGGAAGTAAAATATTGACCTATCCGAAACAGCCCCTTGTCTAGCCACCACTTAAACTCTGTGGTTCGTAAGCCTGGTGGAAAGTCAGGGTTATTAAAAATGTGTGCAAGAGGACGAGCAGTAGATGTTAGGCAGGGATTGTGTCTGAGGTAGTCCCACATGGCAAAAGATTGAGACAACACTGGGGAAAGGATGGGTTGGCGGGACTTGGTAGGGGACCATAGGAGATAGTCTAGAGAAATAGTGGGGACAGCTTGCTTCTCAATATTGACCCAATCCGGTTTATCAAATCTGGAGTACAGGGTGGAAAGTTGCGCCAATCTAGCTGAGAGATAGTATTTGTGAAGGTCGGGTAATCCCAGACCCCCCTTGCTTCTGTGGAGAAAAAGCGTATCCTGCGGAACTCAGTACCCTGATGTACCCCAAATAAACTTAAGTATTTTACTCTGAAAAGATCTTAGATGATTTCTCCTGAGTGGGATTGGAAGGGAGCGAAGTAAGTATAGTATTCTCAGGAGCAGGGTCATTTTAATTGAGTTGATCCTTCCCAGCCAAGAGAGGTTATGTTTGGACCACATAATAAGATCAGCCTCCAGTTTTTTATAGATAGGGGGGTAGTTAAGGTCGTATAGAGTCTCTGTCCTAGCCGATAGGGCGATACCCAGGTACTGGATCGAGGTGTTACTCCAGACAAATTTAAAGGATTGTTTTAGGTCCGTCATCATTTAAGAGGGTAGAGAGACGTTAAGGGCCTGCGATTTGGAGAAGTTGACCGATAGGCCTGATATTTTAGTGAAATCGTCTAGAGTGCGGCACAGGTTGGGAAGAGTGGAGATGGGGGAGGTCAAGAATAGCAGGATGTTGTCCGCGAAGAGGGTACATTTGTGGTTCTGTTCCCCGCATTGGACTCCTGATATATTAGGGTTCTGTCGTATAGCAATTGCCAGAGTCTCGATTGCAATTGCGAAAATTAGTGGAGATAAAGGGCATCCCTGTCAAGTGCCTCGTTTAATTTCAATAGGTGTGGAGCAATGACCTTTAAACCTAATGAGCGCTCTAGGGTTTGAGTAGAGGGCCCGAATAATTCCCAAGAACCCGGCCCCAAATCCCCAACGCTCCAGTATATTGAAGATATAGGGCCAGGACACAGAGTCAAAGGCCTTCTGGAGGTCCAGTGACAATAAGAATCCCTTCTGAAGGTTCCCCCCCGTCCAATTGGTTTGTAAAATCGATACCAGGTCTATTGCTTGTCTAATTTGGTCTGGGCCTTGTCTGCCGGGTATAAAGCCTACTTGGTCTTTATGTACATATTGACCGATGAACCCTGCCATTCTATTGGCTAGAATTTTAGTGAGGACCTTAAGATCGTTGTTGATAAGGGATAT
The DNA here is from genome assembly GCA_029574335.1 of Rana kukunoris. NCBI lineage: Eukaryota > Metazoa > Chordata > Amphibia > Anura > Ranidae > Rana > Rana kukunoris. Next base: position 157,265,078 of record CM056056.1, read on the forward strand.
CGGGCGATAATTATTGATATCTTCTGGATTTTTGTCTGGTTTGGGAATCACCGTGATAAAGGCTGTGTTAATTTGGGGATCAAAGGGGTCGCCTTTGGCTTTAGAATTGAAAAATTTGGTCAGATGCGGAGTTAGAATGTCCAAAACGGTTTTGTAATATGGAATGGCTAGTCCATCCGGCCCCAGGGCCGACCCCCTACGGAGACCTTTGATTACTTCCATCACCTCGTTCTCTGTGATTGGGGAATCCATTATGTCTCTGTGGGCTGTTGACAGGGAAGGAATAGGAAGTCCCTCTAGAAATCGTGAGGTTACGTCAGCAGTAGGTAGGGTGGTGGAATCATATAGACGTGAGTAGAAACCCTGAAAAGCTTCTAGTATCCTGGCCGGGTTGGTCGTAGGAGGTTGCCCCCCTATTTTGATTTTGGGCATGGAAAGGAGCTTGGATTTAGGGGTGAGTTTAGACGCTAGGAGGGGGCCGAATTTGTCTGCCTGGGTGTGGAATTTGTGTTTACTCCACCTGATCGATTTCTCTGCCTGGGTCGTGAGAGCAAGGTTAAGAGCTAACCTGGCATTGTCAAGTCGGTTTGTGGGGATTCTGGAAGGGTCCTTTTTATGCAGAGCCTTAAAGGAAATATATTCAGTTTCCAGTTTGTCTATTTCAACTTTTCTTCCCCGCTTTATTTGCGTGGAGATTTGAATGAGTTTACCCCTGACGAAGGCTTTGTGGGCAGCCCACAGCGTTTCAGCGGAAACTTCCCCTGTGTCATTAAGCATAAAGTATTCTGTCAGGGCTTTTCCTATCTCCGTGACTCTGGCCGGGTCAGAGAGCAAAGATTTGTTCAGTCTCCAAAGCGTACGTGTCCCTCCAGGATACCCCAACCTAAGAGTTATGATCACTATAGAATGGTCGGATAATGCAGAATCCCTGATGGAGGCGGAAAGGACTGCCGGGAGAATGGTAGAAGGGGTGAGGATGTGATCTATGCGAGCATATGTTAGGTGAGGATGGGAGAAATTAGTGTAATCTCTCTTAGGCCTCGTACACACGAGGGGATATGTCCGCTGAAAACGGTCCGATGGACCGTTTCAGCAGACATCTCCGCTCGTGTGTATGGGCTAGCGGACAGATTTCTCCACCCGACAGATTTCAAAGCATGCTTTGAAATCCATCCGGTGGAATCTGTCCGCCCGACATGTCTGCTGGTTAGTACACTTACCAGCAGACATGTCGTCCCCCACCGCCGCCGCGCCGCCGCCGAATGGATTCGGCGCATGCGCGGAAGTGTTTTACTTCCTGGTGCGGTGACGTGGCGGTGACGCGGCGGCGTCAACGTCACCGCCGCGTCACTGCGCCGTCCGGTGGCGGGGAATTTGATCCGATGGTGTGTACACGCCATCGGATCAAACTCCCGATCGGACATATCGGATGGAAATGGTCCGCGGACCGTTTTCATCGGATATGTCCGATCGTGTGTATGGGGCCTTAGAGGGGTTGAGTTCTCTCCACGTGTCAGCAAGGCCATATTCGTGAAGATTTTTTGCAATCTTAACCACTTAAGACCCGGACCAATACGCTGGTAAATGACCCAAGGTGTTTTTGCGATTCGGCACTGCGTCGCTTTAACAGACAATTGCGCGGTCGTGCGACGTGGCTCCCAAACAAAATTTGCGTCCTTTTCTTCCCACAAATAGAGCTTTCTTTTGGTGGTATTTGATCACCTCTGCGATTTTTATTTTTTGCGCTATATACAAAAATAGAGCGACATTTTTTAAAAAAAAACACAATTTTTTACTTTTTGTTAAAGAAAAAATCAAATAAACAAAATTTTAGTCAAACATTTAGGCCAAAATTTATTTAGCCACATGTCTTTAGTAAAAAAAAAAATCGCAATAAAAAAAAATAGCTACCTAGCGGGAGCAGCGACACTAATACAGCGATCAGAAAAATTATCGCTTAGTGACGTTGGCAATAGGGAGTGAAAGGGTTAACTAGGGCGGTGATCAGGGGGTTAAAACTTTATTAGGGGGGGTGTGGGGGGCTATCCTGAACCTAACACTAACTGACTTTTACACTGCCTGTCACACTGACACTAAATGCAGTGATTAGATCACTGCATTCAGTGACACTGTGACAGGGGGGGTGGGGGGGCAGATCGCAAGGGGTTAAGTGTGCCTATGTGTGTGTATGTCAGTGTAGTGTTAGTGCACACTTACTGTGAGGTGTTCCTCTCATCGCAGCGGTTGAAAATACCGCTGCGATGAGAGATTACATCACTTCCCCCTTCCTGTGTTTACACAGGAGGAGGAAGTGACACGAAGGGGGAGCACAGCGATTGGCTGGGAGCGATTGCGGGGGGGCGGGCAAACACGGACATCCGCCCGCTCGTCCCGGATCACTCCCGGAGACACGGGGACCGCCGCACGCCGCGGAGGGGGTCCCGATCGGACCCCTGACCCGCTACTGGGCGAGCACGTAAATTTACGCCCTTGTGCCCAGCCGTGCCATTCTGTGGCCGTAAATGTGCGTGCGGAGGTCCTTAAGTGGTTAAGGCTCTCTCTTGTGGGACGTGTCAATCTAGACCCTGGAGGTTTCATTTTGTCCAAGCTCTGATCCAGAGCTGTATTAGAGTCTCCTCCGAAAACAATAGTGCCCTCTAATTCGGGAGATAGGGTGTTAAGCATTGAGTCAAAAAATTTAGCCTGTCCCTTGTTAGGTGCATAATATGAAACTAGAGAGAATAATTGGTCCCCCACCTTGCCTTTCACCATGAGAAATCTCCCATCAGGATCAATAATATCAGATATTTTAACAAAATTACATTTCCTGGAGAACAGGATTGCCACCCCTTTGGTTTTGTTTTCGGCACTGGCTAAATAGAATTGTGGGAAATATGAGTGGAGAAAAATGGGGCTATAACGGATAGGAAAGTGTGTCTCTTGTAGCATAATTATATCAAGATGCCGAGATTTGTAGTGGTCCATCACTTTTCTCCATTTAATTGGAGAGTTGATGCCTTGTACATTATGGGAGGCAATGCAGAGTCCAATGTCAAGCGTGTCAGCCATGGAGCACAGAGTAAGCACCTTGGTTAAAGCAACCCCCACTCACCCGTTGAAGTCTTGGGTCCTGGAGGATTCTGGGTCCAGAAGCAGCTGAAGCATTAAAGGCTGTACCCCTGGGGATAAGGTGAAGGAGTAAGGAACCTGCAAGCAGAACAGATGTTAGGCACATTTGTGAATGAATAGGGAGAACTGGGTAAGGTAAGGAGGGACAGGAAAGAAAAGAATCAAAAAGATCTCACTGAAGTGAAAAAAGGAGCGCCGGGGGGGAGACTCCCCAAGTGCTCTGAGAATAGAGACCATAGTCAGCTCCTCCTAAATGGTAGCGAGCTGTCCAACCCTCGGAGACCATCAGGTGTCCAACGGCTGGATGGAGGCACAGTGGTTCCAGGCCGGAACCGGGCATCCATAATCTTGAATATGTCAAGCAAATAATCAATTAAACGGTACACAGCAGTAAAAGAGTTCTCTAGAGTTATTCAATTGGCCTCAATCAATCGCCACGGGTGCCCGTCACCTCGCCAAATGGGGGGACCCGCAGGGACCACAGAAGGGTGTCAGTGACGAAACAGCGTCTCTCCTCCAGAGAAATACAGTAAATAATAAAAAAAAAACATGTGGTGATCAAAATAGGTGGCCATGCATGATGCCCTCCCTAGGATCAGTAGGGAGAGCTCCGCTACAGGGCCGTAACAAGGTGGATAGAAAGAACCCGTTAAGTCTAGGTAAGACCGAGAAAATATCACAGTCATCTGGGGGAGCCAGTTGAGGAAAAGCAAAAAGCTCATAAGACTCAGAACGAGAAATGGGGGAAAAACACCAAAAAGATGTAGACAAATCATGGAGAGGACTAAAATGGTTTGGTCAGCCCATCCAGGACATTTTTCTTGTCCTATGTCATTGTGTGCTGAGAAGCCGAAAAGCTGTACCTATAGGTTGCCAATGTAGGTCCCTAAATCCATAGGTTTGTCTTGCAACCCTGGTTGTGGTGAGCCAGGTAACTATAGCCCTGCGGGCCCAGTTCCCTTTCTTTTTCCAAATAGTTAGAGAGAAAATAGAAAGAGGCAAGAAAAGACAAAAAACAAAAGTTGGAACTCAGGCAGTGCCCTAGAATATAGAGGGAAAAAAAAGAGTGTACACCAAAGGGGAGGGGGGGAGGGTGCTGGGGAAGTTCACAAACATGTACCCATGCATCCACACAGTGAATGCAGAGAATATGAAGTACGTTATCTCACTGTCATCGTCTGACGTTGGGCAGCGGTCTAATTAGATTGTGAGATTTCAGGTTAATGGGTCCCCTCCTCTGAGAGCTTGTCCCTCTGAAAATTTGAAAATATTCCATAGGGCCAGATTCAGGTAGAGTTAGGCTGGAGTATCAGTGATACGCCAGCATAACTCTCACTTTGAGCTGGCGTTTCTGTTTTCTGTAAGCAGAAAACAAGAAACGCCGGGTTGGAGTTCCTATACGAGCGGAACTGCAATTTAAAAAATGGCGCTCGGGGCGTTCCCGCTGATTAACGCCAAGAATATGTTAATCAGCGAGAATCGGCAATTCACGATCGTACTCGGGCCCGACGCAGTGACTTTCCGACGTTTTCGTAAGCGATACGCGGCGTAAGGAAAAACATGCCCCCTCGGTGGCGTATCCTATGATAAGTGAATGGGGATTGAATGGGGATTGACGTCATTGACGTTCACTGACAGAATTTGGAGCATGCGCACTGACAGTCGACGCATGCGCAGTAAGTTCGCCGCGGGATCGCGCCTAGTTTAAATAATACACGCCCCCTACCTGCCCAATTTGAATTCCGCCGGCTCATTTTCGCTACGCCGCCGCAACTTTAGGAGCAAGTGCTATGTGAATAACAGTACTTGCTCCTAAAGTTTCGGCAGAGTAACGTAAATGAGAAACGTTACTCCAAAATAAAGATTCGCTCTCCTACCTGAATCTAGCCCATAGTTGTCAAGTCTTGGAGTAAGCAGCCAAAAATGTCAATGTGGTTGATTTACTAAAGGCTATTGAGTGCAGTTGCACTCTGCAAGTGCAGTTGCTCCAGAGCTTAGTAAATGAGCAAAAGCTCTGCTGAATTCCATCATCCAACCATGTGTAAGCAAAAATTCATTGCCTCATTTACTAAGCTCTGGAGCAATTGCAACCTGTAGAGTGTAACTGCACTTTGCAAAATGTACAGTCTATTTGCCTTTACTAAATCAATCCTAATGAGTTGATATCAGAGACTGATGGGAAGCTATACAAAATACCTACAAGGAGAATTTTGTTAGAGGGCAATACCAGCTTTTGGTGCCAAGAAGATACTTCCACAGTACACCATTATATCCATTGATATGTATTGTTAAATGGTTTAGTGCAGGGGTGCCCAACCAGTGGCCCGGGGGCCACATGTGGCCCGCGGAGCCCTCAGATGTGGCCCGCGAACTCCTGCTCTGGGATGGAATAGAATAGAATACTGTTATTAAAGGTCAGTTTATTACTAAAATCACAATGTATATATGGGCATATCTTTTCTGCAGTGGTTACAGGGCTGCTTTCAAACTGATCTGCAGGTACAGAGCAGTTTACCTGCGGGGTACCTGCACTGAGCCATATACTTCTGTTATTACCTGAAAGTGAAAAAGGGAGAGTATAGTCTCAGTTATTCAATTTCGGATAATAAATTTAAAATGTACCAGCATCCCGGAATATTTGAAAACAGGGGGGAGGGACCAACTAGATAGAGACAGTGAAGCTGCTTGACACTAGACTGATCTATACTATATCCATCGATATGGGTTTGGTTGGG
>CM056056.1:160461637-160656637 GCA_029574335.1 Rana kukunoris
TAAAAATGCATTGGATTACTATAAAAATGCCATTGGCAGTGAAGGGGTTAACACTAGGGGGCAGGGAAGGGGTTAAGTGTGTTCCTAGTGTGTTCTAACTGTATGGGGGGGGGGTGGACTCACTAGGGGAATCACTGATCTTCTGTTCATACATTGTATGAACAGAAAATCAGCGTTTCCCCCGCTGACAGGAACGAGCGCTGTGTGTTTTCACACACAGCTCCCGTTCCCCGCTCTGTAACGAGCGATCGCGTGTGCCCGGCGGCGATCGCGCCCGCCGGGCACACGCACGGGACTCGGGGGCGAGCGGGGGGCGCGCGCGCGGGCCGCCGGCGGCGCGCACGCGCCCCCTAGTGGCCGCGAAAGGCGCGACGTAGAGCTACGGGCTCTCGCGCACCCGTGCCGACCTGCCGCCGTATTACTGCGGCGGCTGGTCGGCAATCGGTTAATGGAGCCTTTAAAGAACCCAATGAGGATACCACAGGGGCTACTAGTTCTGGCACTGGAAGTTTAAAAGCAGTGCGAACCATATCGGTCAAAGACTGGATCCACAGGCTCTCCGCTTGAGAGGCCGAAAAATATTCATCTACAGTGAAACTCTCCATGTCTGAACCGTCGGGACTTGGGTCTGCTTGATCCCCTTGTGGGTCCCGTTCCTCCGAAGAGGAGACCTCCGCATCTGAAAACACCAAACTAGGTGAGGGGGATCTAGCCCGTTTGCTATTTGGCAAAGGGCGGGCAAACAAAGCAGTTAACCTTTTCTCTAGCCCACCCAGGGTGGTCGCTAGCATTTCTTCCGTTACGTAAACGGGAATGGGTGGATCGGGGGCCGCCTCTGCCCCCAGCACCCCCAATGGCTCTTGTACTATGCTACTCGGTGGTCTAACTGGTGAGGGTGGGGCCGTTGAAGCCTGGCCCAAATCCTCTGACCCCGATGGAGACCCCTTTTGTTTCTTGGCACCTTTTGCAGCCTTGGCTGGTCCTGATCCCTTTGGAGCCACTGCACAAACTTGAGTCACCCCTATAGCCAACACCTGACTGTTGTAGCTAGGAGTAATTAATATGAGAACAGGCTGAGGAAAATGAAAAATTTTGTATATATATATATATATATATATATATATATATATATATATATTTTTTTTTTTTTTTTTTTCCAAAAAAATTTTTTTTTTTTTTACCCGCCTGGGAGGTGGCAATACTGAGGAAAACCTGTGAGTATTGCAACACCAATGCCCGTTCGCCGGAGTCCAAGGTTGACTCAGATACTGCTGGATCTAAGGCTGAGTCCCTTTATTGACTCTTGGTCAATAGTGGAACTAAGTCCTAGACCTGAAGATCCACAAACCGCCACTGGGTGTCACTGTGGCCAAAAGACCCAGCTGCGCGCTCTGTGTCCTTCTTCCTCTGCTTCCAGGAGGGAAAAGACCAGCCAGAGAGAAACGTTTTACTTTTAACTGACCCTGACGCTGCTGGCCCGCCCCCCCCAACGCACGCCGACGCTATATAAGGCGGCGTGCACGCGCCCACGCGCGCACCCCCCCCCCCACGCTGAACAACATGGAGGAAGCAGAGAGCAGAGGAAAAGCATGGACCAGCGCCAGCAGCACCAACAGACACCAGGTAAGCACTAATCCTTACTATAGTGCACACAGAGAGGAAGCTGTCCCCATAGGCTTCCTAAGAAACAGGAGTTTTCACCAGCAATTCCCTCTGTATAGTACGTGGGGCTGCAGTATCAATGCTAACAGGCAGACCTGGGGTGAGTAGCAAATATATATCTTAAACAAGTATACATATATCTACATGTTATCTGGGTAAACATTAGTACATCCCATCCTGCCTAAAAAGACATAGTGGAGATAGTGGCTGATGCACAAGCATACCATTAGCCAACCCAGAACCCCCAGGGGGATACCTACTGTCGAACCAAGTCCCGCAGGTTCCCTCTTACCTGCTCCACGCCGCAGGGTATTGCAAACTGCAAGAGGCCCAATCTTCTCCCATCTCCGTGGGTATTGTCTCGGACCTTCAGGGACCGGGGTCCTGTGTTTAAGGAACCCACACCCCTGGACCTATATAGCATCCTGGCATCAGTAGCGTTTAGTCCTGGGAGAGACCAAGGCACTGGAGCCCAGAATCCAGCCCTCCAAGGAGAGGCATTATAGGCAACACCCCACTCCAGCAGGGCCCGGGTACCATACTCCTTGGCTTTGAAGCACTTCGGACGGATCCGGCTAGCTATCCTGGGTCCCGAGACCTCCGAGGGACAGCTAGACGTGACCAACACCTAAGACACTGGCGAAAAAACTGAAGCACTCTCAGAGGGAGGGGGTTATATAGGGAGGAACTTCCTGTGAAGTTGATTACACCAGTGTCCACACCTGAAGGTACCCATATAACCCATATGTAATGGCTATGTGCTCTGTGTCCCGTGATGTACGATAAAGAAAAAGGGATTTTTAAATACAGCTTACCTGTAAAATCCTTTTCTTGGAGTACATCACGGGACACAGAGCGGCATATTCATTACTATGTGGGTTATATGGAGTACCTTCAGGTGTGGACACTGGCAATCTTCAAACAGGAAGTCCCCTCCCTATATAACCCCCTCCCCTAGAGGGAGTCCCTCAGTTTTGTAGCAAGCAGTATGCCTCCCAAAATGGTCACCCAAAAGAGGGGTGGGAGCTCTGTGTCCCGTGATGTACTCCAAGAAAAGGATTTTACAGGTAAGCTGTATTTAAAAATCCCTTTTTCTTTCTCGTACATCACGGGACACAGAGCGGCATATTCATTACTATGTGGGATGTCCGAAAGCAATGCTTTAATGAGGGGAGGGAGACATCTTCCAAAGAAGGATTCAATTTTAGAGATAAACTCAAATCATAATAATAATTCCAAATTTAGTCAAGAAAGAAGAACCTTTTTTTTTTTTTTTTTTTTTTTTATATAACCAAGGGTGTTTCTGATCCCGAGGATTTCAAACTGCAGCCTGTAGTACTGCCTGTCCAAAGGCAGAATCCGCATTCCTTCTCACGTCTAGTTGATAAAACCTTGTAAACGTGTGGACTGATGACCACGTTGCCGCCTTGCATATCTGAGCCATAGAGATCTGATGGTGTGCTGCCCAAGAGGCGCCCATGGCCCTGGCAGAATGGGCCTTTACCGACAACGGAGGGGGCAACCTCTTCAATCCGTAGGCTTGAATGATTAATTGTCTAATCCATCTCGAGATGGTGGATTTTGCAGCTGCCTGCCCCTTCTTGGGGCCATCTGGTAGAACGAATAACACCTCTGTTTTCCGGATCTTTTCCGTAGCTTTAAGATAGGCCTTCCTGGCCCGGACAATATCCAAGGTATGCAGCAACCCCTCCTTTCTAGATGTAGGTTTTGGAAAGAAGGATGGAAGTACCAAATCCTGGTTTAAGTGAAATTTGGATATAACCTTTGGTAGAAAGGAAGGATGGGGCCGGAGAACTGCCCTGTCCTTATGCAGAACGAGATATGGTTCCTTACACGATAAGGCTGCTAATTCTGACACTCTCCTGGCCGAAACTATGGCGACCAAGAAAACCAATTTTCTTGTCAGTAAGAGTAAAGGAATCTCAGCCAAAGGCTCAAAAGGCTGTTTCTGTAGAGTGGACAGGACAAGATTTAGGTCCCAAGGACAAACTGGTGACTTGACAGGAGGATTAATACGCAAGACCCCCTGTAAGAAGGTCTTTACCAGCGAGTGGGTGGCCAGCGGCCTCTGAAACCACACTGACAGAGCTGAGATCTGTCCTTTGATTGTGCTTAGTGCCAGGCCTTTATCCACTCCTAGCTGGAGAAAACTTAACACCCTATCAATAGTATATTTGCGGCAATTCCATCTTTTGGATTCACACCAGCCTATATAGTTCCTCCACACCCTGTAATAAATTACCCTGGAGACCGGCTTTCTAGCCTTAATCAGGGTAGGGATTACCTGCCTAGACAGACCCCTACCCCTGAGAATCAGGGATTCAGCCTCCAGGCCGTCAAATTTAGACGCTGTAATGTAGGGTGGAGGATCGGGCCTTGTGAGAGTAGGTCTGGTTGTAGAGGAAGAGTCCAAGGGTCTCCCACTGCCATATTCAGGACTAGTGAGTACCAAGCCCTCCGGGGCCAAGCTGGAGCTATTAGAATGACTGGCTTGTGCTCCACTCTGATCTTGCGCAACAGGCGGGGGAGTAACTGTAGTGGAGGGAATGCATATAGAAGTTTGAATTGATGCCAAGGGCAAACCAACGCATCGGTTCCGCAGGCCATAGGATCCCTCGCTCGCGACACGAACCTGTCTAGTTTCTTGTTGAACCTGGATGCCATTATATCTACGTCTGGCGTTCCCCACCTCTGGCAGATTGTCTGAAAGACCTGGGGATGCAGAGACCACTCCCCTGGCGACAGACTCTGGCGACTTAAGAAGTCTGCCTGCAGGTTGTCCACTCCGGGAATGAATATCGCCGAAATGCAGGGTACATGAACCTCTGCCCACTGAAAAATCAAGTTCACTTCCCTTTGAGCGGCCTGGCTCCTGGTTCCCCCTTGGTGGTTTATGTATGCCACCGCCGTGGCATTGTCTGACTGGATTCTCACCGGGAACCCCTTTAATCTGGAGGTCCACGCCAACAGGGCTAGGCGAGCAGCTCTGATCTCCAAGATATTGATGGGGAGCTGCCTCTCTGCTTTCACCCAAGTTCCCTGGCGGGAGAACCCTTCGAAGACCGCCCCCCAGCCTGCCAGGCTGGCGTCTGTGGTAACTACCTTCCAGACAACAGGGCTGAAGGATCTTCCCTTTAGAAGATTCTGAGGGTTCAACCACCAGGCCAGGCTCTGTCGGACCCTTGATGATAGCGTCAAAGGGGACTCTAAGGCATGTGCCCTCTTGCCCCAGGCTGCTAGAATGGCTGCCTGTAGGACGCGAGTGTGGATCTGAGCGTATGGTACTGCCTCGAATGTGGCCACTAGCTTGCCTAGTAATCGCATACACAGGCGAATAGTTGGTCTTTTCTTGTTTATAACCAACTGAACCAACCCCTTGATCGCCTTGATCTTTACAAGGGGCAGGAACACCTTTTGATGTTCTGTGTCTAACCTCATGCCGAGGTATTCCAACTGCTTTGTAGGCTGGAATGCTGACTTTCCCTGGTTTAGGACCCAGCCGAATTCTTCGAGGTACCGAACCGTGAGGTTTACTGCCTTTTGCAGACCCGTCCGTGAGTGATCTATGATTAAAAGGTCGTCCAAGTATGCTAGGACTGTGACTCCTTGGATCCTTAAATTGGCCAGAACTGGGGCTAGGATCTTCGTGAATACCCGGGGGGCCGTGGCCAGCCCGAAAGGGAGCGCCCTGAATTGGAAGTGTCGCTGCCCGACCGCGAAGCGTAAAAACCTTTGATGCGACTGAAAGATTGGTACATGAAGGTAAGCATCTTTTATGTCTATGGAGGCCAGAAAATCGTCTTTCTGAAGCGCGGCGGCTGCTGACCGGATGGATTCCATCCGGAAGGAACGCACCCTTAGATAACCGTTTAACCTCTTTAGGTCCAAGATTGGCCTGACATCGCCGTTGGGCTTTGGTATGACAAAGAGATTGGAATAGAAACCTAGGCCTTGCTCTTGGGCTGGCACTTCTATAATTACGTCCTGGCAAAGCAGGTGATCCAAAGCTGCCAGCATTGAGGCCTTCCTTGGTAGCCTTGATTCTTGAAAATGAGGCGGAGGATATCTTAGAAACTCCAATCTGTAACCTGTGGTTACAGATACCCGGACCCAATTGTCGGGGATCTTGGCTTCCCAAACTTCTGAGAAGAGACGAAGCCTTCCCCCCACCCGTGAGAGTGGGGGCGCCCCTTCATAAGGCAGACTTAGGGGCTGTCTTTGACGGCTTGCGATACCACGGCTTCTTACCCCCAGGGGTCTGTCCCTGCGATCTACTGTTAACGTTGGATCGTGCAGGCGGCCGTCGATACTGCCTGGAATTAGAGGGCCCCGAGACAGGAAAAAGCTGCCTTTTAAATGTAGGAGCCCGGAATGTCTTTTTGACCGGTAAAAGGGTACTCTTGCCATTTGAAATAGTCTGAATATATTTATCCAGATCTTCTCCGAAGAGTCGTCCTCCATGGAAGGGAAATCCTGCCAGAAGCTTTTTGCATGGGGGTTCTGCCGCCCAGTTCTTCAACCATAAGAGCCTTCTCATGTGTACCAAACATAGTGATAAACGAGAAGCCTGCTGGATGGAATCTTTTATAGCATCTACCGCAAAACACAGAGCTCTGGGAATGTCAGCAAATTCTTCTGCTTGTTGGGTAGGCATGTCCTTTAACATCTCTTTTGTCTGGTCTTTTAATGCCTGACAAACTCCAATTGCAGCTACCGCTGGCTGCACCACTGCTCCTGCCGTAGCAAAGGATGCTTTTAAAAGTGTCTCTAATCTTTTATCAACCGGATCTTTAAACATATGTATGTTTTCCACCGGGCAAGTTAGTGATTTATTCACACATGAGATGGCTGCATCCACTACTGGGAGCCTCCACTTCTTGGAGAATTTTTCCTCCATGGGATAAATGACCGCAAATCTTTTCGGTGGCAGAAAAACCCTGTCCGGCCGTACCCAATCCCGAAAGATCAATTCCTCCAAGAGAGGATGGACCGGAAAAAACTGCGTTGCTTAACGGGGCTTTCAAAGAGCCCAGAGAGGATACCGGAGGAACCTGAGGTTCTGGCAATGGCAAACTAAATGCCGAGCGGACCATGTCCGTCAAAGACTGTACCCACAGTCTCTCTGTCTGGGAGTCTGAAAATGGTTCCTCAGAGGTAGACCCCTCCATCCCTGAACCCTCTTGGTTCAGGTCCAGTTGATCCTCCTGTGATTCTAATTCCTCCGGAGAGAGAATCTCAGCATCTGAGGATACACCCCCTGGTGATGGGGATCTAACCCGTTTCTTACCAGGAATAGCTCTGGCGATCAATGCCGCTATTCTCTCTTCTAGCCCCCCTAGGGATACGGCTAGCATCTCCTCTGTGATAAACACAGGGCTGGGCTGATCTGGGCCAGCCTCCGCACCAGATCCCCCTAATGGCTCATCCAAGGCGCTTCTTAAATTAATAAGCTGCGGGGAAAGTATCGGCATATCAGAATCAGAAAGGGAACCCTTTTGTTTTTTGGTCTTTTTTGTACCCTTTGACCCCGAACCCTTGGAAGCCATAATACAAAATCGAGGGACTCCGCCCACACAACAGACTGTAGTGGCCAGGAGTACAAATTTCAGAGTTTAGGGGAGAATAGATCACTAGTGTCCCCAAAAACTGATGGGCCCGTATGTTGGTCTTTTCTCTTTTTTTTTTTTTTTTTTTTTTAAATAATTATATATTATATATTATATATTTTCTTTGACAACATACAATGACCCTAATTTAAGTTTGCCAGCCTCCAACCTGCTGCAAAATAAGGGGGATTTCTTGGCTTAACAATAAAGGCATTGGAACAAAGTCCACATGTACTACCCCTCTTCCGCCACCGGGAGTCACTGTTCTGCCGCTCTGCGTCCTCTCCTTGAAAAAATCAGCCTCAGACTGAGCCCTGACAAGGCCTGCTGTCTATAACAGCACAAAGGCGCGCCCCTGTATGACGCCGCAGGCCCGCCCCCCCCCGCCCTCCTGTCTGGACGGCGCGAAAAACGTCAATAAGACGTGCGCGCGCACGCGTATGCCGGAAAACAGGAGGAACATGGAGGAGCCGCGCTGCTGGAGATCCAGGCACGCAGAAACAGGCGGCAGATTCAAACCCCCGGCCAGGTAGGACTCTCTCAAGGCCCCTAGGGATCCTTACTAGCCCTAGGAAGAAACAGCAGGTTAGCTAGCAACACATATTTAGACAGGGGGGGGCCTAGTGATGGGGGGAGAAAGGGTGTCATCCTGTCTCTCTTAGACATAGTGATCACGGTTGCCCATGCAGAGCATACTTAGGCTATCCCCCCTTTTAGGTTACCCCGGGGAGCCTGCTGTCGAACCAAGTCCCGCAGGCTCCCCCTTACCTGCTCCATGCTGCAGGATGTTTGACCAGCAAACTGATCCAATCTTCTCCCATCTCCGTGGGTAGCGTAGTAGACCTTCAGGCCCTGGGGTCCTATGAAGGTACCCACTGTCCTGGACCTATATAGCACCCTGGCAAAACAGGAACTTTATGGTTTTTGCAAACTCCAAGTCCTGGGCCCAGGGTCCAGCCCTCCAAAGAGGAGCATTATAGGCAAAACCCCACGGTTTGGGGCCCGGGTACTGTCCACTTTGGCACTGAGGCTCCTTGGACAGATCCGGTTAGCCCGCCCTTAATCCCAAGGATGTGGAGCAAAGCTATTCCGTGACCAACACCTAAGACACTGGCGAAAAAACTGAGGGACTCCCTCTAGGGGAGGGGGTTATATAGGGAGGGGACTTCCTGTTTGAAGATTGCCAGTGTCCACACCTGAAGGTACTCCATATAACCCACATAGTAATGAATATGCCGCTCTGTGTCCCGTGATGTACGAGAAAGAAATGTATGTTTGGTTGTTAAATAATTTTCTAGCAAGAAATACGGATTTAAACTTGTAAACAAAAAGTGCCAGAAGCAGCCTGGTCGGCAAGTGGCCAAGAACATTTAAATACACACATTTTTAATTCAAATGAATGCTACTACAGCTGAAAAAATAAATACAAATTACTTGAAAAGGCCCCTAGAGAGCAACACACCCCCACTTCCCCAAGTCCCGCTAAAAAGGGAGAATGAAGATTTGCAGTCAAAGGACCACGGCTATGGAACGTTCTACCCACAAACATCCACATGGAAGAAAATCATGGGGCCTTCAGGAAAAAACTTAAAGCGGTGGTTCACCCTAAATCTAGTCTGTCCCATCCGATCCAGCATACTGGCGTCAGTATGCTGTTTTTTTTAGTTTTTTTTTTATAGCTCTACCCCTAGAGAGCAACACACCCCCTGTCTCCTATAGCGCGTCACGGCTTCCGAAAATGGCCGATTTAGGACTCGGCTATTCCCGGCGCGATACGACGCCTGTGCACAGACCTAGGAGCTGACTGCGCAGGCGCCGTATATATCCGAGTCCTATGGGTATGGTGCGTCACGCCCTCCGAAAAAAGCCGAAATAGGACTCGGATATATACGGCGACTGCGTAGTCAGCTCCTAGGTCTGTGCGCAGGCGCCGTATCACGCCAGGAATAGCCGAGTCCTAAATCGGCTATTTTCGGAAGATGTGACGTGCTATAGCAGGGCCATTCACCCGTGGTGGAGACAAACGAAAATTATTCATTAAACAGTAAGTAGAGCTATAAAAAAAAAAAAAAAAAACATTATACTGGTGCTGACGCCAGTATGCTGGATCGGATGGGACAGACTAGATTTAGGGTGAACCACCGCTTTAAGACGCATCTCTTCTGAAGGATCAAGATGACATTGGATGGAAATAAACGCCTTGAGGCGATTTAGTTTGCAGCGCTATACAAGTTATTCACTCACACATTGTCATGGTAACCAAGATGCTTGCAGTCCAAGCCTCACAATTTGGGTGGGCAGCGGTGTTCTCAGGGTTTCATTGACGTCACGTTTGGTGTGCCTGACTTGCACCAGTTGCTTCCTGCACAGCAACAGTCGGATTATAACATCAGCATATTATTTCCCTGGAACCCTATGGCTGACTTGGCCACTGGCAGTTATGAACATTTCTTCCACCTTTGCAGATTGTGTAGCTTGTGCCTGCCGACATGAATGCCTTAAAGTTAACTTCATGTTTACCTTACAAGCATTACATTACAGACTATGGAAAATTGTGCTTTAATTTTTTCTTTATGGTCCTTGAGCTTCTGGATATATGCTCCTTGGACATATAATACATGGCTTCTTTATTGCATTAGTGGTACACTAACACCATCATTTGCCCATTTATCCCAAGTACTTTGTTTCTAAAAGCTTACATACAGAAGGCACAGCCCCATACTCAACACATTATAGCTCTGGACACTCCTTCCCAAGGGGAGATATATTAACTCCTGCTTCACCCACTTTGAAAGGGCCTTCCCCCTGTGCCACTGAGGCCTTCGGGGATAAGGCCCCTAGATGCGTAGCTCACAGCCCTGTACCTGTTTAGAACCCTGTTGCTAACTGCAAAGATGTACCAATGGTGAACACTCAAATCAGAATCAAGTGCCCACTGCAACATTAGAGCCTGGCTCTGCATCTTCCATGAAGTGGGGTTTGGGTGCAGTCCCTGAAGCCACTGTTGAGGCACTAACCTGGAAGCAGCAGGGTGAAACCAAAGGTGGTTTAGGCACAACTAGGTTGGGACAGAGCTCAAGTAAAATATAAGGGCTTCCCAAAGTTCTTTTTGCCAGTGTCCAATCACCTGAAGCTTTCTGCATACCCAGGGTCAACGATTAATAGAGCAGGTGTCCTGTACTATATGATAAACAAATTACCTTTTAAAAAAATAAAAAATTAGGATGTATGTGCACACTTATCGCTTGAGTTAAACTTGCACTGCTTTAAGCATACTATCACTTCCACATTCGTCTCTCAGAAACATCTACAGGCAATAACACGAAGTTCATTTAGAGAGAGATGTAAGCATTAAGGCATATTTTATTTTTTAAGGATTTAAGAAAACATTACAAACTAGACAAAGCAAGGTAAAGAGTAAAAAAAAAAAAAAAAAAGAAGAAGTGGAAGCGACATATGGTGTTAAAGGTCAACAGTAAAATGGTAAACGTTCCAAAGAAATCTGCAGCAATCTTCTGTGGAATTACTTGTAAGAGAATAAAGAAAAGCTGTAAGCCCAGTGACCAACTAAAATTCTACAAATTTACAGAAAAAACAATTAAAATAAAAAGAGTACGAATTGCATTGCTGCCATTTTCCCCAATACTTCACAGTAATTACACAGGTTTTGTACACATGCACAAAAGTGTTAAACGTTATAAGCATGTAATATGAACTTGGTCACAAGAGGGGTCCTCATGCAGCATATTCATGGTTTGCCAGATCAAAGGCTGTAAAATCGCAGACTACGATCCATTCCTGCTGAAGCTAGGAACTTGGCATTCTGACCAAATGCCAAGCCTGTTGTAAGTGCGCTGTGATCTGTAGAAGAAAAAATTTACATGCTTAGTCATATAATATATAAATAAAATCAAAATAATTCAGTGCTCCAACTTAACCCTATGCTCAACTCCCATCCTCAGGACCCACCACCAGGCCAGGTTTTATGTATTACCTTGGGGAGATGCACACTAGAATACTGCAATCCCTGAGCAGCAAAATGATACATTTAAGTTATCTTGCAAACCTGGCCCTGTTAGTGGGTCCTGAGGACAGGAGTTGAGAACCAGTATTTTAGAAGATAAAATACACGTAATATTTATTGCGTGAAAATAAATACTGGACAATATCATCAGTAGATAATGCATTCTATATCCCCATCTTAAAAACATTTTCCCTATATACTAGTGAGTTATATATAACTATATAGTGTGTTGAATCCACACTGCTCCTCCTATAAGGCTTACTATCCCACCAGCTTTCCACATAGACAGTCTCAGAGGGGGTTAGAGGAAAAAAAAAAGGCTTCTAGAATATATAGAATATAAAAAAAAATAAAAAAAATCAAAGCAATTCATTAAAAAATAAAATGCACTTTAACTACTTAAGACCCGGACCAAAATGCAGCTAAAGGACTTTGCCTCTTTTTGCGATGAGGCACTGCGTTACTTTAACGGACAATTGCGACGTGCCTCCTAAACAAAATTGGCGTCCTTTTTTCCCAAAAAATAGAGCTTTCTTTTGGTGGTAATTTGATCACCTCTGTGGTTTTTATTTTTTGCGCTATAAACAAAAATAGAGCGACAATTTTGAAAAAAATTCTATATTTTTTACTTTTTGCTATAATAAATATCCCCCAAAAATCTATAAAATTGAATTTTTTTCCTCAGTTTAGGCCACCAAAAAAAAATCGCAATAAGCGCTTATCGGTTGGTTTGCGCAAAATTTATAGCGTTTACAAAATGGGGGATAGTTTTATTGCATTTTTATATAAAAAAAATGTTTTTTACTACCAATAGCGGCGATCAGCGATTTTTTTCGTGACTGCGACATTATGGAGGACACTTTGGACAATTTTGACACATTTTTGGGACCATTGTCATTTTCACAGCAAAAAATGCATTTACAATGCATCGTTTACTGTGGAAATGACAGTTGCAGTTTGGGAGTTAACCACAAGGGGCGCTGATGGGCATATGTGTGACCTGAAGTGTGTTTACAACTGTAAGGGGGGGGGGGGTGGCTGTAGGTATGACGTCATCGATTGTTTCCCCCTTTAAAAGGGATGACACGATTGATGCTGCCGCCACAGTGAAGAACAGGGAAGCCGTGTTTACACACAGCTCACCCCATTCTTTAGCTCCGGGGAACGATCGCCGAACTCCAGCGGCGATGGGATCCGCGAGTCCCAAAGCTTCGTACCGGGTCAGGGGGGCGCGCCCGTGCCATTCTGCCAACGTATATGTGCAGGAGGCGGTCCTTAAGTGGTTAAAGTGGTAGTAACCCCAAAACCAAAAATGTAATATACTGCTAGCTTATTTAGATGTGGTGGCTGCATTACTTAAATTAAAGCCAAACTCAAGCTAACACTTTCATACCATTTTAAAAACACTCAAATCGCAGTGCTATACAGCACTGTATAATTTGTTCATATATACGATCGTTCACTATTCAGTACAAGTGATGGCTGGTGTGCACAAGATGAACTCTTGAGATGTAATGTTTTTGAACACGGCAGGACTTTTTGGGGATTTGTGTACAAAAAAAAATAAAAAAAATATACACAATCGCTAAACGTAAAAAAGCCATGTTCAAACGATAAAATAATTATCGTGATATCTACATAGGTCTACATAGGTCTGCAAACAATTGTGCAACTATAAGCATCATCCATAAATGTAGCAATCTTGTGAAACAATTAAATCCTCAGGCGATCTACCAAGGAATCAAAGAGTTTGTTAACACCCCCCCAAAAAAATTGATCCTGCTCCTTTAACCACTTAAGGACCGCCGCATGTACATTTACGTCGGCAGAATGGCACCGACAGGCACATCAACGTATATATACGTTGGTGCCTTGGGGGGGATCGGGGACCCCCCCCCCGTACATGCGGCGGTCCGCGCGGCTGCAGGAGCGATCCGACAAGTGGGGGCGGCTATCCGTTTTCATCCGCCCCCTCCGGATCGCTCCCAGCCAATGCGCGCGCCCGCCTGACCTGTCACTTCCTCCTCCTGTGTAAACACAGGAAGGAGGAAGCAACGTGATCTCTCCCTCGGCGTTTCTTTCAAGCGCCGCTGAGGAGAGATCACCACACTACAAGTAAGTCCTGCACCAACACTACACTACACACACACAAAATCACATTTAACCCCCGCGATCGCCCGCCCCCCCCCCCCTCCCCCCTGTCACAGTGTCACTGAATGCAGTAATCATACATGTATGATTACTGTATTTAGTGTCAGTGTGACAGTCAGTCAGTGTTAGTGTCAGGGTAGCCCCCCCACCCCCCCCCCAATAAAGTTTTAACCCCTTGATCACTGCCCTAGTTAACCCTTTCACTCCCTA
Organism: Rana kukunoris; assembly: GCA_029574335.1. NCBI lineage: Eukaryota > Metazoa > Chordata > Amphibia > Anura > Ranidae > Rana > Rana kukunoris. Next base: position 160,475,312 of record CM056056.1, read on the forward strand.
TTGCCAGCATCACTAAGCGATCATTTTTCTGATCGCTGTTTTAGTGTCGCTGTTCCCGCTAGGTAGCTAATTTTTTTTTTAATGCGATTTTTTTTTTACTAAAGACATGCGGCTAAATAAATTTTGGCCTAAATGTTTGACTAAAATTTAGTTTATTGGTTTTTTATTATAACAAAAAGTAAAAAATATTGATTTTTTTCCAAAAATGTTGCTCTATTTTTGTATATAGCGCAAAAAATAAAAATCGCAGAGGCGATCAAATACCACCAAAAGAAAGCTCTATTTGTGGGAAAAAAAGGACGCGAATTTTGTTTGGGAGCCACGTCGTACGACCGCGCAATTGTCTATTAAAGCGACGCAGTGCCGAATCGCAAAAACCCCTTGGGTCATTTGCCAGCGTATTGGTCCGGGTCTTAAGTGGTTAAAGCACGTTAAATGACAGTGCTTGTGCCGTTTAATTTGCCCCCCTGTAACACCTAAAAAACCTGGCTTATACTGCCAGTTTCTCCCCTTCCCTCTGTAAACTGACCACGCTGTATCATGGCTGCTGACCCGGCACAGTGGTCAGTATACGTGCCTCCTATCTGCTCTCCCCTTTGTGTGCGAGGCACCCCTCCCCCTTCTGCTGCTCTCACAACACTAACCTGTATACATCAGCACTGCCTCCTATTGCAGTGTCCCCCACTTTGTATGACTTATAAATATAAATGCTGTAAATACCTAATTTAAGAGCTGAGATTTTGATCACATGACCAGCCAGCTCTCTCATCCCCTCCAGTCTGACAACAGGGGAATTTCAGCCCCACCTGCTGCATTTCTCAGAGGAAGAAAGGAGAAAGCTGGTTGGTCATGTGATCGCAATCTCGACATTGAAATTAGGTATTTGCAGCATTTATTGTTATAAATCACACACAGAGGGGAGATACTACAATAGGGAGGCAGTGCTGATGGTGTATACAGGTTAGAGTGGCTTAACCACTTTAACCGCTTGCCGACCAGCCGCCGCAGTAATACGGCGGCAGGTCGTCACTGCTGCGCAAGAGCCCATAGCTCTACGTCGCCACTTTCGACGGCCACTAGGGCCGTCGAAATCGCGTGTGCCACTAGGGGGCGCGCACGATCGCGATCGCGTGTGCCACTAGGGGGCGCGCACGATCGCCGCCGGGCACACGCGATCGCTCGTTACAGAGCGGGGAACGGGAGCTGTGTGTGTAAACACACAGCGCTCGTTCCTGTCAGCGGGGGAAACGCTGATTTTCTGTTCATACAATGTATGAACGGAAGATCAGTGATTCCCCCTAGTAAGTCCACCCCCCCATACAGTTAGAACACAAATAGGAACACACTTAACCCCTTCCCCGCCCCTAGTGTTAACCCCTTCACTGCCAACGGCATTTTTATAGTAATCCAATGCATTTTTATAGCATTGATCGCTAAAAAAATGCCAATGGTCCCAAAAATGTGTCAAAAGTGTCCGAAGTGTCCGCCATAAGGTCGCAGTACTGAAAAAAAAACGCTGATCGCCGCCATTACTAGTAAAAAAAATAATAATAATAAAAATGCCATAAAACTACCCCCTATTTTGTAAACGCTATAACTTTTGCGCAAACCAATCAATAAACGCTAATTGCGATTTTTTTTACGAAAAATATGTAGAAGAATACGTATCGGCCTAAACTGAGGAAAAAAATTTTTTTTTATATATTTTTGGGGGATATTTATTACAGAAAAAAGTAAAAAATATTGAATTTTTTTCAAAATAGTCGCTCTGTTTTTGTTTATAGCGCAAAAAATAAAAACCGCAGAGATGATCAAATACCACCAAAAGAAAGCTCTATTTGTGGGAAAAAAAGGACGCCAATTTTGTTTGGGAGCCACGTCGCATGACCGCGCAATTGTCAGTTAAAGCGACGCAGTGCCGAATCGCAAAAAGTGCTCTGGTCTTTGGACAGCAATATGGTCCGGGGCTAAAGTGGTTAACGCTCTGTTCACATCTCTTGTAGTAGAACATGTGTTTCCGCATGTCACAAGTAGGGCAACTGGATTCCGTTGAATGAGCTGCCCTATATGCGTTTATGCTTACTGTGTAAAAAAAAAAAAAAAAAAAGCTTACATCATTTTGAGTGACAAGCTTCAAGCTATTTTGTTAAGCTTTAGATGAGCAACAATCACAGCAAAATTGCACCATGATTGGGATTCCATTAAGAATGAATGGCATCCAAGCGCACACCGCATGTTTTGCCGCCATTTGGAATTGCAGACAGATCTGCGCCGATTCTACCCAGGCTTGACTAGGTCTTACACAGCCAAAGTAGCATATGCACATTTTAGTGTCCACGAAAGCCACCTGTTTTAATCCACAATGTGCAAGCACAGTGCTCTTCTTGTCCTTGTGATCATGCCAAGAAACACCCACTCATGAAAAAACTCACCAGAAGGTGTGACCCCTTTGTGATGGACTCACTCGGGACAGAGGCTTTTGGAGGGACTGAATGCTGGCCTCTTGTCTGCCGATTATGGGCCTTGGATTTTGGGGGAATGGTGCTCTTTGTGAGGTGTATGCCGGGGACCCTTGAGGTGGTGTTACTTTGGATTCAGGTCCATGTCCCCCCAAAACTCAGACTCTGGGAACCCTGTATATGCCATATTAGAAATAGTGACCAACTCATGCTGTTGGGACACATACTATTAGAAGATGTTGTCGTCATGAACTCCAGCCACCTGTCTGTTGTCTGCTATAATGTACACAAGTCTAGTATGGCTTCTAAGAGTCTTGCACCCATTGTTGTGTGTGCAAATTAACTCTGCTATTGTATGAAGGAGTTTGGTGTTAATATTTATGATAATGTGTATTGTATAGTCTGTGACCTAGAAGACGTCAAGGCTGCCCTGAAAGGTCATATCTCTGGGTCACCCGTCTGGTTAAAAGGATTAGTTAATTAGTTCATATTAAAGCGGATGTCCGCTCAACAAAAAATATTAAAAGCCAGCAGCTACAAATACTGCAGCTGCTGACTTTTAATATTAAGACACTTACCTGTCCTGGAGTCCAGCGCCGTCTGCAGCAGACGACGAGCGATCGCTCGTCACTCTGCTGCTCCCCCCTCCATCCACGGTGAGGGAACCAGGAAGCGAAGCGCTCCGGCTTCACTGCCCGGTTCCCTACGGCGCATGCGCGAGTCGCGCCCGCCGATTGGCTCCCGCTGTGTGCTGGTTGCCGAGTGTTCCCAGCACACAACGGGGGACGGACGGGATGCCAGGAAATGCCCGTCTTTTGCCCGAGACGTGTGGCCAGAAGTGGGTGCAAATACCTAGACAGGTATCTGCACCCTGCTCCCCCCTGAAAGGTGTCAAATGTGACATCGGAGGGGGGAGGGTTCCGATCAGCGTGACTTCACGGTGGAGCTCCGCTTTAAGGTTTCTGGTTACAGTTTGTATTTTCATCCTGGTGTATATATTTGTGTGAGATCTCAAATACAGCAGGCTATTTCTGTACTCCAAGACTGGTGTTGTCTGGTTCTTGGGGGGGGGGGGGCGTTCTGTCACACCCTTAAACTAATACATGGGTCTTAGGTGCTTTTTTTTTTTTTATCCCCATCTCAAGTCCACATTTTATCCTGCAACTCCGCTCATGCAGCTGCACACAAAAAGTAAAAGCAGAACATTGAATACAATTTTTTTTTAAATCCTACATAAAAAGGATGTGCACCTGGCAGTGGCACGTGGAGCACTAGTTTATTCAAGTGCACATTTTTAATGTTGGATTTTAAAATGAATGACTAGATGTGATGCCCTCTGCTTTTGACTAGAGGCGTAGAACTGAAGATAAAATTAGGCTTGAGCTGAGAATAAATTGAAGCACTTCAACAATGTAGAAATCCCAAACTCAGAAATCCACTATTCTTTAGGACAGCCATGCTGGTAAAACCAGAGACTGAAGAAGGGTGGAAGAGACGGCCTTGAGAAAGCAGGTCTGTAGGGAAGAGGCCAGGGTTCATTTGCAAGAAGTCCCAGTATGTCTTGTGTACCAGGTTATTCTGTGCCAGAGGGTTGGGGAAGATGCCAGTAGAGAGTGAGAGGTTGAAGATACGAGTTAAAGAGTGTAGGATAGAGTCAGATGGTGACCGTATTAAAGGGATTGTAAAGGTTTGTTTTTTATTTTCTAATAGGTTCCTTTAAGCTAGTGCATTGTGGGTTTCACTTATTTTTTCCTTCGATTTCCCTTCTAAATGTTTTTTTTTCTTGGTCTGAATTTCTCACTTCCTGTTTCTCCTCAGTTAGCTGTTCTGGCTGACTAACCACCGCTTGGATGATGGTGGCAAGCTTACTGAAGAGAAACAGGAAGTGAGAAATTCAGACAAAGAAAAAAAAAAACATTTAGAAGGAAAATCGAAGGAAAAGGTAAGTGAACCAACATTGCACTAGCTTAAAGAAACCTATTTAGAAAATAAAAAGCAAACCTTTACAACCCCCTTTAATTTTAGACCTTCATTTTGCATTTGTGGGGCCGGTAGTGGCAGCCCGGCCCCACCTGAATTTGTTTTGTTTGAGTTTTTAGACAAAAACTAATACTGGGAATGCTTGGAGGAGAGCATTCCCACCAATCAGTAGAATAAATAAAAAAAAATGAACAATAGTGGGAATGCTTGGAGAGCATTCCCTCTAAAAACAATAGTGGGACTGCTGAAGCATTCCCACCAATAGTGTTCCTCCCAGATTGCGGCTACACCAGTGCAGTCAGCAACAGTTTTCCTGATCACCACACCAGTTGCAGTGTCAGCAGACTAGTGTATGCCAGCAACAGTTTTCCTTATTACGACACACAATAGCAGTGTTGACTCTGCCTGCCATCGTTACTGACCCATTTTGATCTAAGTTTATGAAAAAAGATTATTAAAATCTATAGAGGTGGATTGGCGATAGGCTGCAGCAGCGTAAATATGTTACCACTCTAAAATTGGACGAGGGTTGTTCGGTCCCTTTAGGCGGGGGTGGTGGCCACGCACTCAACACCTGCAAACATGTAAGGGCCTGGTGCAGGCGGGTCCACTGAAGTTCACAGGTTATGCCACGGAACGGGGGGCACTTGTAGGTTTCCAGGCACATGCGGCTCTTCCCAACAATTACTATGTTACAGAGTGGGAATGTGGGGGGTAAGAAACAATTTCTTAGTCAGTGATTTTCAGAACATCAGTTATATATGTTATATTGTTTGAATCTCAATGTCTAGCTGTTGGTGTTATATATGCCATATTCTGATCATTACAGGTTGACCGTTCCAAATTATTTTGGTTATACGTGTCTATTTTGGTCGACATGCTGTTTCAAGACACTACATTTACTACAAGCTCACTTGTTTATCCACCAACCCACATAGGACTGCGCTCAATACCCAGTGACTATCTGGAGAGCGCCTTAGCTTTTGCTACGGCAGAGATCCAAGCGCAAAAAATAACCGCAAAAAAAAGCTCTATTTGTGGGGAGCCACGACCGCCCAATTATCAGTTAAAGCTACGCAGTGCGGAATAGCAAAAAGTAACCTGGTCTTTGACCAGCAAAATGGTCCGGGGCTTAAGTGGTTAAGTGATATCCACTGTAGGAGAGCAGGACTTTGGGGAACAAGTTTGACAGAAGATACTGCAGAAACCCGAGAGCCGTTTGTGAAAACCACACTAAGGTAACTGCTTGTCTACATTATCTTGGTGAACATTTGTGTCTGTTAAACCTTCAGTTGATGATCACACAATACATCTATCTGCTGGTGTGAGTGCTGGAGGGTCTTCTGATGTTGATGACTCTGGATATGCCCTTGATCCATCAAGTGTGGAGTGTTGCAAATGCCACTGACCCTCTGCATCATATGATTACACGCCTGTTGTCACAGCTTTCTGGTAAACGGATTGAGTGCACGTTAGTGTGGTGTGCTTTTTTTCCCTCTGCACATTGAAGCTTGGTGAAGGCTTTATATCAGCTCTCATCTCATGTTCTTTCACATGGACTATCGAATATGCATTTTTTTTTCACTGAAGCACTGCATTTTGGCCTATATTATTTGTGTTTGCTAAGTCAACAAAACTGTGCTGGCTGCTTTTTTTCTTTCGAGTTAGCACAGATATTCGTATACCCTGTTTTTATACTTGACGTTAATTATGTATGTCACCGTCCAAAAAGAAAGGAATTCTTACCCTGATTATACCCCCACTTACAGTCTGCTGCACACAGAGGCTGTACTACATAATGAATAGAAAAAAGGAGGCATAACATTTATGAAATCCCAAATAAGAGTTTGAATGGCCTATTTGACTAGCAAAATGACATGATTTACTGCAATTACCTTTAAAAGCAAACCCAATTTGCAAATAAAACTGACCTGTGAAATGCAAAACTTCCGCCCACTGCTTGCAGATATAAACCTGTATATCAGTGCCTCCAACAGCAAGATAAGTACCACTCTGATCAAACACAAGAGATCGAACCTGTATAGAGAAAATGAAAGATTGAGGAACATATATACAAAAGAATAAGGTCATGATCTAAAGGCTACATGGGAAAACAGTACAGAAAATATCTTGATGGCCAGTTCTCACCATAGAAAACGCAGTCCAGATGATTTTCTGAATGCGCATTTCAGTGTGTTTTTGAGGCAGTCCAGTGCACCCCCCTTTTTTTTAACCTTAAATAAGAACGTGTGTTCTCCAATGTGATTTTGGTTTGTTCCACTGCGTTTTACAATGTTCCAGTACAGTGCAAGAAAAGTGCAGCATGATCTATTTTTTTCTGGAACTGCAATCACTGATGTGAACAATGCCATTGAAAACCATATAAACTGCTTTTCATGTTAAAAAAAAAAAAAAAAAAAGGGCACTGGACTGCATATGGTGTGAACTGGCCCTAAAACGAGGGTATACAGGTAAATTATTGAAAATATAAACAGAATTCTACATAAAAGATGTTTTTTTTTGCCCCTAGAACACCAGTACCCTGGCTTCAATACTTTGAGTCACTTACATATATAATAAAAGGTAAAGTAAGATTCCCTAACCTACACAATTCTCACAAGGATTGTCATAGGATTTTTTCTTCATACTTCCCTGTAAAATAATTTTCTTTGAATACATCATGGGACACAGAATCAGACTAATAATCATTACCTGCTGGGTTATACTCCATCTCTAGGTGAATGGAGACTGGTAGACCAAGGTCTTTAGACAGGAAGTGATCCCCCTATATAACCCCTCCCATACAGGAAGTATGTCAGTTTTGTAGCAAGCACTAAATCCTCAAAAAGAGGGGAAGGGACCTCTCTGTCCCATGATGTAGTCAAAGAAAAGGATTTTAAAGGCAACTATGACGAAAAAATACTATTTTCTTTTTCATACATCATGGGACATCCTAAAGCAATAGTCTAGAGGGGAGAGAGACACCCTGCCAAATGACAGCTGCTCGAACAGCCACTTGATAACATTTTGTGAACGTATGCACTGATGACCAGGTAGCAGCCTTACAAATCTGAGCCACAGATACCCGATAGTGAAAAGCCCAGAAGGTTCCTACACCCCTGGTAGATTGAGCTCTCAACCTAAAGGCTAGCTTGCATGACAGGAAATCTAATGGAATTTCCTTACTACTTGATTAAAAAAGGGCTGGCAACTCGGATGGTCTTGAATAAAAGTCCTTTATTGGTTACATGGGTACACACTGTACGTTGACGCGTTTCGGCTAAGAAGCCTTCATCAAAACATACATGTTTGATTTAAAAACTGATATTCATAACAAAGTAAGCACCTAAAATGGGGCAGGTGCATCCTAATCAGAAGCAATCGCTCCACCCGACGCTGCGTTTCCCAGTCGAAATGCAGTTTTTAAGCAACTTGCTGCACTATGAAGCACTTTTTTCTCCTTTCATAATATGTTTCCACAATATATTCTGAGAACAATTCCACTCATAAAAGGAATCTGCAGGAGATTGTTTGCTATTTCCAGACTGCCAGCAGAGGAGAGGATCGGAAGGGTTCCACCAACTGATATCTGATTTGATCTCTATAATAGGGATCCCGCGGATCTGGTAAGCAGCCCTTTCATATATCTGCTTTGTGGAAATATTCTGAGGAAGATGCCTACACACCTATTTCATCTGTCCGAGGAATAAGATTACATTGGAGTTGCTTACATTGGAGTTCCTGCGTTTTCTGAAACGGACACTGTCTTAGTTATTGTTTTGATAATTTTTCTAATATTGAAAAGAGGACTTTTTTTCATATGCAATTTTGTTTGCTGTGATTTGGTTGCGCATCTAATCACCACTTTCCCACATATTATACTAGCCGAATATTCAGGCGGTTTTACTTGGTTGCAGCACCTTCATTGTTATGGAAGTGTCCATGGCCCGTCTATTGCTGGTCTCAACTAGAACTAGGGCCTTCTGGGCCAGGCTGGTGCCACCAGAATGACTGGAACTCCCTCTCTCTGAATCCTGTGCAACAAGTGTTGAAGGAAAGGAACCAAAGGTAAAGCATAAACCAGGGAGTATTGGCTCCATGGAATTACCAGAGCATCTCTTGTTTGGGACACAAACTATTGTGGTTTGTTGTTGAAAATGGATGCCAGTAGGTCGACCTCTGGCCATCCCCAATGCTGGCAAATTTCCTGGAACACCTCTGGGTGTACCGACTATTCCCCCGGGCAGATTTGCTGGCGGCTGAGATAATATCCCTTCCAGTTCCCTACTCCCAGGATATGGACCGCTCATAGAATCGGCACATTTCCCTCTATTCAGGCTAGTAGTTACTTCACCTCCTTCAGAGCTGAATGACTCCTGGTACCGCCTTGGTGGTTTATATAGGCAACTGCAGTGGCGCTCCACCGTCCAGAATTGTACTGCCCATAATTCCAGGATGTTAATGGGCAGGATCTGTTCTGCCCTTGATCATCTTACCTGAGCTGTGAGCCCTTCTAGGGTCGCTCCCCAGCCTGAGAGACTTGGAGAGTACCGACTACCCACTCTAACCACTTGAAGACAAAGCTCTTGCGGACACTTTTTGTTTACATGAAAACATAAAATCGCTACTCCGCAGCCATGCTTCGGCATATATGCTTTTTTTTTTTTTTTTTTAACTGTGGTGGTGACATCACCTCCTACAGCGTTGAGTCAAGTGGGAGCAAACGCTGTTGCTGCCAAGATAAATAAATCAGCGCAACAGCAGAATGGCGTACCTGAAAACAGTAAAGTATAAAAAAAATTACATACCTGAACAGCAAGCATTATAAAACATAACAATAAAACACTTCAGAATAGAATACAGTAAAAAAGAGCAGAACAATAGAGAGTGAGAGAACAATAAAAGCGACAACTATTTTTGTTTATTTTATATTTTTTTGTGTTTTTTATTTTTAAACACTTTTTGTAACTGTTCAACTTTTCGGTTCCAAGTTTTGAGTCTCAAAATGCGATGGCATCTTGGGAGACCCTGTGTAAGTGTGTCCTAGCCTGTGAAATACTGTACCCTATGCTAAAACTTCACTAGTGTGTGGTAGCGTTCAAAACATTTCCCAATGCAAAGACCAGGATTGTCAGGACAGCGGGGACAAATATAACAGGTGTCATGGCTATATCCAAGCTTGCTACAGACATGACATCATCTTTGGGGGGCTCGTTGGGTAGGGGTACTCTCGAGGACATACGGAAAATGCCTCTCATGCAGTCAGCTTACTGCATTTGGTTGGGAATGGCGAGGTGTAGAACCGCCTGGATACGGGAGTTCTGCGTCAATCTCATTCTGGAATTGAGGAAGGATGCAGTCCTTCCTGAAGCTCTGTATGTCACACGAGCATTCAGCAAAGCCAATTGAAATAAGTATACAAACACTTTATGTACCAGCGTCTCGCCTTATGGCACCAACAACTGGTCGTTAAGGTCCAACGCTTCCCATATTTTGGTTATATTCGTGGACACAGAGGGGTTTCTCCACAACACCAGCCGCCGCACGAATGGACTGTCGTGTCAGCGTGAATGGGAGGCAAGAACGAAAACATTCTTACTGTCCCTTCACTTCACAGCCAGCAAATTATTACACTTGGAGCAGGCCATCTCCCCCAGCCGGGAGACGGGAATCTACAAGCCTCCGGAGTAAGCCCTGCCGATTAGGTCGCACGGTGCCACATGCTCCAATCTGATGATCAAACAAGTGACTAAAAAGTGGCACGCTCGTGTAATAGTTGTCCACATACAAGTGGTACCCCTTTCCTAATAAGGATGACACCAAGTCCCACACAATCTTGCCAGCTCTCCCTATGTAATATGGGCAGTTCTCTGGCTATAAAATTTATACTGGAGGATGTACTGTGTTTTACTTTGTTTTATTTTTATTTATTTTTTATGGTTGAACTGGATGGACTTGTGTCTTTTTTCAACCTGACTAACTATGTAACTATGTAACTATAGTAAGTTAAAATAAGCAATACAAATTCTTATTACTACAGCAGCTAGTTGTCACTCAGACTGTGACCCCTCTTTCCTATGACCATGCATAGAAGGAAAAGTTCTTAAGATGAAGGAATACAAGCAGTGTCCAGTGAAGAAAGTGCTCTATAAAGATTGTGAGCTCTCTGCTGCAGGTGACATCAAACGTGCACACAGGCTTCTCCCATGTCAATCTCCCTTCAAGGGTATCTACTCAGAGTTAAACAAGCTCTGAACCTTTGCTCCATCTAACTTCCTCCAACTCCAAAACCAGTCGTTGATCAGCACACTATGCTCCTACAGGCTGGTACCCTTGAGAAGATGGCCCACCAAAAAGATTTCTATTTCCAAATCCAGTTCCATTCACTGACCGGGGACACCCGAGAGCCTCTCAGCAGAAGAAACTCCCTCCTGACGCAGTAGCTGGAGGCCACTGGCCGGTCGCTGTAACACCAGGGTCACTTCCCCTGTCCGGAAGAGCGCGGGATGAGGAGACGGCTGGAGGAGGGGAAGGAGCGGCATCACGTGAACCGCTGCGTCCTCTGGCTCTACCCTCATAAACCATAAAGCTCCATGTATAGCCTGTTACCATGTCACAGAGCTTATAGAGCTTGACCCCGTATCTGGCACGCTTGCTGGGAAGGTACGGTTTGAAAGACACGCGGCCAAAAAATTAAAGTACGGGTGCTGCAGAAGTGGTGGGGATCCAATCAGGATCGGCGAATGCAGCAGGAAGGGCACGACGGGTCTGTGTCTTCTTGGTGGCAGTGGGACACTACTTGTGCTTGCCACCTCACCAGCTTGAACTGCTTTTATGGGACTCGCCACGTCACCAAGTGTTACTGCAGTGCTGAATGTATGACCAGGGTGTACTAGGCTGCTGGTGCTTGCCAGTTCACCAGAAGGAATAGTGGCGCTAGTACTGGCTCTCTGCTCCATACGAGGGACCTGCGGTTCTTGCACCTCAACAGCAGCAGAATAGGGTCGGGTACGCCTGCCCTTAGCAGGGATCTCTTTTTCATTGTCCGAGCTATCGGACATTGAGCCGCTGTCTTTTACGGGGATGTATTCCGAGTCAGAATCTGACAGATGTGTGACGACCTCTTCACTATCTGTCAGGCCCAGAAACTCTTCGGCCTCTTTACTAGTGTACATTCACTTTGCCATTTTGGGCTCTAAATTTAGTGGTACACTAGTAAGGATTCACATGTAATAAAGCACAAGACTGTCAGCAAATGTAGACTAAAAAAAAAAAAAAAACTGTTGGCGATAGCAAGGATCAGGCCTGTCTCTGCGAATGTTGCCGTTATGTGCGTTGTTTTTTGTAAGCGACAGTGATCGATACTGCACTTGGGTGGACTGTGCGGAGGGGCAAAACGCAGGTGCTAGCAGGTATCTGGGCTGATCCCGCTAACAATATGTGTTTCTTTGGAACCCTAAACTGCTGGGGATGCTAGTATAGATCTGATCAGATATTGATCTGTTCGGACACTACAACACTAAGGGAGGTGTATGCTTCACGCGTGGGTGTTCGTGTTACTGGCACTAACCTGGGGCGACGCAGACCCCGACCGACGCTAAAATTTTATTGATATCACCCGCTGGGCGATCAGGGGGGCTAAACCCTTATTGGGTTATATACAGCGGGTGCCCTGATGCTATAAATAGCAAAGTAACTAACCAGCATCACCCATAACACTTATACGGTGATCACTGGTGAAAGGGATAACTCTAGGGGCAATCAGGGGGTTAGAACCTTTATTAGAAAATATATGGGGGTACCTGACGCTATAAAAACCTGGTGGCGAACCTAAAAAAAAATAACTGGCTACCTAGCGGCACCAGCGACACTAATACAGCGATCAGAAAAACAATCAAGAGGTTAAACCTTTATTGGGGGGGACCCTGGACCTAAAGGGGCCTGACACTAATGTCGTCAAGCACTTTTTACAGTCACAAATGACACAGATTGCAGTGATCAGTAAAAAAAAATGACCACTGAAAACGGTGACACTGACTGGGGGGTGAAAGTGTGCCTATGTGTGCTGGTGACAGTGTAGTGTTGTTGCAACTTACTGTGGGCGTCTTCTCTCCTCGAGCGCCGGTCAAAAAAAACGCAGAGGAGCATGACATCAATTCCTTCTGCCTGTGTTTACATTACAGAGGCAGGGGAAGCAGGTCATTCACCGGGAGCGATCGTGAGGGGGTGGCCAAAAACCAATGGCCTCCCCCTCATCCAGGATCGCTCCCACAGCGAAATGGACCGCCGCCAGTATGGGGGGGAGGAGGCGCGCAAGACGATACCATACAGTGCAGGATACACGTCTCCCATGATGCTGGCACACCCCCTTCCTCAGGTGCATAAATAAAGGCACGCACAAATCAACTCTCCCCAAAAATAAATGGGCGGAGCCAAATTTTCTAAGGTGTAAATACAAGGTACCAAAGTGAAAAGAAAAATGGAAACGCACACACTCTATTCTTACAAAAATGAATACATCCCTCACATTTTTGTGACTACTGTATTATATCTTTTCATGTGACAACACTGAAGAACTGACACTTTGCTACAATGTAAAGTAGTGAGTGTACAGCTTGTATAACAGTGTAAATTTGCTGTACCCTTAAAATAACACAGCTAGTAATGTCTAAACCGCTGGTAACAAGAGTACACCCCAAGTGAGAATGTCCAAATTGGGCCCAAAGTGTAAATGTGTGGCCACAGTTTTTTCAGCACTGCCTTAACCCTCTTGGGCATGTTCACCAGAGTGTCACAAGTTGCGACTGGAGTCCTCTTCCACTCCTCCATGACATCACAGAGCTGGTGGATGTTAGGAGACCTTGCGCTCCTCCACCTTCTGTTTGAGGATGCCCCACAGATGCTCAATAGGGTTTAGGTCTGGAGACATGCTTGGCCAGTCCATCTTTACCCTCAGCTTCTTTAGCAAGACAGTGGCGATCTTGGAGGCGTGTTTCGGGTCATTATGTTAGAATACTGCCCTGCAGCCCAATCTCCGAATGGAGGGAATCAAGCTCTGCTTCAGTATGTCACAGTACATTTTGGCATTATTGGTTACCTTAAAGCGGAGCTTCACCCTAAAGTTGAACTCCCGCTGATCGGAAGAACCCTTTTTGACACCTTTCAAGGGGGAGGGGGTGCAGGTATTTGCACCCACTTCTGGCCACACAGTTTGCAGACAGAACGTCAGCTCTTCACTTCCTGGTTCCCTCACCGAGGATTGCAGGGGGAGCAGCAGAGTGAAGAGCAATCGCTAGTCCCTCTGCTGTGGACAGCGCTGGACTCCAGGACAGGTAAGTGTGTCGATATTAAAAGTCAGCAGCTGCAGTATTTGTAGCTGCTGGCTTTTATTTTTTTTAGTGGACATCCGCTTTAATGAATGCAGGCAGAACTCAGGCAGCCCCAGGACACTCCCACCACCATGCTTGACTGTAGGCAAGACACACTGGTCATTGGACTCCGGGTTGCCCACACACACGCTTGAAACCATCCGAACCAAATACGTTTATCTTGTATTAGATTGTAAGGTCTTCTGAGCAGGGCCCTCTTAATCCTCTTATTTTATTGCATTGTAACTGTATTGTCTCCCTTTGTAGTGTAAAGCGCTGCGTAAACTTTTGGCGCTATATAAATCCTGTATAATAAAAATAATAAATAGACCACAGAACATGGTTGCAGTAATACATGTCCTACATCTGCTTGTTTTCAGAAAACGGTTTGCGGGCTTGCTCATCTTTAGAAGAGGCTTCCTTCTGGGAAGTTACCCATGCCAGAATCTACGGTGGGTACAATATCCTCTTTGGGATCTTTGAAGGCTCCTCAAACTAATTCCTTTTTTCCGATCCACCCCTTCCTGGAGGATCTAATGTATAAGGAGTGGGCAAGACCAGATAAAATCTTTGTCCACCCCCTAAAAGATTCTCAGTGCTGTATCCTATGAAAGAAAAGTTTTCAAGAAAATGGTCGGTCCCGGCGGTAGATGCCGCTATATCGTGCGTTAATAAGACACTAACCTGCCCTGTCGACAACGTCCCAGATGTTTAAGGACCCGGTCGATAAACGATTGGAGACTTTGTTAAAATCCTCCTTTGCCACCACAGGGGCAGTAGTACAGCCGGCTATAGCCGCCATAGGCGTATGCCAGGCTTTAAAGGACCAGGCCAAACAGGTCCTAAAGGACATTCCAGCCCAACAGGCACAGGAATTGGCGGATCTGCCTAGAGCTCTTTGTTTTGCGGTGGACGCAATCAAGGATTCTATTCAGCAGGCATCCCGTCTCAATGTTTCTCGTGCATATGCGCAGACTTCTATGGCTGAAGAATTGGTCAGCCGAGACTCCCTGTAAGGCCTCGTACACACGAGGCAATTTGTTCAAATCGGTCGGACCGACCGATTTGAACAAATCTGTCAGTTTGGATTTTGGTTTGCTCGCGTGTACACACGAGCAAACCAAAATCCCCGCCAGCAGACGGCACGCTGACGTGTCGGTGACGTTGACGCCACCACGTCACCGCACCAGGAAGTAAAACACTTCCGCGCATGAGCCGAATCCAATCGGCGCCGGTGCGAGACGACATGTCTGCTGGTAAGTGTGCATGCTTTGAAATCTGTCGGGTGGCCAAATCCGTCGGCTCGCCCGTACACACGATCGAATCTGTCTGCTGGGACGGTCTAGCAGGCCGTTTCCAGCAGACAGATTTGATCGTGTGTACGTGGCCTAAGAGGCTCCTGACGGGTTTTCCCTTCCATGGGGAAAGATTATTCTGTGAAGATCTGGACACGTATATACAGAAGATCTCCAGTGGAAAGAGCACTCTCTTGCCGGTAAAAAATAAAAGTTTAGGGGTCCCACGTTCAAGAGTCCAGCTTCACCAGCACCTTCTAACTCTAGGCAGTATCGACGGCCGTCAGGTCGACCTACCAATAGTAACAAATCACAGGGTCAGTTTTCAGGGAACAAAAGACCTTGGGCCCGTAAGCCAGGTAAGACCGCCCCAAAGGCGTCCTTGTGAAGGGGCGCCCCCATCCTCTCGGGTGGGGGGGAAGACTCCAGCTTTTCGCAAGCGTCTGGAAAACTAGGGTTTTCGACAGGTGGGTCCTCCCCACGGTCGCTTCGGGTTTCCGGCTGGAGTTTCAAGACATTCCTCCACCTCGGTTCCTGAGGTCAAACGTGCCAAACAACCAAGGGAAAAGGGCGGCACTGTTGGCGCATCCTTAGATTGCCTCTTGGCCCAGGGGGTAATCATGTGGGTACCTGTTCAGGAAAGGGGACTAGGATTTTATTCAAATCTATTCTTAATCCAGAAACCAAACAGCGATGTAAGGCCTATCCTAGACCTAAAACGCCTAAACAAGTACCTAGTTGTTCAAACCTTTCGGATGGAGTCCGTTTCCTAGTGTCCATAGATGTAAAAGACGCTTATCTTCACATCCCAATATTTACAGGTCACCACAGATTTCTGCGGTTCGCGATAGGTCAGCACCATTTTCAATTCGTGGCCCTCCCCTTCGGATTGGCTACGGCCCCCAGGGTCTTCACGAAGGTCCTAGCGCCTTTGCTGCCAAATCTGAGAACCCGCAGAATCCTAATTCTGGATTATTTGGACGATCTCCGTCTGATAGATCAATCAGCCCCCAGCCTAAGGCGGTCAGTCCGAATCACCATTCGGTATCTGGAGGCCTTAGGTTGGATTATAAACAGGGACAAATCTGCCTTGCAACCAACCAGGAGCCTAGAGTACCTAGGTATGCTTCTCGATACAAGTCAGCAGAGGATATTTTTGCCACAAGCAAAGATGGACGCCTTAAGGGTGGTAATACAGTCAGTACTGAGGAAAAATAAACCAGCCATTTGACTCTGTATGCAGCTGTTAGGGAAGATGGTGGCAACGTTCGAGGCAGTACCCTACACTCAAATCCACTCAAGAAGGTTGCAGAGGGCAATTCTGTCGAAATGGAACAAGCAGGTTCAGGCCCATGACTCTCTCCCCGGTAGTCCGGGGGAGCCTCAGCTGGTGGTTGAAACCCGGGAACCTGAAAAAGGGAAGATCTTTCAACCCCGGGGCTTGGGAAATAGTCACGACGGATGCCAGCCTAACAGGTTGGGGAGCGGTCCTGGGGGACTTATCCCAGCAGGGGAGGTGGTCAAGCACAGAACGGCTTCTGCCTATTAATCTCTTGGAGATCCGGGCAGTTTGGTTGGCTATAAGGGCTTGGACGTCCAGACTACAGGGGACCCCTGTCAGGATACAGTCAGACAATGCCACAGCGGTGGCATATATAAACCACCAGGGGGGCACGAGGAGTCGGTCCGCCCAGAGAGAGGTGGATCAGATATTTATTTGGGCAGAGGCCCACATCCCATGCCTGTCAGCAGTATTTATCCCTGAAGTGGAGAATTGGCAGGCAGATTATATCAGACAGAGGCGATTATTTCCAGGAGAGTGGTCTCTCCATCCCGAGGTATTCCAGGACATTTGTCGGAGGTGGGGTACTCCGGATGTGGACCTTATGGCGTCAAGACTAAATGCGAAGCTGCCCAGATTCGTGTCCCGGACAAGGGACCCGTGGGCCTGCAGTATGGACGCCCTGGTATGCCCATGGCACCAGTATTCTCTGATATATGCCTTCCCGCCGTTACCCCGACTCCTGCGCCGGATCAGGATAGAGGGCAAGCCCATAATCCAAGTGGCTCCGGAGGGCATGGTACTCCCTAATTGTCAAAATGTCAGTCGGAGATCCCTGGCCTCTACCACTCGGGCCAGACTTGCTAACTCAAGGACCGATATTCCACCCTGTCTTACGGTCGCTAAGTTTGACGGCTTGGCTGCTGAAGCCTACGTCTTAAAGAAAAGAGGACTCAAGTTTGGTGCTTTCCACTGTAATCAATGCTAGAAAACCAGTTTCAAAGCATATATATTACAGAGTATGGAAAGCCTACATCACTTGGTGTGAGGCCAGGGGTTGGAATCCCCATAAGTTTGTCATTGGTAGAATTCTGGAGTTTCTACAGCACAAGGTAGAAATTAAACTGGCCGTCAGCACCATTAAGGGCCAGGTTTCGGCTTTGAGCTACTCATTCTCTAGTCAAAACATTTTTGCAGGGAGCACTGTGGATTAATCCTCCGGTCAGACTCCCGCTGTGTCCTTGGGACTTGAATTTGGTCCCGTCAGCCCTACAGAGGCAGCCCTTTGAACCCTTGAGTCAGGTTTCTTTGATCCTACTGTCCAGGAAATTAGTATTCCTGGTTACTATGACTTCAGCCAGAAGGGTTTCAGAGCTGGTGGCTCTCTTGTAGGGAACCGTATTTGATTTTTCATAAAGACAAGGTTGTCTTACGACCTCTGCCTACTTTTTCGCCTAAGAGGGTCTCAAGTTTTCATTTAAACCAGGATTTTGTTCTCCCATCTTATTCCTAACCCGAGTTCAGGAAAGGAGAAGTTGCTACATTCATACAGGTAAGCTGTTTATAAAAATCCCCTTTTTTTTGCCATGTTGAAGAAAGAGAAAGAACACCAAATTTAACACACCTGATCCCCATTCACACCTGAGACCTTGTAACACCAATGAGTCATTTGAAATCGGGGAGGGAAATAGGCTAATTGTGCCCAACTTGGACATTTTCACTTAGGGGTGTACTCACTTTTTTTGCCAGGTTTAGACATTAATGACTGTACAGTGAGTGCAGAATTATTAGGCAAATTAGTATTTTGACCACATCATCCTCTTTATGCATGTTGTCTTACTCCAAGCTGTATAGGCTCGAAAGCCTACTACCAATTAAGCATATTAGGGGATGTGCATCTCTGTAATGAGAAGGGGTGTGGTCTAATGACATCAACACCCTATATCAGGTGTGCATAATTATTGGTCAACTTCCTTTCCTTTGGCAAAATGGGTCAAAAGAAGGACTTGACAGGCTCAGAAAAGTCAAAAATAGTGAGATATCTTGCAGAGGGATGCAGCACTCTTAAAATTGCAAAGCTTCTGAAGCGTGATCATCGAACAATCAAGCGTTTCATTCAAAATAGTCAACAGGGTCGCAAGCAGCGTGTGGAAAAACCAAGGCGCAAAAAAACTGCCCATGAACTGAGAAAAGTCAAGCGTGCAGCTGCCAAGATGCCACTTGACACCAGTTTGGCCATATTTCAGAGCTGCAACATCACTGGAGTGCCCAAAAGCACAAGGTGTGCAATACTCAGAGACATGGCCAAGGTAAGAAAGGCTGAAAGACGACCACCACTGAACAAGACACACAAGCTGAAACGTCAAGACTGGGCCAAGAAATATCTCAAGACTGATTTTTCTAAGGTTTTATGGACTGATGAAATGAGAGCGAGTCTTGATGGGCCAGATGGATGGGCCCGTGGCTGGATTGGTAAAGGGCAGAGAGCTCCAGTCCGACTCAAGACGCCAGCAAGGTGGAGGTGGAGTACTGATTTGGGCTGGTATCAAAGATGAGCTTGTGGGGCCTTTTCGGGTTGAGGATGGAGTCAAGCTCAACTCCCAGTCCTACTGCCAGTTTCTGGAAGACACCTTCTTCAAGCAGTGGTACAGGAAGAAGTCTGCATCCTTCAAGAAAAACATGATTTTCATGCAGGACAATGCTCCATCACACGCGTCCAAGTACTCCACAGCGTGGTTGGCAAGAAAGGGTATAAAAGAAGAAAAACTAAATGACATTGCCTCCTTGTTCACCTGATCTGAACCCCATTGAGAACCTGTGGTCCATCATCAAATGTGAGATTTACAAGGAGGGAAAAGAGTACACCTCTCTGAACATTGTCTGGGAGGCTGCGGTTGCTGCTGCACGCAATGTTGATGGGGAACAGATCAAAACACTGACAGAATCCATGGATGGCAGGCTTTTGAGTGTCCTTGCAAAGAAAGGTGGCTATATTGGTCACTGATTTGTTTTGTTTTTGAATGTCAGAAATGTATATTTGTGAATGTTGAGATGTTAAATTGGTTTCACTGGTAAAAATAAATAATTGAAATGGGTAGATATTTGTTTTTTGTTAAGTTGCCTAATAATTATGCACAGTAATAGTCACCTGCACACACAGATATGCCCCTAAAATAGCTAAAACTAAAAACAAACTAAAAACAAACTAAAAACTACTTCCAAAAATATTCAGCTTTGATATACTGAGTTTTTTGGGTTCATTGAGTTGTTGTTCAATAATAAAATTAATCCTCAAAAATACAACTTGCCTAATAATTCTGCACTCCCTGTATGTTGAGTTAATTTTAAGGGGACAGCAAATTGACACCATTATACAAGCTGTACACTCACTACTTCACATTGTAGCAAAGTGTCAGTTCTTCAGTGTTGTCACATGAAAAAGATAACATTTACAAAAATGTGAAAGGTGTAACTCAGTGGTCATCAACCTTGTCCTGCAGGGCCCACCAACAGGCCAGGTTTGCAAGATAACTGAAATACATCACAGGTGATATAATTTGCTGCTCTAGTGATTGCAGTATTCCAGTCTGCATCTCCCCAAGGTAATACATAAAACCTGGCCTGTTAGTGGGCCCTGCAGGAATGGTTGATGACCACTGGTGTAACTCACATACATACACTCAAAAGTTTGCATACCCTGGCAGAAATTGTGCCATTCAAAATATGTCCGATCACGGCAAAAAAAAAAAAAAAAAAAGCATTTTATTTAAGGATAGCAATCACACAAACCCATTTATTACGACATGGTTTTTTGGATCCTTTTTAAATCAAAATAAAAATCACCCAAATGGCTCAGATAAAAAGTTTACATACCCTGAATGTTTTGCCTTGGTAGACAGAGGGTGGCACACAAAATGGCAATAAAAGATTAATTTCCCACATTTGTGGCTTTTTTAAATCACAATTAGTGTGTGTATAAATAGTCAATGAGCTTGTTAGCTCTTTCATGGATTCACCAAGCCGGCTACACACTGAACCATGAGGAGGTAGAAAAGAACAGTCAAAACACCTGCGTAACAAGATAATGAAACTTTACAAAGATGGAAAAGGATATAAAAAGATATCCAAAGCCTTGAATATGCCAGTTGGTACTGTTTAATCACTTTAATCAGTGGAAGTAAACCCTTCTATCATTTTCAGCCAAGGAAGCTGCCATCTTGGCCTATGTTTAATCTTCAACTGCCGTGGTGCTGCACATGTGATCAGTTATGACACCAGCTATTGGATGGTTTGACAGTTTGGTTGAGAGCACAACCAATGTGACAGTTGGCAATCCCGGTATGCTGGAAATTTAACTGCTTTTTGAAACTGTTAAATCGATGGGTTTACTTCCGCTTTAAGTGGAAAATTAGGGGCTCTTGATACCAAGCCAAGGTCAGGTAGACCAAGAAAGACTGCAGCTACAACTGTCAGAAGAATTGCTCAGAATACGAAGAAAAACCCACAGGTAACCTCAGGCTACTCCGGAAAACCTTTAACAATACTTGAACAAAAAATAGCTACATGGTTGAGCTGCAAGAAGGAACCCTTTGCTGTGGCAACGCTACAAAAAAAATTGAGGCAGGTCATCTTGTAACCTGTGATACTTGTACAGTCAATGCTTCTTTCCGGCAACATGACCATGCAGCTCTTTTTTGTTAAAGTATGATCATATTGTGCTCCTTAATAACCACTACACCATCTTTTTCCAGAGCAGCCTGTATTTCTCCCGTTACTGTGGCAGTTGTGACTGAAATATTTCTTCATCTACCTGGCCGTGGATTTGTATCAAGAGATCCCCAGCCCCTGTATGGATGAAGGGCACATTGCCTTGCTACTAGCGAGATAGCTCAACCATCTGCATTGAGCGGTTATTAATTTTGGCCCATTAAGCCCATTAGATTTATCTCATATAGTATTGCATGGTAAATGGTTCATATTGGGGTCACACTGAGGATTCCATTATATACGGTTTGGTGAAATGTGGAAGTTTCTGTATTTGTGACCAAGGATGAGCTCTGGCGTGTTCACATAGTACACGTGCAGAGCCCGCCAGGAAGTCTGCATGGCGCTGCGCTAATCACAGGCAGGGAGACATTATCCCAATGCTCGGCTGCAGAGATCGGGAAATTTCTCCCTGCCTGTAATTAGTGCAGCGCCGTGCACACCTCCTGGCGGGCTCTGCACGTGTACTATGCGAACACGCCAGAGCTCATCATTATTTGTGACCCAAATGACACATTTGTATTTTGATACGGTACTACATGCCTCATACGGTGTTGATAATGCTTGACGGTATACGTCTTCGAGCAAATCAGGTATTGAATTGTTTGTATTAATATGAATGAGGGTGGGTTTGACTTGTATTTCCTTAACCACTTGACCACCAAGCCTGTTTTTCAGATTCGGTGTTTACGAGACTAAAACAGTTTTTTTTGCTAGAAAATTACATAAAACCCCCAAACATTATATATATATTTTTTTAACACCCTAGAGAATAAAATGCCAGTCATTGCAATACTTCTTGTCACACCGTATTTGCGCAGCGGTCTTACAAGCGCACTTTTTTTGGAAAAAATTAACTTTTTTGAATAAAAAAATAAGACAACAAAAAATTTGGCCCAATTTTTTTATAAATTGTGAAAGATAATGTTACGCCGAGTAAAATGATACCCAACATGTCACACTTAAAAATTGCGCCTGCTCGTGGCAGGGCGTCAAACTTTTACCCTTAAAAATCTCGATAGGCGACGTTTGAAAAATTCTACAGGTTGCATTTTTTGAGATACAGAGGAGGTCTAGGGCTAGAATTATTGCTCTCGCTCCAACGATGGCGGCGATACCTCACTTGTGTGCTTTGAACACCGTTTTCATATACTCGCGTATGCGTTCGCTTCTGTGCGCAAGCTCGTCGGGGCGGGGCGTTTTAAATTATTTTTTTCTTATTTATTTTAATTTCGTTTATAATTTTTTTACACTGAAATAAAAAAATAAAAAAAATGATCACTTTTATTCCTATTACAAGAAATGTAAACATCCCTTGTAATAGAAAATAGCTGGACAGGTCCTCTTAAATATGAGATCTGGGGTCAAAAAAAAACTCAGATCTCATATTTAGGCTTAAATGCAAAAAAAAAAAAAAAAAAAAAAGTAATTTTTTCAAATGGCATTAAAAAAAAAAATGTCTCTTTAAGACGCTGGGCAGGACTGACGTTTTGACATCACTTCCACCCAGCAGAGCTCTGGGGACAGGTAAGGGCGATTTTTCCCTCACTCGTATCCCCGCAGAGGACCCGAACAGACCCGATCGCCTCCGCCGCTACAGACGGCAACGGTAAGCGGCGGAGGGCGCGGACCCTCCGATAACTGCGATCTCGCGGCGAATCTGCCGCGGAGACCGTCGTCATCATTAACAGAACCGGCCCATGAAGAGATGGATATCTCGGTTGTGGCAGCAGCTGCTGCCGTTACCGAGATATCCATCTTTAAAAACAGGACGTACTTTGGCAATGGGCCGGTTGTCAAGTGGATAAAAAAGCCAGCAGTGTGGGGGTGCAGTGATATGCCCCTGGTGATGGCTTTCTGAGCCAAAACGCGTTGGGTATTATGCTCCACAGCACCCCATACTGCTTTTATTTTTCCATTTTCGTGATCACTTTATATTGTTGTCATCCTTATATGACTTCTGTTTTATTCTAATAAACTTTCAGTGTTTTTTTTTTGACCTGCACCATTTGGAGCACTCTTTTGTCTATCTTATTTTTTTAGGGAGTTTACATGAACTGGTCCGCATCCAGCTTGTAGCAGCACATCTATTGGTCTGTCGCTTCAGCCCTCGAGATCCATCCTATAGGAGCCATCGAGACTGCATCGCTTACCTGGGAGACTTCACTACATCGTCTCAGGCCCTTGAGGACCACAAGCTCATCAAACCCACTGTTTTATAAACAGATGAGTCCAAAACACAGGGTAAGGGTATTTTATCTCCTCTTCGTGTGAAGTATCCGTAATTTCCTTTCGATATCGGTCATCTAACCGTCAGTGTTCCTACTTGGGAGTTTTTCCACTATACGTGATCAATACACATATATGGACTTTCTTATCACTGGATTTCATTGTGACCATTTTACATAATTGTCACTTTATTTTGTCATTTTGATTGATTTAGCGCTGCACTATTTGTTTCCTATTCTTGTTATTACTTTGCTTGTTGGGGTGCTGCTGGCAGCTTTCACAGTTTATCTTTCATTTTACACACGTGGGTTAAGCGCAGCTTTTTCCCCTTTATTTTATATTTTTAATATTTATGTCAAAATTTCTGCAAATTGTATTGTATATTAGTCATACCTGATAACCTTCTTCCAGTTGAAGAGTCTTGAAGTTCTTTAGTTTTCGCAAGTCCCACAGTTTGACACTGGAATCATCAGCAGCAGTTGCCAAATAATACCCATTTTCAGAAAAAGCCACGCATGATATAGGACCAGAATGGCCAGGAAAATTTGCAACATTGGAGCGTTCCTGCAATAAAAACCATACGGTAAAAAGGCATTGTATCACAGTCATTACTTTTTATCAACTTTGGCACACCAAGTGTTTTCTCAGCAATCCTGAATTGTTTTTCCCCTAGTAGAAGAGGGAGGAAAAGTTGCTTAAAAAAAAAAAAAAAAGTGCACCTTAAGCCGCATTTTTCTTTTTACAAAACAGAACGTTCCTTTATTGAAAAACAGGCATGATTATCGCAAAGATGTAAATAAAGTAATATGACAGATTGACAAAGTGCGGAGCATAGTCATTAAAACAGGGCAAATACAAAGACTGGATCTGGTATAAAAAGCCTACAGCAGCTTTGCCGTTTACTAAAAACAAAGAATTTAGTATAGCAGCCACTCCAACAAATTTAGTATAGCAGCCACTCCAACAGATAGAAAGAGTATATGGGGAGGGCCAAACTCCCTGTGCGGGGTTCATGGTTGCCACACCCTATCAAATGTCTTAGGGCATTTCCTAATACATGTAGCTGCAACAAAAAATATTTTCCAGGAGGCTTTGGGGGGGGGGAATTCCACTTGATAATGATTGCATAATATAACAAGTAAGAAATAAATAAGTACATCAGGCCTTTGGTCATTATCTTCGATACGTAGGAGAATAAATTCAGGCGTAGTTAGAAGGGCCAGTTGGAGACGAACGAGTTTAGTTTGGATCAATTTATAACGAGAAGATATTCATAATTCAGAACAAAGAGCAGACAAGGATTCAGCCAATGAATCCTGAGCCAGCAGTTCCTCAATAGGGTCCATAGAAAGGGACATATTACCTTGGGAAGATGCAGACTAGAATACTGCAATCGCTGAGCAGCAAATGATATCACCTGTGATGTATTTCAGTTATCTTGCAAACCTGGCCTGCTAGTGGGCCCCCGGACAGGGTTGATGACCATGACTGTAAAGGACATTTCCAACTCCTGGAAGGAACCCATTATACCTCAAGGCACAACGCTGCATTAGCCTGGGAAAGGCCAGGGAACAGTGACCAAGACAGCCGCCCAAAAATAAACCCAGAGATCCGGTAGTGCCAATCCACCACACCGGGAGAATGAAGGTCAACCTTGCTAGTCTGGGGAGGGCACACCCACCCCCCTAAATAAGAGTTCCCATACACCAATCTACATCCTTAAATAAGGTACTGGGTATTCAGGCTGGGCAGGTATGGAAAAGATTTTCAGGTTTGGGAAGAATTTTTTTTTTTTCAGAATGTTGATACATCCCATAGGATTCAATGACAGAAGTCCAAGAGCCACACCTCTCACGAAATTGGGAAAACAGTGGGATTACACCAAGTGCAGAGAAACTCGCCAGGTCCCTCCGAACATGGATGCCCAAATACCTAAATTGGACTTCTTCCAATTATTGAAGACCCCCTAAAAGTGACCAAATTCATTAAACAAGTTCTGGGCCACTTTTAGAGAGGAATCTGCATCTTTTAAGTAGAGGAGAGCATAATCAGCATAGAGAGACATTTTTTTCTTCCAAGTACCCCACCCTCAGCCCCTTAACTAACCTAGAATCTCAAATGACAATTGCCACTGGCAAATGGCTCCTAAGCTAGGGTAAAGAGAGAGATGAGGTTAGAGGACAGCCCTGACGGGTGTTTTACTGCAACGAGAAGGGCTCAGATAGTATGTCATTAGTATTGATCCTGGCCCTGGGGGGAACTATGCAGCATACACAACTACTGAAGGAACCTGGGTACAAACCAGAATCTGCTCATCAGTTCCCAAAAGAAACCTCACTCTACTAAGTCAAATGCCTTTTTGGTGTTGAGGGAAGCAATGACTCTTCGTCCGCTGTTCTCGTGAGAAATTGAAAGATTCAGAAAGACGCCAGGAGGTTAATGTCAGTGTCCTTCCCGGGCATTAACCCAGTTTGACCTACATGAATGATGTCTGCAAGAACCTTAGAAAGATGATTTGCCAAGATCTTGGCATCGACGTTAAGAGATATTGGACGGTATGAGGAGCATTCTTCAGGGTTCTTACCCAGCTTGGGAACTAGCCCAACCACTGACATGGAATTAGGCAAGACTCCCAAACCAAAAAAACTGTTCAAGTAAGGAAGTCAGTCTAAGAGCAAGTAGATCTAACTGTTGCGAATAGAACTCAGTGGGGAATCCCACCCACTTCTGAAGCATTTACAGGCTTAAATGAATACTAAAGGTTTGATTTAAAAAAAAAAAAAAAACATGTAATACTTACCTCCGCTGTGCAGCTCGCTTTGCACAGAGTGGCCACGATCATTGTCTTCTGGGGTCCCTCGGTGGCTGTCTCTGCTCCTCCCTGCATCAGCTAACCACCCTAGGAAGCGATTTCCCAAAGGGAATTACCTTGCGAGTACACTCGTGAGTCCAGCATTTGCGTCCATAGACACGAATAGCATACTTGGCCCAGCCCCCGGGTCATTGGATTTGATTGACAGCAGTGCAAGCCAATGGCTGCGCTGCCATCAATTTATCCAATGAAAAGCCGAGAATACGGAGCCGTTCAACGAGGAAGGCCAAACACGTTTGACACAGGACTTTAAACAGGTCGGGGGGTTTGGGGCTAGTAAGCATCGGATGTTTTTTTTTGGTTACAAACCCTTTAAGTTGCATGATAGCTAGCTGAACTTCCTCCAGGGTGATATCTTGATCTAGCTCAGAACTAGTCCCGAGTCCAAAATGGGAAAGGCAATTCTGTCAAGGTAAGTGTGCAGGTCAGAGGCATTATAGGCCACACCGGAGGAGTATAAGAGCTGGTAATATAAAAAAAAAAAAAGAAACTGTCATTTATGTCATTAGACAACCGCAATAGGTCTCCCCTAGGGTCTGACCCTTAGCTAGCCACGCCAATAGTCTACCATTCATATTGCCAAGCCACAATAGAAATTAGGGTTAGGGTTGTCTACATCAGCAGCCTCCTTCCGACTAATAACCTTCTCCAAGCCATCCAGAAACTGCACAGACGCTATGCGGGCAGCTGCAATATGGGAGATATACACTCCAAGTCCAAGCCTTAAAGCCATCCCATGTTACTGTAGGGGTACTAGAATCTGCATTGGTCAACAAATATTGACAAATTGCCTCCTAAACGTTCTCCTGAATAGCAGGATCCTCTATCCAGTATCTGACAGTCTCCACAACCGCTCCCCCTGCAGGCCCAGTTTCAAAGTAACCATCCCTGGGGCATGGTCTAAAACACCCCTGGGGAGGATAATGGATCATGCTGCGTAGTGTCGGAGGCCGAGTAGCAAAGATCAAGTTGCATTTTTGAAGATAAATACTAGGAGATCTTTCAACAACTGAAGACCCCACACATTCCAAGAAACCACTGTTGTCTGACATTCTACCAGTAACAAATGTATGGAGGTGAATGAGGATTAAACATTAATATAAAAATAAAAATGTATAGATTTAGAACAGCTCACAGTGGGCTCTTTCCACCTTAAAATAGGGAGACAACTTGGCCGCAGGAAGAGGGAAAACAGGAGTTCCGCAACACTGGGGTTTTTGCCCTCAGCCCCCTCCGTTAGGCCGATGATGAAGATGTTATTTCGCCAGCATCTATTTTCAGCATCCTCAGCATCTTCATCTTGGATTGCAGAGTGCCCCATCGTGCTCCGCCACTGTATCCTCTACATGGCGCACCCGCACCTCAGTAGTGGTTAGATGGGAGCAGACCTTGTCCAGATCCTGTTGTATAACCTCCATGTCCAGCTGCACAGTTTCAATTTTGTTAGTGAGCGCCGTCTGACAGGAGGCGATCTCTGACATGACCTCCAGAATTCCCAGCTGGGTTGGAGCAGGTTCCTCCGAGTGATTTGTGTGGGACACGTATTGGCTGTCGATCAGGGCTAGGCCGAGGATCCGGAAAAGAAGTAGGTATTCGAGGGAAAACGTTTCTTACCCCCTTTTCCACAGGCCGAGGATTTGTAAGGCACCCGCAGCAGTAACAGCAGCATGGGAGGTCACAGCAACCCAGGTAAGGATAAATTAAGGAGATCACTCCAGAAAACCCCAGAAAACACGCATAGTCACTCCACCATCTTGGACACGCTCCCTAAAGCCGCATTTTGCATGTGCATTAAGGTACATCAAGTGTATGAGCATTTATGGACTCAATTGGCCAGGATATTAATTTATTCTGGCCATTGGAATGAATGAACGTTTAGGCACAACAAGCATTTTCTCTGCCTAAAAGCTCCTCTCTTGAACGTGTCGGTGATGGGTTTTGGATTTTTTTGGTCAGCCTGTAAAACGCTCCTAACTAAAGACAATAAAAAAAAAACAACATTTTGGATAGAGAAGGGAGAGTTATAAACCCTGTCAGTTTTTGGCCCCATTGGGGAGATGATCTACCTTTACTTCCTGTTCCATAGCAAAAACTGGAAGTGACAAGAAATCCCTTCTAATTAAGAAAATCCATTGGGCCCTCACAGGTCACCGGAACCAGGTGTTTTCCCCTCTGACAGTTTTTCTCTAGTTTCAAATGATAAAATACATGATTTTAAAGGGAAATGCCTGAATATTTATCTCAGAACTGCAGAAACCTGAGAAGTTTGTTTTATCCATAGATGTGTACAGATTAATTAAATCCGCATACACGCCAAGCTTAGAAACAAAAAAGGAGTTTACCATCCAGCCATGATTTTTCACAACTAAATATGCAGCTGGCTTAGATCAGACTTTTCCAATATCAAAACTATATGGACATTAGGTAAAATTATGCCATCACAAAAATCTATTGTTAACATTATACTCAGAAAGACAGAAGAAGCCAGGGACATGACTTTCTGCCCTCAGAAATCATATCAAAATGATTTAAACAGAAACACTTGGAACTGGAGTTTTTGTTAAAAAAAAAGAAAAAATACATAACGGTAACTATTTCCAGGAGTATAGCCCACGACAGGAAACACGGTACCCCACCCAGAATAAAAGGAGGTCCTCCATGCCCCTGCTTCAGTAGATTCAAGAACCAAAAGGACAGACACATTTATAAACGGTGTAATAAAAAGCAAGGATGGAAATCCAGCTGTCCTGGAAGAATCTGGTAAATAGAGTTACCAACTTCAAGTCATCTTCCAGGACAGCCCACGAGACGATAAGAAAGACTACCACCTGGTGGACCTTCAGCCCAAAAGCCTGCTCCTAACTTCCCAAGAGATCCACACCATAATGCTTAATAAATGTGGAAAACTGGACCAAGTAGCGGCGTTACATATCTGCCCTGGGTATGTGGATAAGGTGCTAGTTGAATGTGCATTAATGAAAGGAACAAGCCAGGCAGGCATTTAACTTGGTAATGCAGAATAGCTTGCTTAAAAGGGGTTGTAAAAGTAATTGTTTTTCCTTAAATAGCTTCCTTTAGCTATGACTAAGCACTAGCCAGTTGTTCATCCCTGTATTTTTCTGCTGTAATGTATAGTACATTTATCCTTTTGAAATAAAGACAACCATCAAGGTTTTTTTGGAGTCCGGCTGTCCATACCTTCTTTTCTACTAAATAGCTTCCTTTACATAAGTGCAGTCCTCATCCTTCGATTTTGCTTTTAAATGTCTATTTCTTCTGAGAAATCCTCACTTCCTGTTCTTCTGTCTGTAACTACACACAGTAATGCAAGGCTTTCTCCCTGGTGAGGGAGCCTTTTGAGGGGGCGAGCAGGAGTATCAGGATGCCCACTAACACACAGCTCCTTTCTCAATCTGCAAAGTAGAGTGTCCTGACTTGCCTGCTCACCCCCTCAAGAGGCTTTCTCCACACCAGAGAGAATGCCTTGCTTTACTGCGTGTAGTTACAGACAGAAGAACAGGAAGTGAGGATTTCTCAGAAGAAATAAGGACATTTAAAAGCAAAATCGAAGGATGAGGTAAGTGAAGGAGGACTGCACTAAGGTAAAGGAAGGTTTTACCTTTACAACCCATTTAATCCATCTGTGTGGCTTTGAAAGCCTGAAACCCTTTACATTTTCCAGCAAAAGGAACAAATAAAGCATCAGATTTTGTGAAATGTTTAGACATATCCAGGTAATATAGGAGACTCCACATGACATCCACACGACTATAGCAGATAGCAATAATGATCAGTGAACAAGGACACTTATCGGCAAGTAGCACCGAGTCAGCCCAGAAGAAAAAAATTGTTCATCAGCTATAATTATCGATTATTAAACGTACATTTTCAAGTAATAGCGGCAGTTATAAAGGAGTAACAGTAGTTATCAAGGAAAGTGAGAGAGAGTAAAGGCAGTTAGCAATGATCTTGTTAAGTGACAGCAATCATCGATGATAACACCCATCAACAAGTTCATACAGTTGTTAGCATCATCTCAAGGCAGAGGTTATCAGAGTCAATTATCTGCAGGTCATGCAGGCTTTTCGGCAGGCAGCAATATTTTATCACAGAAGAAGAGTAATTATTAGTAGAGAGAATCTGCAACAGTCATCAGTAGATGGTAAATATATATTGGAGCAGCCATATTTATATGCAGCAATTATCGGTAAGTAACCTCAGTTTTCGGAGAGTACCAATGATTATCGTCAAGTAATAATTAGTAGTTAAAAGTTTTCACCAGCAGTCATCAGCAAGGGAGGCTATCATCAAAATACAGCAGCCATGATCAGCCAGTAGCAGCAAGCAATAACACTAATTAGCAGCCAATGCCAAGTTTATCAGCGACAATCATCAGCAAGCAACGGTTTTGCAACATTTCAGCTTTCTGTCTTCCTCGTAGCTTGGCATCAGATATCATAAGTTGCCATCAAATATCAGAAGTTAGCAACCAGTCTACTTAAAGGCTCTCAAATACCTGGAAGCCTGCAGCGGCCAACCTGTCGTCCCCAGGTGCTGGTCCTTTGCAGGCATCAGGTCTAGGCTAATGATTTTTGGCTTGGACCTGCTGATCAGTTCTGGCGAATGGCAGAATGTATTTTGCCTGTATAGTGTAAACACAGGTAATTATGCAATCTCTTCTCCTGGATTAGCATCAGACCGTAAGTAAAGCACTACACTGACACCACAACACACACAGTTAGGCACATACAACCCCCTGATCAAACCTGTAAACAACCAGCACTGCAGTAAAAACATTGTGACGTGGCGAGTCCCATAAGTACTGTTCACGCTGGAGCGGTGGCTAGCACAAGTAGTGTCCCGCAGCCAAGTATACAAACACAGGCCCTTAGAAGCTCATAGTGCCATTTCTGATGTGCTTGCAAATCCTGATGGGCAGTCCATCACTTCTGCAGCACCTGTGCTTCTCATTTACTGGCCAACCAAAAATTCAAGTGAACAGCAAATTTAACGCCCCCCCTCCCTTTTTTTGCCGTTTAGCTGTTTTCGGAAGAGCTGTGCGAATCTACTGTAGACCAAAGCAATTTATATGATCTTTCTGGGCCTAACTAAAAAACCCATGTTAGACTTGCCAGTAATGGTATTTCCAGGACAGCTACGAGAGATGATTGACTCCGCCCTCTACAGGAAACAAATCGGACATCATTTAAAAGGCCCCTCCCTTTCCTCTGAACCTCAGTTATTAGAAGTAAACCTCCACCAAAAGTGCACTCAGCTTTGGCAGAGGAAAAAAATAAATAAATCATAAAACCACAACCACCAGGTAAACTAGGTCGACCAGTGAAAATCAGAATAGGGTGAGAATATGGACGCTGTGTCTTGGAAAAGACTTAGTTAGACTTACCGGTGACGGTATTTCTAAGAGCCTTTCAGGACAACCTTGGAGAGAGCGCAGCTCCGCCTCTTCATTAGGAAACACATGTAGATCCTTTAAAACCCCTCCTCTTCCACCATGGCCTTAGTTATTGTGGTCCGACTCTCTGGAAGACAAAGCACAGAAAACCACAACACCATGATAGATTTATAACTATTACTTTAACATACATTTAGGGTGGGAAATAGCGGTTGTCCTGAAAGGCTCTTAGAAATACCGTCACCGGTAAGTCTAAGTCTTTCTCAACTCGCCTTTCAGGACAACCTTGGAGAGGATAAACAAGTAACTTACCCTAGGGTGGGACTACTGCCTGCAACACCTTTTTGCCAAAGGCCTGATCGGCAGCAGACAATAGGTCCAACCTGTAGTGTCTTAAGAAAGTTGAATAGTTGGACCAGGTGGCGGCCTTGCAAATCTGCTCGGGTGTCGCACCTGCTCTTTCAGCCCAGGATACAGCAGTTGATCTTGTTGAGTGTGCCAGAATGCCTGAGGGAGGCGTAATTTCTTTTGGCTTTGTAAGCTTCCATAATTGAGAGTTTAAGCCACCTTCCGAGCATACTTTTGGACGCTTTTTCCCCCTTACGAGGGCCGGAGAAAAGTATAAAACAGGGCATTTGTTTTCCTGAAATCTTTGGTGACTAAAAGATATTGTACGAGACACCTTCTCACGTCTAAGGTATGAAATGCTTCTTCGTCAGCGTTGGAAGGATTCAAAGAAAAAGTGGGTAAAATAATTTCCTGCGAACGGTGAAAACTTGATGCCACTTTTGGAAGGAAAGCAGGATCCGTCTGAAGAATTACACGATCTGGAAAAATTCTTAAGAAGGGTTCGGTAATGGCCAGAGCTTGAAGCTCACTAACTCGTCTTGCTGAGGTTATTGCCACCAAAAAAACAGTTTTGAAAATTTAATTTCTTAATGAACTATCCTCTAATGGCTCGAACGGTGCTCCCGTTAAGCCTTGCAAGACAACTGATAAGTCCCAACTTGGAAAAATTTTAAGGGTCACTGGTCTGTTTCTTGAGAGTGCCCTGAAAAACCTGGAAATCAAAGGTTCTCTGGATAGAGTCTTTTCAAAATAAACTGAAAGAGCTGCTACTTGCGTTTTTAATGTACTGGATGCAAGACCCTTCTCCATTCCCTCATGAAGAAATTCTAGCACCGAGACTACATCTTTGGTCTGGAATTTTTTAGAAAAACACCAGGAATTAAATTTCTTCCAAACTTTCCTGTAAATAGACCTGGTTATTTCTTTCCTGCTTGACAATAAGGTTCTCACTACTTTGTCGGATAAACCTTTGTTTTTTTAAGATGTCCTCTTCAGTAACCAGGTGCAACTTGTCTGTTTCTGGGTGACACACTGAGTCCTGCACTAGAAGGTCTTTCCTGGCTGGAAGCTCCCATGGGGGTTCTATGGCCAGATTTAGCACTGATGCAAACCAAGGCCTTTTCGGCCAGAAGGGAGTGATTAGAATCAGGTTGGTCCTTTCTTCCCTGAATTTCCTAAAAACTAGAGGAATTAGGGGAAGGGGGGGAAAGGCATAGCACAAACGGTAATCCCAAGGATGGGCTAGAGCATCTATGCCTATCGCTCTGTCTCCTCTGTGTAGGGAAAATAATTCTTGGACCATGGCATTTTGTTGGTTGGCAAAAAGATCCACTTGAGGATGGCCCCATTTCGTTGTGATCATGTTGAATATTTCCTGATTTAGACTCCACTCCGACTCCAATACCTTCTTCTGCTTAGCAGGTCTACTAGTAAGTTCTGGGACCCCTTTAGGTGAATTGCTGACAACTAGGTTAGATTCCTTGCTGCCCATGCTAACAGTTGGTTGGCCAGTTCCATCAGCCCTTGGCTTCTGGTCCCGCCTTGTTTGGTCACATAGGCCACCGCTGTTGTGTTGTCCGACAACACTTGAACATGATGACCTTTTAACAGCTGTTGGAAAGCCAGGAGACCCATGAAAATTGCCTTTAGTTCTCGCCAGTTTGATGACCTCCTTGCTTCCACCTTGGACCAAGACCCTTGTGCTGTCTGTCCGTCCAGGTGAGCTCCCCACCCCCAAGAACTTGCGTCCGTCGTTAGACGCTTGTCCGAAGGGAGGACCCACGAGAGACCTTTTGATAGATTGGCCTGGTCTCTCCACCACCATAGGGACCTTTTGAGGTTGGCCTGAAAAGTTTCTCCAGAGACTCCTGATGAGACCAAACTTGTAGGATGCTTCTTTGTAGCGGTCTTGAGTGCTACCTTGCCCATTGTACAGCCGGAATTAAGGCCGTCAGCTGGCCTAGTACTGCCATTGCTGTCCTTGCAGATACTGCTAGATTCGTCTGTATCTGGCGTATTGAGGTATTGATTTTCTCTATTTTTTCTTGAGGGAGAAACACCTTCTGGAGGACTGAGTTGATGTTGTAACCAAGGAACCTCGTCTCCTGTGAGGGGTCTAGGTTTGATTTCTCCAGATTCAACAACCAGCCAAGGCTCTTGAGGTGTGATTGAGCCAACTGGAGATCTATCACCAACTGATCTTTTGAATCTGCGAAAAACAGGAGATCGTCCAGGTATGGAACAACCGAGACCCCTCTCAGCTTCAGAGGCTCTAAGGCTTCCGCCATCACTTTTGTAAAGATCCTGGGGGAGGATGACAGGCCGAACGGTAGAGCCCTGAATTGTAGATGCCAAATTGACGTCCCTAGGTTGACTGCCAATCACAGAAATCTCTGGGAAGCCTGCGCTATTGGTATGTGGAGGTATGCATCTCTTAAGTCTAGAGATGCCATGAAGCACTTTGGTGTTCGTAACTTTGTTATTGTATGGATAGTGTCCATGCGGAAGTGCTTGTATCTTATTGCCTTGTTCAGGATCTTCAGATTTAAAATTAAACAAAATTTGCCCGAGGGTTTTTTCACTAGGAATATGTGGGAGTAGGAACCCTTCCCCTCCTGGTGTTTTGGAACCTGGATAATAACTTCCTGTTGTATCAAATCCTTCAGAAGAATCATCATCGCGGAAGCTTTTTCCCGATCCCTTGGTAGGGCTGTGACATAAAACCTGGATGGCGGACAGTCTGCCCATTCCAGATTGTACCCCTGTGCAATGATGTTTTTTACAAAGGGACTTTTGACCCACAGATTCCACTGAGGAAAGAAAACGGACAATCTTCCTCCTACTAGAGTCAGATTGTCATTTGTCTTTAGAGGTCTGTTCTTGGGGAGATCTGAAAAGAATTCCTCCTCTTCCTTTTCCTCTACCCCTTTGAGGAACCCAGCGTTTTTTATTTTCTTCCTTTCTGTAGGTTTGTTGAAAAGGACGAAAACATTTATTAATGGGAGGTTTCTTTTTAGGTGGAAAGGCTTTCTTTTTGTCCGCTGTTCTGTCCAGAACTTTTTCTAAATCTGGTCCGAACAATAAATCACCCGAAAAGTGTAGTCCAGAAAGCTTAACTTTTGAGGCTGTGTCCCCTGTCCATGTTTTGAGCCAAACTGCGCGCCTGGCCGAGTTTACCAAGGCGGAAGATCTGGCTGCCATTTTGATTGACTCCGCTGATGCGTCTGCCATATACCTGATTGATCTTAGAATCAGGGGAAAAGACTCCAATAAATCTTTCCTTGGTGTGCCTGCTTTAACATGGCCCATAAGTTTTTCCACCCATAATTCTAAATTTCTTGCTACCACTGTAGAAGCCATAGCTGGTTTGAGGCTAAGTGAGGTAGAGTCCCAGGCCTTTTTTAGTAAAGAATCCCCCCTTTTATCCATGGCGTCCTTCAGAACCCCCATATCTTCGAACGCCAGGTCTGTGCGTCGAGATACTTGGGAGAAGGCCGCATCTACTCGAGGTTTTTATTCCACACCTCAGTATCCTCATCATTAAAGGGGAATCTCTTCCTCAGGCTTTTAGGAAAGAAAGGACCCCTTTCCAGATCTTTCCACTCTTTTTTAAATCGTATCCGACACCACCTTGTGGACTGGAAACACCTTATACCTGGATTCATCCAAACCTTGATACATTTTGTCGTGAAGCGACAACTGAATTTTTTCCTCCTGAATTTCAAGAGTAGTATAAATTGCAGTAAGCAGATCGTCCACTTCGTCTAGAGGGAGCTTATATCTAGAACTTCTGCCATCTTCTTCCTCTTCATCCGAATCCATTACTGAGCGAAGAGTACTTGTCCCTTCATCCCCTGAACCCCCCGTCTCTGACAGAGGTGGAGGCTCTAGGGCTAGGTGGTGGTTGTTGAGATTCAGTTTGAGCCACTGGATTCTGTACCAGCATAGTCTTCACCGAACTCAGGGAACTTTTAAGTTCCTGCACAGAAGAAAACAACTCTTTGTATTGCTGGGATGTCTCTTCTTCCACTAAGTCCCTGATACAGGCTTTGCACATTGCTTTTTGCCAGGTATCTCTAAGAGGGTTCTTGCAAGAGGGACACTTCCTTTTAGGTGGTGGTTTCTTTGATTTTGCTTTTTCCTAAAACAAAAGGAGACACAAAAAGAATGCCTCACTAAAAGGTTTTTTTTTTTTTTAAACCGCCACCAATAAGGAAACCAGGCACCAGAATTTCAAACAGTGCAAACCAATCACCACCCAGAGTGAAACGCTGAACAGGGACCGAGAAAACTTAACTCTGACCCTGCAGCACAGGCTCCCAAAGGAGGAACAAACAAACAATAGTCCATATGGTACAGAATAAAAGGCCCCACTGTGCCTCTCTTACCTGGACATGGGCGGTGTCTAAGGCGCCTGTCTCCGCCATCGCTGCGGATCCCTCTTCCATCCTGTACAGGGAAGCAGCTGGGACTGTGAGCTCTTTAAATGTTCCCGGTTCCTGATGTCATCAACGATGGCCAAAAACCGGAAGACGCCGCTCTGTAGGCCCGCCCCCTAGCATCTGCGTTCCAGGCAGCGTGGACCACGCACCGCCCCTACAGGACGCCGCGCTGCTGAACATGACGTCACCCGCCCGACAGTACCCGGGACCGACATGCGGGAAATACGAAAAACTGCAACCGCGGCAATAACCCGCCCGGTTACCAGAACCAAGACTTGCGGATCCCGGGCACCCAGCGCAGCCTTCCTGCAGGTCCTTCACTCCACTGAGCAGGGAGAAGCTGGAGAACTCCGGAGCATCTTTCCCTCACTAGGTAGAGCTGGGATGGCTACTGCACACCAAGCAGCAGGAACAAAGACTGCAAGCCGGTAAGCCTACCCCTCCCCTTGGAGAGAGTGCAGCTCCTCTGGTCCACACATGCACTTTCACCATGGCGGAGGAAACACAATAACTGAGGCCATGGTGGAAGAGGAGGGGTTTTAAAGGATCTACATGCGTTTCCTAATGAAGAGGCGGAGCTGCGCTCTCTCCAAGGTTGTCCTGAAAGGCGAGTTGAGAAATACAGTTACCGGTTAGGATAAAGGGCGTTTCCCCCTCTCACCTTCCAGGACAGCTACTTAAGAGGACAAGCAAGATTCTATACCTTAGGGAGGGATGACAGCCTGATGCACTTTCCTACCAAAGGAGAGGTCCTGGCTGGAAAGCATCTGAACTCTATAATGTTTGACAAATGCATGAGAGGAGGACCAGACTGCAGCTTTAGAAATTTCTTACCATGATGCCCTGCTCTTTCTGCCCATGACTAGGCCATGGATCTCATTAAACAAGCCCTAATTCTAGAAGGAGGGGTGCGACCTGACGCTTTGTACTCCTCAGAAATAGCTCCTCTAATGCACCTAGCAATACAATTTTTAGACGCTTTGGACCCCATCTTGGGGCCACTGAATACCAACAGTTGGGAGGAACTCCTAAAACCACTGGACTTTTCCAGATAAAGTAGAAGACATCTTTTCACATCTAAAAGACTAAACCTTCCCTCCTCCGCATTCTTGGGAGAGGTACAGAAACTAGGAAGCACTATCCTGGGACCTATGAAAGTTGGAAGATACTTTGGGCAAATAGAAAGAATCAGGCCTAATCACTACCCTGTCCTCTAGAATCCTCCGGAAGGGGTCTTAACTGGAAAGAGACTCTAGATGAGAAATCCTTCTCCTTGACGTAAAAGCCAAAAGAAAGGAAATCTTCAAAGAAGTTAAAGCATTTAATACTAACAGATCTTACGGAGGGACATGTTTGACGACCTTGAGAGCATGTCTAGATCTAGCTGAATGGAACTGCTGTAACGCGAAATGTGCCTGTCCGGCATTCAGCAGACTTTATGGCCACACAAGATGAAGTCACTTCTGTTCAGTCATTTTACTACAATTACCTAATTAAACCTCACGCAAGCCTCAAACGTCAGGTTGATGCAAATTAAGCTTATACACTAATCCATTGTGAGAATAAAAGATGCAGATGGGGGGGTGGGTCTCCTTCCACCCAATCAGCACAGTTTGATCCCAGATGGGGTGCGGGAGGGATTTGAGGGGGAGAGACGGTAACCCCCCCCCCCCATATCCTGCGCTTAAGGTTCAATCATATCTGGCATTCCGTTAATCATACGCTATCATTCATTGTTTACTGATAATGTGCCTTATTGTATGGAATGTTCTGTTTATTTGCACGATAAAAAAATTTTTGTTGTTCTTGTAAAAACCTCAATAAAAAACATTGAATCAAGAATTGTGAAAAGGATCTGCAGGAAAGGGTAGTTAAACTGTATAAAACAGGAAAGAGATATAAAAAGATATTTAAGGATCTGAAAATGCCAGTCAGCAGTGTTCAAACTAATCAAGAAGTGGAAAATGAGGGGTTCTGTTGAAACCAAACCACGGTCAGGTAGACCAACTAAAATTTCAGCCACAACTGCCAAGAAAATTGTTCGGGATGAAAAGAAAAACCCACAAATAACTTCAGGTGAAATACAGGACTCTCTGAAAACATGTGGTGTGGCCGTTTTAAGATACGCAATAAGGAGGCACTTGAAGAAAGATTGACTGCATGGTCGATTCACCAGAAGAAACACATTACTACACAAATGCCACAAAGTATCCCACTTATAATACTCCCAAACCGCACAGAGACAAGCCTCAAACCTTCTGGCACAAAGACATTTGGAGTGATGAAACCAGAATTAAGCTTTTTGGCCACAACCATAAACACTTTATTTGGAAAGGAGTCAACAATGTCTACGATGAAAGCTACACCTCCATGTGGATCACTGAAGTTTTGGGGATGTGCAAGCTACAGAGGCACAGGAAATCTGGTGAAAATTGATGGCAAGATGAATGCAGTACGTCATCAAAAAATACTGGAGTAACATTTGCATTCATCAGCCAGGAAGCTGCGCATGGGACATACCAACA
The DNA here is from genome assembly GCA_029574335.1 of Rana kukunoris. Taxonomy (NCBI): domain Eukaryota; kingdom Metazoa; phylum Chordata; class Amphibia; order Anura; family Ranidae; genus Rana; species Rana kukunoris. The sequence continues at coordinate 160,514,289 of CM056056.1, forward strand.
CGACATTGATCCAAAACACAAGGCCAAGTGGCTATGTCAGTCTCCTGACCACAATATCATTGAGCCACTGTGCGGAGATCTCAAACGTGCAGTTCATGCAAGAATTTACAGGAACTGGATGCTTTTTGCCAAGAGGAACGAGTAGCTTTACGATCTGAGACGATAAAAAGCCTCATCCACAAAAAAGACTTCATTGATGTTAAAGGGAGCAATAAACAGTATTAAGAATTGGGGTATGTAAAATTTTGATCAATGTCATTTGGGTAATTTCTGGTGAGTATTTAAAAAGAGATAAACAGTTGATAATAAATGGCTTCAGCCAAACACCAACCATGAGTGAAAAAAGTTTGTGTTATTTATATTCTCTGAAAAATGGTCAAGAAATCAAATTCTGCCAGGGTATTTAAACTTATGAGCACAACTGTATAAGGGAGGTGCCACAGGGGGGCGTGTACTCAAAAGCTTGCCAGCATCTCATCATCTGAAGGTATGAAGCTATAACCCATGGTGTACGAGTAAGTTGTCTGTGTCCTGTGTTGTACAATTAAGATAAACTGCTTGCTTAAACTGCATATACAGTGTCAGCTGGAGTTAAGCTTCAATTTGATAGTCAAGTCCACTTAAATTGAACTCTAGCACGCAGGTACTACTAGACCATGAAAGTCTTCACTAACCTGTCCCCAGACTGACAATGCTGCTTTTTAAAGGTGTTCGTTTTACTATGTCAGCCAGAATGCAGACACCATGAGACGGGAATTGTATTGCTGGCTGGATAACCAGGTAAAATAAAAAGGAAAGAAAAGCCAGAAGTGAAACGTGAAATCCTTCTAAGGATTGGCAAGCTGCAATACATTTTCGTTTTGGGTTATAAAACCACTTAAAGTGCAGCAGTACAGACTGTGTATTTTATATTAACCACTTGCTTACTGGGCACGTAAACCCTCCCCCCCCTACCCAGACCAATTTTCAGCGCTGTCGCACTTTGAATGACAATTGAGTGGTCATGCAACACTGTACCCAAATGACATTTTTATAATTTTTTTTTCTCCACAAATTGAGCTTTCTTTTGGTGGTATTTTTATCACCTCTGCGGTTTTTATTTTTTGTTAAAGGTGGCAGTGATGGGCACTGATAGGCGGCAATAATGGGCACTAATAGGCAGCATTACTAGGTGGCACTGATTGGCATCACAGGTGGGCATTGATAGGTGGCACTGCGGCACTGGCACGCAGTATTTTTGGGCACAGTGAAGGCAGATGTGCCTCCTTCCTCTTCGGGACCAATGACCCATGTGAACAAGCCGGTGATCGGGTTTGTTTTTTTCCCTCACGTCAACAGTGCGAGAAGGAAAAAAAAGATTACCGATCCTTTGTTTACATCATGTGATCAGCCTGTCAATGGCTGAAATTTGATCACATGGCAAGGGGTTGGGACGGATCTGTGATCCACCGAGTGTCAGTGATCCCAGTGCGCGCGCGTTGCAAAGTGGAGGACGTCTATTGAAGTCCTCCTGGATTTTCAGGCCCGCGCTGTAGCGGTCATTTGACTATAGCGCGGGCCCTCAAGCGGTTAATACACAAACAGGACTTGCTGCTATGCCTACACAGCAGCTTAGTAACCTTCTGTAAAAGCCATAGAATAGTTTTTTGCAAGCGAGTATGCATGAATTGGTTTGGTTTTCCACTTGTAACTTCAGAGTGTTTGCAAAAAAAAAAAAAAAAAGCCATGTTTTAAGCAAATGTCTTAAAGGATTAGGAAAACTTTAGCCCTGCAGCTGTTGTGGAACTACAAGTCCCACCATGCCACTTAATGCTTGTGGTTTCCCTGAATCTTAATTGTGCAACAGCTAGGGGGCTGTAGTTTGTCTACCTCTGGTTTAGAGTAAACGTACCTTAAGATCCCAAATCTTAATCTGAGAGTCCATTGTTCCAGTACCAAAAATAAGCCCATCAGGATGAAACTGAGCACAGGTTAGAGCTGCAAAGAAAGAGTGGGAATTAATATACAAGTAGGTTCAAAAAAAGACAGGCAAAACAGGACTTTGAAATGAGAAAAGACTTACCACAACCTGATGTTTCATCTGTGACTTTGGTAAGGACACGTCCTGCATGAATATCAGAAAAGGCCCAATACTGAAAAAAAAAAAAAAAAACATAAAAAAAAAAAAAAGTCCAAACGGCAAACACTGAAAAATTAACCACTCTACAAACAAACTACATTTTTTTTTTTTAATCAACTTCATACAGAGATGAGGGATAGTGACGGTTGTTTCCCTGCTGTGCACTCACACAGCACAGAAACTGACACAGGCTCACATGTGAATTTCCAGTTAAAGTATCAGATTTGCATTAAACTAGCTTTCAAGCAATACATACTTTGTTCTTTTACATTTTTTTAATTGAGAAAAAAGTAAAGTTTTTACCTGGTCATCAGAGCAACTCAACAAATAATCCCCAGTTGCATGAAGACTTAGTCCAGTCACGGCTCCCTCGTGAGCTCTCAAAACCTGAACGCAGGAGGCCTCTGGCACTGACCAAACACGTATTGAACAATCAGGAGATGCAGAAAATACGAGATCCTGAAGAAAGAACAAAATGTATGCAAATGTTAGGTTTACAGTACTGCAGCAGATTTCCAATCATTGTTTAACTAAGGGGGCGCTCCCATGTGCCTGCCGTGGGTCCCGCGGACTCCATGTCTCCCGGCCACCCGCGATAGACCGAGATCTGCTGTTCCTAGTGATCAGGAACAGCAATCTTTGTTGTCCCAGGCAGCCCAGCCGCCACACAGTTAGAACACACCCAGGTAACACAGTTAACCCCTTCCCTGCCAGTGTCATTTATACAATGACCAGTGCATTTTTCTAGCACTGATCAATGTAATGTCACTGGTCCCCAAAAGTGTCACTTGGGGTCAGATTTGTCTGCCGCAATGTCACAGTCCCACTAAAAAATCGCAGATCGCCGCCGATTACCAGTAAAAACAAAATAAATAAAAAAGTCCTCAAATCTATCCCCTATTTTGTAAAAGCTATAACTTTTGCACAACCCATAACGGGCTTATTGTGATTTTTTTTTTTTACCAAAAATATGTAGCAGAAAACAGATTGGCCTAAACTGATGAATACTTTTTTGGATATGTATTATAGCAAAGTTGACAGTCTTTATGTTTACAGCACAAATTCAGTTTGGATACAGTGTTGCACGCCCGCGCAATTGTCAGTTAAAGCAACGCAGTGCTGTATCGCAAAAAAATGGCCTAGTCGTTAAGGAGGTAAACTCTTCAGAAACTTAGTGAAATTACATAAGCAAATCTTACACCTAAAGAATGACCAGAAATATTAAGCTCACTTATGTGACTAAAGGCAAGAGACATATGCTGATGTTCTCTCACAAAAAAAAAAAAAAAAAGGAAAAAAATTGACCGGTCAACAATGTGCAATAACTATTTTTTTCTTTTTTTAGGAGCCTGGAACGCATTGCACCAGCATTCAGCCGATGATGATTTGCCAGGGGTCACCAAATCCTAGGCTGTTCCTGAAGCCTGCACTGCTCTCCTAACCTTTTTGCAGCAGCCCAGCAGGGCTGTCCCTGGAGCCTGCGGCCACCCACTCAGCCTCTTCACAGCCACCCACACAGATCATGGCATGGCTGGGGGGCAGAGACTAGAGGTCAGCTGACAGGTAAAGAATGAGGTGGGAGGGGCTGGAGGAGACCCTATCTCCTGATTTAGGCACCGGTGTCACTGATGCGAGACACCACAAAGTCGGAGACACAGTGTGTAACACTACCTGTGATTGCAGTTGCCGTTAAACAACAAGAAAGACGGCTAAAGTGATGGGCAGGAAAAAAAAAAATAGGATAGAGAGATGAAAGGAAAGAAAGGAGAACAAAGAGAAATAGTGGTACGTCCTAAAATGTAGTATAATGGGATTTAATACTGTATGAGCGAAAGGGACTCAGGGAGTGCTAAATGTCCATGGGTTAGGGGCACAAATTACTTGTCTTGCCTTGGGTGCCGACAACCCACGCTACAAAATAATTTTACTGTTAGGGGTCCCCACAACTTGTGAAATTTTATCAAGGGGTAACGGCACTAGAGGGTTGAGAACCACTGTCGTACAGCCAGGCAATTTCACACTGACAGGAAGAATCAAACTATCACATCGCTCAACAGCGCCGTGGTAGTTTGAGAACTACAAGCCAACAGCCACAAAGGATGTCAGAACTCTGGCTGTGTGGGCAGAGGTCGTGCTCTTTTCAAAATGTGACAGCTGGTACAGAAGGCTCGGATTACCAAAACACTACAGCAGGAACATATTACATGTTCCACCCTAAAAATGAGTGGAACATGTAACATGTTCCTAAAGCTGCACTTCTTTAAAATTAGTCTTGCTGCTAGCAACTACTACTGGTTCTCATTGTTGGTCCCTCACTAGTATTGTTTTCTTGGTACTAAAATAGCCACGCTTTTTGAGCCTGGATCAGGTCATTCATATACCATGCCATTTACATTTTACCACATCACCTCTTGCGTGGTGCTCTTTATGTGTGCAACTTAGTACCACAGTTTCCCAAGTAGCATTACAGATTTTAGAAAATAAAACAAACCCAAGGTGAAGCAGTGAAGTAAAGAATACTTAAAAGTAGTAATATTAATGTGATACAAATTCCATATATACACACACACACACACACACACATTTCCTAAACTTAGTTTGCTTCTAAAATAAATCGACAGTGGACAAAAGAAGTTTGTCAAGTTCATGGTAGAAAGGAATTATACAGTCAGATAATGCACCATGTCTCCCCCGAAAAAACGTTGCAAATACAAACGCTTAGGCATTCTCATGTTCTTTTGTTTGTATTGGTAGGACACAAAAAAGCAGAGAAACAGCCAAATTCCATGCAAAACTCCAAAAAACGGACTGTACAAAATTATTGGCACCCTCAATTTAATATTTGGTAGCAATAACTGAAATTGCTTCATGTAACCAGTGAGTTTTACACCTCTCTATTGGAATTTTGAACTGCTCCAGATCTCTCAGATTGGAGGGTTTCTTTTCCCTAGTGCTGTTTTGAGAAAATAATCTCTCCACAGGTGCTCTATAGGATTTTAGATCTGGACTCATTACTGGCCAGTTCAGTACTCACCATGGCTCCATCAAACCATTTCTGGATGCTTTTTGACGTGTGTGGTCATTGTTCTGCTGCAAGACCCATGACCTTTGATGGAGATCCAACTTCCTCATACTGGGCCCAAGGATTCTTTGGTAGTCTTCAGATTTCATAATGCAATGTACAGTCAAGACAACCAGTGCCTGAAGCAGGAAAGCAACCCCAAAACAGTGAACCTCCACCATGTTTGAGCTATTACAGTTTTTTGGCTATTGTTGGATTGAATCGTTACTATAATTTCAAGAGTGTCATGTTTTGACAGAATATTACACACCTTGTATGAGCACAGCATTTTGCGGATAAAAAATGGTGGCTAGGGGACGTTTGAAGAAAATCGTGAAAGCATAAAACTGGCCTTTGATGGTACTTAAGGCCAGTCTTTGGGCAACACCCTGCTGAAAGGCCAAAATGCGAGTCACCAAAAAGGAACATGGATGGATAGCTGCAGCCTCACAACCCAATATGTATGCCTTCCAAGTCCAATGGAATATCCTCCTAGAGGTACATTTTAAAGTGGATGTAAACCCTATTAACCAAATCTGACCTAGGCATACATCTGCAGTGTTTACTCATCTTTGTGTCTTTCTGCTGTTTCTCTTGGCATAACTTCTGACACAGGAGATCAAGCAGCAGGAAATTTGTGTTGGGGTGGGTGCTATAGATTAGCAGAGAGCCGATCTATTCACAGCACAGCTCTGAACGCTTATTCATTACTCTGCCTTTGTGGGGGGGGGGGGGGGTTGCCTTTCCTCCAATCAGCTGTCTCGGTGTATACCAAGTCTATTCACCCAGTGGAGCAACATCAAGAAAAATGAACAACATGATGCTTACATTCTAAACTGTGTAGAAAGTTGAAGACAGCAGATATACAAGAAAAAAAAAAAAAAAAACACGTATGTAGGGAGATCTGTGTATCATCTGAGGCTGTTCACTTTACTGGGTATATGTGAGGGTTTACATCCACTTTAAGTGCTTTCAGTAGGATAGGGATCACTAACTTTGAGAGTCCTGTCCATTAAAATCTGTCTTTCAATAGCCAAGTCATTAAAGCCAGTAATGGTAAACCAGGGTGGAAAACTGGCCCTTGATGCAGAAGATATGCCCTGAGAGGGAGTTGCCAGGGAAAGTCCATGATCAGCTGCACCACATCGGCGGGGCCAATACCAGGGTTGGTGAGCAAATCTGGAAACACCAGCAGAATTGTCATCCCTTCAGCCTCTAAGCTTTGCAGAAAGAAGGGGCAAGACCTTGAGGGGAGGAAATGCATAAAAAGGAGACGATACTAGCTCACAGTACCACCAAGGCATCTGGGTGCATATGCCAAGGGATCCCTCAACCTGGCCATGAATTTTGGCACTTTCCTGTTGAACAAAGATGCTAGAAATCCCATGTCTGGAATGCCCCACCATAGACAAAGCTGTCTTAACACATCCAGGTGCAGAGACCACTCTTCTTAAAGTGGTTGTAAACCCTTTACAACCACTTCACTCAAGGTAAGCCAATAACCAGGCTTACCTGACGCTACCATGGATATCTCCTAAACCTGCATAGTTGGCGCCTACGTGTGTCCGTAAGCTCAGCGGGGATCCCTCCGTAAATCTCCGCTGAGCCGTCGGATGACGGGGCGGTCTCCGCACACTGTGCAGGGACCGCCCTGTTTTTTCTCCGCTCTCCCCTATGGGGGATCGGATAAACACGGACCATGTGTCCGTGTTCATCCGATCCGATCTGCAGATGAAAGAAAAAATAGAATTTTCTTCCATCCGCAAAATCGGATCTTTGTGGAGGCGGGTGATTATGGGTGTCAGTGGATGTTTATCCGCTGACACCCGCAATCACATAGGGACCAATGTATGTTCCTTTTTCATCCGCAAACGGATAGATGAAAAAGCGGGAGTGTTGTTATTGCAGCTTCGCCCAAATCACAGATCCGGAGTCTGCGATACCTGGAAAGAACAGTGTGCCGGAGACCGATGCGGGGGAAATTTGATCCAAGGTATGTCATGAGCTATGCGTACTAGCTCATTATACCTTGCATGCGTTTTTTTTGTTTGTTTATTTGCGAGTTTACAACTACTTTAATTAAAAGTCTTATGGCTGAGGTATTTCGCCTGCCAATTATCCATGGCAGCGTGAAACCTCCAGTGTCTCAAAGCCACACTTTGTCCTGCCTTGGTGGTGGACACTAAAGCACTGTCCAACTGGATCTGGACTGTGTGCCACTGAAGACGCTCTGTCCACTGTTCCAGGCAGTGATCACCCAAGGCTCCAGAATCTTGATTGACAATCTGGATTTCTTGGCGTCAAGTGACCCTGGGCCAAGCTTGACCCTAGAAGTCCCCCCACCAGCCAGATAAGTTGGTGTCTGTCATGACCACCATTCAATAAAGAAACTATTTCCCTGCTGAAGGGCAGGAGACCAAGTGACCCAGCGAGAACCAGGAGGATGTGGGTGTAAAAAAGGAGTCGGGGGACTTGTACCACTTGAACAAAATATCCTTATGAAGAACCTCGTATGGAACTGTGCATACTGGACCACCTCAAAAAGGCAGACACTCTCAGGCCTAGGATCGGCAGGCAAAAGTGAAGGGAGGACTGCCATCCAAACAGCTGCAGTTGAATTACAGATTAAGGCTTCCAGAGCTTGCCCACAGGCAGGAACACTATGACCAGCAAGGATTCCAGAGACAGGCCCAGTATTTCAGCTGCCTGGTCACGGTCAGAATGGATTTCTGGAAGTTATGCACGGTGTGGATCAGGATCGCCACATCGTCTTAAATGCAGAGTAACTCTGACCTCAATAGCAGGTCGTCCATATAACCAATCACAGCAATCCCCCATTTTCTCAGCAAGGGCAGAACCGGAGCCAGCACCTTAGTGAAACCTGAGGAGCAGAGGCGGGGCCAAAGGGTAGCGCCCTAAACTGATAAAGCTCCTCCCCTACCACAAAGCAGAAGAAACACAGATGCCGGGCAAAAGGTGGGAATGTGCAGATAGGAATCCTTAATGTCTACAAAAGAAGACAGAAAATTCCTCTGATGAAGGGGGGCCACTACAAACCAAATGAACCATCTAGATTAGAATGTCTACACCTGCCCAAAGCAGCCTTGAGACCCATGATCAGAAAGGACCGGAAACTGTAGACCAGTTGGAGTAAAAAACCCCAAACTATTTAGAAGGCGAAAGCAGAAAAATCACCCCCTGGCGTAACAAGTCCTGCATTGCCCCATAAAGCGCTTGCAGGCGACACGGGGAGAGATGCATAATTTAAAGGAACAAACCTCTCCAGAGGTCAAGATTGAAATTCTATTTTGTAACCAGACCAAATAAGCTTGTGGACCTACAAGTAAATCAGGGAGGTCCACAGGACCGCAAACCCCATGGTTGGGACGAACCCTCATGCAGAGGAGGATTTGTCCATAGGCTTGGTTGGCGTTATAGGCTCTAGGCCAGTGGTTCTCAACCTATCTAGTGCCGTGACCCCTTGATAAAATTTCCCAAGTTGTGGGGACTTTTAACAGGTTGTCAGCACCCAAGGCAAGACAAGCAATTTGTGCCCCTAACACACGGACATTAATGGCTCTCTGAGCCTCTTCCACTTGTACATTTTAGGATGTCATTCTTTATCTCCCCTTTTCTTTGTACATCCCCACTTTTTCTCTTCCTTCCATATATTACCTACTTTTATTCCTTCTCTTACTTCTTGGTGGTGGGGGGGGGGGGGAATGGTATGAGTGGCAGTTCTGAAGGGGAGCTGGGATGAGTGGCAATGATGGGGGGGGGAGTTCTGATCAGCCAACTTAGGTGCTCTTGATCAAGGTCATCTGTTGATCTGAGAACTGTAGTGGGGAGTTTTAATGGTAACTATAATCACAGGTAGTGTTTCTCACTGTGTCTCTGGCTTCACTGTGTCTCCGAATTTGTGGCGTCTTGTAGCAGTGACACCTATGCCAAAATCAAGAGATAGGGTCTCCTCCAGTCCCTCCCACTTCACAATCTTCACCAGTCAGCTGACCTCTAGTCTCTGCCCCCCCAGCCAAGCTTTCAACTGAATGGACGGCTGCGGGCTCCAGGGACAGCTCTGCTGGGTGGCTGTAAAAAGGCTAGGAGAGCAGTGCAGGCTTCAGGAACAGCCAAGGATTTGGTGACCCCTGGCAAATCATTCGACCCCCAGGTTGAGGACCACTGCTGTAGGGGGATGAAAAATCGAATGCGCATTAAAAAGACAGACCGCTTTTGTGATGTGGCTCCTTCCTATTCCTGGACTGTGGAAGAAAGGTACTCTTTATCTCCCTTTCTTTCTCGACGTCTAGGGAAGTTGAAAGAGGGGATCACCCTGGAAGGACAAATCTGTGAGCATTTTTTGTGGTCTGGTCCATAGACCAACACTTGAGTCACAGCACACACTGAAGCACACACTGCTGAAACAGAGAGGGGCTGCCACAAGGGCATGCCACACAAACTTAACCACTTCTCTACCGTGGGTGTTTTTCAGATTTGGTGTTTACAAGACTAAAACATTTTTTTTTACTAGAAAATTACTTAAAGGGGTGTTCCAGCAGAAATTACACTTTTTAAATAAAAATACCTCTGTAATACACAAGCTTAATGTATTCTAGTAAAGTTAGTCTGTAAACTAAGGTCTGTTTTGTTAGGTTGTTACAGCATTTTGCAAGTTTTAAAACTAGCATTAGACCGTGGCCATCTTAAGTGTGGGCATACTGTATTACTTCCTGGATTTCCTGATTGCAGATCTCGCACATGCTCAGTGCTGCACAAGCGATGTAATAGAGTTTAGGTCAGGTTTCCATAGCAACGGAGTGTCAGAGGAAGTTGACACTTTTCTATGCAAACCTCTCCTCCCTGCAAGAACCAGGAAATATTGTGCATGTTCAAGAAATGTGTGTGTATATATATATATATTCATATATATACACACACACACACACACACACACACATACACACACATATACATACATACTCTCACCCCCCTACACTCAGCGGCTACTTATTTATGTACAGCTGTTCTTTTAAAAAAATAAAAATCTCAGCAACAAAATTCATTTATGCATCTAGAGATCGCATCGACCCCCGCCAAGTCGCATCACCCCCAGCACAATAAATCGCATCACCCCCAGCACATTGCATCACCCCCAGCACAACGAATCGCATCACCCCCAGCACATTGCATCACCCCCAGCACAACGAATCGCATCACAACGAATCGCATCACTCCGCAGCACAACGAATCGCATTACCCCCAGCACATTGCATCACCCTCAGCACAACGAATCGCATCACAACCCCGGAACACAACGAATCGCATCACTCCGCAGCACAACGAATCGCATCACCCCCAGCACATTGCATCACCCTCAGCACAACGAATCGCATCACAACCCCGGAACACAACGAATCGCATCACTCCGCAGCACAACGAATCGCATCACCCCCAGCACATTGCATCACCCCCAGCACAACGAATCGCATCACAACCCCGGAACACAACGAATCGCATCACTCCGCAGCACAACGAATCGCATTACCCCCAGCACATTGCATCACCCTCAGCACAACGAATCGCATCACAACCCCGGAACACAACGAATCGCATCACTCCGCAGCACAACGAATCGCATTACCCCCAGCACATTGCATCACCCTCAGCACAACGAATCGCATCACAACCCCGGAACACAACGAATCGCATCACTCCGCAGCACAACGAATCGCATCACCCCCAGCACATTGCATCACCCTCAGCACAACGAATCGCATCCACCCACAGCACATTGCATCACCCCCAGCACATCAAATTCCATCGTCCACAGCACATTGCATCACCCCCAGCACAACGAATCGCATCCACCCACAGCACATTGCATCTTCCCCAGCACAACGAATCGCATCACCCCCAGCACATTGCATCACCCTCAGCACAACGAATCGCATCCACCCACAGCACATTGCATCACCCCCAGCACATCAAATTCCATCGTCCACAGCACATTGCATCACCCCCAGCACAACGAATCGCATCACCCCCAGCACATTGCATCACCCTCAGCACAACGAATCGCATCCACCCACAGCACATTGCATCACCCCCAGCACAACGAATCGCATCCACCCACAGCACATTGCATCACCCCCAGCACATCAAATTCCATCGTCCACAGCACATTGCATCACCCCCAGCACAACGAATCGCATCCACCCACAGCACATTGCATCACCCCCAGCACAACGAATCGCATCCACCCACAGCACATTGCATCACCCCCAGCACATCAAATTCCATCGTCCACAGCACATTGCATCACCCCCAGCACAACGAATCGCATCCACCCACAGCACATTGCATCACCCCCAGCACAACGAATCGCATCCACCCACAGCACATTGCATCACCCCCAGCACAACGAATCGCATCCACCCACAGCACATTGCATCTTCCCCAGCACAACGAATCGCATCCACCCACAGCACATTGCATCACCCCCAGCACATCAAATTCCATCGTCCACAGCACATCGAATCCCATCCCATCCTATGTGCCCATCTTATGCAGCCTGTGACAGTTGTCAGATTTAAAATCCAGTCCACACTTCTAGCATTGTCTTCTCCCTGTAAAGCTTCCAGTACACATCCTGCTAATCCCTCTATCACTACACATATTTTCTACCTTGTCCTCCTTTCTAGCCGCTCTCTCCCCTGTCCATCTACACAGCAAAGATAAACTTTTTACTGACCGGAGATCAGCGGTGTCCCTGCTCCCCCCTCCCCCTCCTCCTCGTGTGTATACAGAGCAGGAGAGGAGGAGGAGGGGGAAGCTACGATTATCTGACACACTGCTCTGCTAAACAAGGCTGTCACCAGGGAGAGGGGAGACATTATATCTTGCAAACCCGTGGCACTGCATGAATAGCCAGGCCACATACTCATGTTTGGAGATGTTTACTTCCTCCCGGCTGATCAGTAGCTCCTCCCACTCGCGTCACATGCAAAAAAACGCGAGATTTCGGCAATAGGCGATTCACAAGGACTCCTGGGGTACATGACGCTGCTATCCCAGGAACCCTTGTGAATCATCATGTGACTTATTCGCCTAGGCGATTAAGGGCGGGGCAAATTAAAAAAACGTATTTAGAAGCATCAAAATAAATAAATAATTGCCATTGTGAGATCTATAAGGTAAGGGCATGCAGCTCAGACAAAGTTCGAAAAATGGGTGGAACTCCTCTTTAAAACCCCCAAACATTATATATATTTTTTTCTAACACCCTAGAGAATAAAATGGCGATCATTGCAATACTTGTCACACCATAATTGCGCAGCGGACCTACAAGCGCACTTTTTTTTGGAAAAAAAAAAATCACTTTTTTGAATTAAAAATAAGACAGCAATAAATTTGGCCCATTTTTTTTTATTTATTGTGAAAGATAATGTAATAATAGTAAGGAGGCGGCATATCTGGACCCCCACCATTGCCGCACTCATATTATATATTTTTTTACCTAAATTACATAAAGATGCTGTACGTCCCCCGGGCCGTCCTATTGTAAATGGGATCGACTCAGTGACCTCTAGGCTTGGCCAATATTTGGATTTTTTCTTGCAACCCTTGGTGCGTAGTATGCCTGCGTATCTTAGGGATACGAAGCAAATAATCCAAATACTTGAGGCCATCCCCTGTACCCGTGATACCATTCTAGTCACGGCTGATGTGGGCTCCCTGTATACAATTATTGGGCATGAAGCAGCCCTCTCTTCAGTACAGTGGACGTTGGAGTCCACTGAACTTAGCCAAGATCATATAAATTTTCTGTTGGAAGGCCTTAAATTCTGTCTGCTAAAGAATTATTTTTGGTATGATAAAGAATTTTATTTGCAGCAATGTGGTATTGCCATGGGAGCCCATTTCACTCCGAGTGTGGCTAATATTTTTATGGCCCACTGGGAGCGAGACGTAATGTTCCAAAACAGACCTCCTCAGCTTGTCTGCCATCGGAGGTATATTGACGATCTGATCTTGATATGGGAGGGCGATATATTATCATTGCAGTCCTTTATGGATAAATTAAATACCAACACCAAGAATATAGTCTTGACTTGGACAGTGTCCCATCTTAAGATTAACTTCCTTATTAGTCCCACATCTAACAAAATTATTTAACTGCAACCTGAAGGGAGAACACTACCCGGACGAGATGTTACTCGCTAATATGTCCCTCATCCCAAAACCCAATAAGGACCACACATTACCCCAAAATTACAGACCAATTTCAGTTATTAATAACGATCTCAAAATCTTTAGCAGACTCCTTGCAAACAGACTCTCTACAATTATCCCCACCCTAATCTCCCCTTACCAATCAGGCTTCATCCCAGGCAGGCAAATCACTGACAACATTAGACTGGTCACGAACATCATTCAAGACGCAAATGTACACTCTAAATCACTCTTAATGCTCAGCCTGGACATAAATAAGGCTTTCGACAGTGTCACCTGGTCATATCTAGACACAGTACTTCACAAATTCGGCTTTAGTAGTGAATTTTTACATGCATTTCATGCACTCTACCATAACCCCTCCACTACGTTTACCAGGTTGCAACTCGGAGTTCTTCAGGGTAGAAAGGGGTACCAGACAGGGCTGCCCCCTTTTCCCCCTTACTGTTCGCATTAGCTATTGAACCTTTATCCACAGCGATCCTACTTAATACCAACATCATAGGGTACTCAACAAGCTCCAACACATACAAATTGAGTATGTATGCTGACGATATGTTATTATTCCTTTCCCAACCTGAAACCACTTTACTCAGCCTCCTACAGACCCTCAACAGCTTTGCATCCATTTCGGGCCTCACCGTCAATGTCACTAAATCAATAGGCATGCCGATAAACATCCCCCCCTCTACGATGGAATCCTTGCGTTCCTCCTTCCACTTCTCCTATTCGTTAGAATCCCTCCCATACCTAGGCATACGTCTAACCCCTAATCTCAATGACTTAGAAGCCAAAAACTACATCCCAATGATACAAAAATTAAGAGCTACTCTTAAAATGTGGAATCCTTTAAGATCTCGTTTTTGGGCAGAATCACTGCAATTAAGATGACAATGCTACCCAAAATATTGTACCTTTTCAGAGCACTCCCCATTGGAATCAATAAAACCCTTATCACCAGATTCCAATCGGACATTAACAAATTTGTATGGGCAGACTCCCACCCACGCTTATCAAGACCAATTTTATACAAATCCCACAAATATGGTGGCTTCGGCCTCCCAGACTTCTGGCTATATTATTTATCTGCCAGGTGGACCCAAATAGCACAATGGCATATTCCGAATTCTAGAATCCCATGGGTGGAATTTGAGAGAGCTTTGATTTTACCATATTCTATCTCAGGTTTACTATGGGGAAACAAAATCCCGATTGCCTCTTTGGCCGCTCGTAACTATGGAAGCCACACAACCATAAGTTTAACCTTACCTCCAAATCCCCCCAGACGCTTCATTCCTGGGCAACCCTAAATTCACCCCTAACGCTCGTGAGCCTATAGATCTTACTTGGTGGATAAACAACCTGACCTCACTCTCCAAGCTCATAATGGGCACCAATTTTATCTCCTTCCCCGCCTTGAAATCAAAATATCACGCCCCAGATTCAGAATACCGCAATTTCCTTCTTATTAAGCAGTTCTTCGATACACACTTCCAGACCCTGAACACCCAACCCTTTTCGAAAATCTATGTCTAAACTCACCCAGAAAAAGAGGTTTCGTCTCTGTACTTTACTCTTTCTTAATTAACAACCCAGACGTCAACAAACTTCCATACATGATCAAATGGGAACATGAAGAGAATTTTACATACTCCACAGTTAATTGGAACAATTGTATAAATAATCTACATATGTGCACTAAATCCATTTCTATCAAAGAAACGGCCTTGAAACTATTTACAAGATGGTACTATACACCCACCAAACTTCACTCAATATTCCCCTTGTCCTCCCCATCTTGCTTCAGAAACGGTAATTCCTTGGGCTCATTTTCCCACACATTTTGGTATTGTGACAAAATTAAAAGCATATGGCTACAGCTAGAGAAATTTGCATCCACAATCTCTGACAAGAACATTACCCTAACATTGCATAACTGCCTTCTTTTTTCCCCAATCTCGGGTCTCCCCACCTGTTATATGAGACTGATACACACAATATGCGTAGCCATACATTGGTTGATGGCTTTTCATTGGAAATCACCGACGATACCAATAGATCCACTCAAATCGAGGATTAATAACATTTGCCTAATGGAAAAAATATTTCATATCCTACAAAATACCAGCCATATATATGTCAATAAATGGTCTCCCTGGTTCGAACATTCCAAACAGTTCTTTAACCCTATCTAATCTTTTTAAACGTCTCATACCCCAGTTGTCACTGTTTTATTCCTCCATGATGTTTTTGTTACTCCTGCCCCTACGTTTTTTCCTATCATGTATAACGATCTATGGTCTTCACGAGTTGTCTTAGGCCTTGTACACAGACTGACTTTGTATATGTATTACATTCCTCTATATATATGCTTTTATTTCCTGGATTTGTACCACCACTTACCTTTCACAATAAAAGTTTGTAAACAAAAAAAGATTAACTTCCTTGACTTGGAAATATTTAAGTCAGAGAACAGGTTGTGTACTAAGAATCATTTCAAATCTGTAGACCGTAATGGATATATACCTATTACTAGCTGTCACCACCGTTTGTGGCTTTGTAACATCCCACGTGGGCAGTTTGTATGGCTACGTAGGAATTGCACTAGTCAAACTGATTACCTATTGCAGTCCCAAGAGCTTGCTACTAGATTCGTAGCTAAAGGCTAGTCTTGTCCTATTTTGCAGGAAATAGAGAAAGTTAATGCTCTAGATAGGAACACTATAGTTGCTGATAAAGTGGCCAATGTAGATAAGGATCAAGCCAACTACAAAATGTGGTTGGATTTCAACATACATCACAAGAAATTTGAAAGAATTGTTGCCAAATACTGGCCGATTCTAAAAGGAGATGTGTGTCCCCAATTCATATATAAAAAGGTTCCCTCATTAAGAGATAGTCTGGCCCCTGGAGTGATTGATCCCCCTACCAGGGCCCAGCCTAAACTCTTTTTTTTTTTTTTTTTCGTTTCAATTTTTTTTATTGGTATTTCAAAATAGAGTACAATAGTGACTCAGAAACAAATAATATCAAAAAACTTGTAACAATTGTTAAGTGCTTTACAATAATGTCAACATGTGAAAGACAAGTAAATATGTATTGCCAAACATAAATATACATATAAGATAAGACGGTAATAATACAATCATCAATACAAAATAAAAAGAATAATAGTTAAGTATTTACAGAAGAAAAATTAGATGCAAAAAAAAAAAAAGGGAGGAGGACATAGGGGTAAAGGGGAATTATAAAGCTAGACTATTTTGGTGACTACACCTGAAAGACAAGTATAAATAATTACTTGCACAGAGATTTCTATTCAGTTAGAAATCGTATGTTGCGCTGAAATTCAGCGGATTTAGTAAAATTGAACCAACAAGCCCAGGTTTCTTGAAATTTTTTAGGTGATTCTCTAGATTGTTGGATCAAATCCTCCATTTCAGCAATTTTAGCGATTCTCTGAAACCACTCTGAAATGGAAGGGGGAGATGTATCCTTCCAGTGGGTAGGAATACACAATTTGGCTGCGTTAATTAGATGGATTATAATCGTGTTTTTATATACAGAGTGGGACAATGAGGTATGGTGTAGAAGGTATTGAGAGGCTGTGAAGTCAGGAGTAAAAGAAGTGACGATTGGGATAATATTATGTACATCCTTCCAAAACTTCTGAATAAGCGGACATTCCCACCATATGTGCAAAAGAGATCCTACCGAACCCTTACACCTCCAACATAAGGGTGAAGCAGAGGGATCAAATTTATTAAGTAAATATGGCGTTCTATACCATCTAGAGTAAAGCTTGTAACCGTTCTCCTGTGTTAAAACATTCTGCGAGCCCTTATGTATGCGGGTAAAGATATGTTTCCATTCCTCTGGAGAGATATCTAAGTCAAGGTCTTTTTCCCAATGTTTGGTAGTAACATCATCTTTAGGGTTAAAGTGTTCGAATAGAAGGGAATACGTTTTAGATATCAAGTGTTTTTGGGGATCAGTAGAGGTACACAACTTCTCAAAGGAAGTTTTAGTCCTGTGCCACATCGAAGGGGAGTCAACCGAGAACAACGAATGTTTAATATTTTCGTAATCCCCATGTGTGATGTTAATTTCTTTGTGTCTAAGACATAGGGCATCAAAAGAGATTAAATTTCCCTTTTCGAAAATAGATTCGGTCTCTATAGAGAAATCCAAGGGAACATTCGGGGAAGCATGGTTTTTCGCGCCATGGGGAGATTTCGATTTAAGGATGACAGGAGCCAAGGGTCCAGGAAAAGAGGATATATTCGATCTAGTGCAAAGTGATTTAAATAATTGTAAAGTAGTACCAGTTATAGGATGGGAGCTAATTTTACGTGGAATTTTACGAGGGTCAATCCAAGGTAGATGGTTTAGTGGGATCCCATGTGGTAAACCTTCAAGCTCAATCCAATCTTTTGTTTTTGAATGAATGTGCCAATCAATAATTCGGGCCAAATGACAGGACCAATAATATTTTTGGATGTCCGGTAATCCTATACCCCCTAAAATTTTAGGGATGATTAGTTTGTCCCACTTTATTCTGGGTTGTTTTGTAAACCAAATAAATTTCAGGCAAATTTTTTTATAAGATTTAAAAAAGGATGCAGGTATTTTGACCGGTACCGTCTGAAGGAGGTAAAGAATTCTAGGGAGGATGTTCATTTTTATAATAGCTGCCCTTCCAAACCAGGAATAGAAATTCTTATCCCACTTCAGAAGGTCTTCCTGGATAGATTTGAGGATCGGTAAAAAATTCATAGAATACAAGTCTTTTAATTTTGATGGTACTCGTATACCCAAATAAGTAAGTGCTTGATCTTCCCAAATAAACGGGAAATTTTGTTTGCAGAGGGATACTAGGTTAGGCTGTAGTGAAATATTTAGAGCTCTAGATTTAGCATAAATTATCTCTGGCGAGGGACACTTACTCTGAACTCCTTCAAACTAGAGAACTCTTGCTTGCAGAATTAAATAGGACGACCAAAAGAAAAGTCATTCTAACACGTAAACTTTTTTACGAGTTCGGTAATAAATCGAGTAAACTACTTGCTAAATCCCTTCAAGATAAAAGAGCAGCTTCAACTATCCATTCAATTACCAATCACAATGGAAAGCGCTTATCCTCGTCCACTGAAATTGCCAAAGAATTTAAAACATTTTACTCTAAACTATATAATATCTCAACAAATCCACATGTAGATCAAACTGATCGAAGAAAAGATTTGATCACCAACTTTTTAGCTCTACATTGCCCTAAACCTATTTCCAAATTAGAAGCCGATAATCTAGATAGGCCAATTGAATGGGAGGAATCTTTAAGAGCTCTTAAACAACTTAAAACTGGTAAATGTCCCGGCCCTGATGGCCTATCAGTTAGCTATTATAAGTCTTTTACAGAAACTGTCCTAAAATATTTTTTGAAAGCCTTTAATTCCATCCCGGATGATCCGTTACTTAATAGCAGAGACCTATTGGAGGCACACATCACTATGATACCAAAGCCCGGTAAAGATCCCTTGATTGTTTCCAACTACAGACCTATTTCTCTTCTTAATGTGGATTTAAAACTGTACTCCAAAATAATTGCAAACCGTATTCTGCCACTGATCCCTAATCTGGTGTCCTTGGACCAAGTAGGCTTTGTGCCTGGTAGAGAGGCTCGGGACAATACTCAAAAGGCCATTAATATCCATCATTGGCTGAATTCAACATCAAAACCTGGCTTTTTCCTCTCTCTTGACGCGGAGAAGGCGTTCGACAGAGTAGTGTGGGATTATATGATCGAGACCCTGAAAGCAATGGGATTCGAAGATCGTATGTTACAATTTATTTTAGCTCTTTATTCATCCCCCACTGCCAAAATTAAGATAAATGGTTGCCTGTCGGACGCCTTCTCTGTGTCGAACGGGACTCGCCAGGGATGTCCATTGTCCCCTATTATATTCATATTAACTCTGGAACCGATCCTATGCAAGATTCGAAGTAATCCTGATATCAGAGGTATTGAGATTAAAAACAAATGTTACAAACTAGCTGCATATGCTGATGACATTTTACTTTTCCTATCTGAACCTATTATTACAATACCCATTCTCTTGAAGGATTTCTCGTTCTTTAAGACTATTTCAAACTTACAGCCTAAACTCTTTAACTTTCTCTCTGGCTTCTATGCATTTGGCCGTTGTGCAACTTGTAAGCATGTTAGGCAGACGATTAAGAAGAGAAAGAGCTTTTGTTCTAATGTCACACAAAAAGAGTACCCAATTAAGCAACTGATCACATGTGCTACGGAAGGTGTAGTATACATGCTAGAGTGTGATTGTGGTTTGCAATACGATGGACGCACTTCTCGCGCATTGCATGTGCGTATTGGTGAACACATTAGCAACATAAAAAGAGGAATCAGAAGCCATAGTGTCTTCAAACACAATGTCAATATAGGGACCCCCGTGCGCTGAAATTCTGGGGCATTGAAAAAGTGGATAAACACTGGAGGGGTGGGCATTATATCCGTCGCATACGCCAACGTGAATCTTTCTGGATATATTAGACAAAGGTTTTCTCACCTTCTGGTCTCAACGTTGAGTTTGACCTTAATTGCTTTATATCCAATAGGTAGTATTAATTTTTAACATCTATTTGATTTATGCGGCTATTTCGATATTCTATTTTTTATATTTTTATAATTTTGTGTCTAGTATCTATATTTGTGTAATTATAACTTTTAATTACTGTATTTAATTACTTATATTGTATTATCTGCAATTTTTATTATATATGATAATTGCTGTATACACTTGTGAGTGGGCGGTGTGTGCAATCGTGGATGACGTCTTTTTAATCGCGATCATATTTGAGGTCTTCTTAATTGAGATCTCTTATGGGTTATTTGAGTTTTAAATATGTTTTAAATATTGTCATTTTTTCTCGCCTGTTGTTCCGTCGGCCCTGGCTGCGCCGTTGCGCTTGCTGTGCTTGAAGTTAGCTCTGCAGTGATTTAAGGGAGGCGTGTTCACCATGGAGAGGTGTTGAGTCTAATATGCTTTCGGTTGCTCTGACAACTGATAGCTATATAATGCAATCATCGGGACGTCTGCGTTGTTCCTTCCTACCCCACGCTGATGAAGTCCCGCCTAGAGGACGTAACGACGTACGAGGGGGGAGTTACACGCGTGACGTCACCCGCGACTGCACACCGTGTGTCCTAACAATTTGTTGGTGGATCCCGGCTTTTGGTTTTTTACCTAGCACTCAGGAACGAGTGCTTTTTATGTAAGTGTAATATTTCTATGCAATAAATTCTTAGTATGCTTCAGAGAGCACTAGATTCCTTTCATATTTTTTTGCATAATCGCAATTGGCGTTGAGTCCACTGATGCCGCAATGAGTAATCCGCTGCTGGATTGATCGGATGAATAAGGAGGTCCTTGTTATTACATGCTGTTTGACCTTTTTGGTCTAGGCAACAAGGTGAGAGGCCATGCTTACCTTTCTCAGTGGAGGTTTCTTCTGTCTTCATCAATCACACTTTGGATTTGGTTCCTCGTATTCAATTTGGATTATTAGTGCACTTAAGGACATTTTGTCTTTCTTGTTGTTACCCTATGTCATTTATTAATTAATTTTTTGCGCTGCACTATCTATTTATCGATTACTGTTGGGGTGTTTTATTTGAATTAACCTTCAGTGCTGGCCTGCATTAGTGTTTATTGTGTTATGTTTATTTTCTAGCACTGAATAATTTATTTATTTGTAAAGATAATGTTACGCCGAGTTAAATGATACCCAAGATGTCACGCTTACAAATTGCGGCCGCTCGTGACATGGCGTCAAAATTTTACCCTTAAAAATCTTGATAGGCGAAGTTAAAAAAATTCTACAGGTTGCATTTTTTCAGATACAGAGGAGGTCTAGGGCTAGAATTATTGCTCTCGCTCTAACGATCGCGGTGATACCTCACTTGTGTGGTTTGGACACAGTTTTCATATGCAGGCGCTACTCACGTATGTGTTCGCTTCTGTGCGCGAGCTCGTCGGGACAGGGCACTTTAAAAAAAAAATAATAATTCTTTAAGAAGCTGGACGGGACTGACGTTTTGACGTCACTTCCGCCCAGCAGAGGTATGGGGACGGACGAGGGAAATTTTTCCCTCACTCGCATCCCCACTGAGCAGACCCGATCGCCTCCGCGTAAGCGGCGGAGGGCGCGGGAGCCCCTCTCCCGCCGCCGAATCCGCCGCGGAGACCGCCGTTATCTTTTACAGGACCGCTCACACTAAAGATGGATACCTCAGTTGTGGCAGCAGCTGCTGCCGTTACCGAGATATCCATCTTTAAAGTGCGGCCGTAAAAACACGTACAGCAGTAGGGAAGTGGTTAAGATCCTGGACAACAGGTCTGCCAATCCCATGCAAGCTCTCACCCAGGCTGTGAAGGAGTTTAGCCCATTTAGTAAGTGTCTGGGGTACTAGGGCTGTGGCAAAAATCCTCCGCAGAAGCAGAACCGGCAATAGAGAACATCAAGCAGGCAACTGATTCTGCCTTCCTGTCAACCGGATCCTTAAAGGAAGGAGACTTCCCAACCGGTGTCATGGTTGGTTTATTCAACCTGAAAATTTGAGGGTCCATGACAGGCGGAGCAGATCACTTGTTCAGAAGAGATTCCTTAAAATGTTAGCTCATGGCAAAACATTTTAGAATGATAAAGGGTCACTTTGAACATTCCCAATCCCAGTAGATACATTTGTCAAAATAGGTGAGATAAAAGGAACACCTTAGCCACGTGAGATAACTTGGGAACAGTCTTGACCGCGGCTGCCCCAAAAGGTATAATCCATTTTTTAAGTTTCATGTTTCTCGCACTGAAGTTTGAAGTGTTTCCACCAGTGCCTTTTGATGCTCAGTGGCAGCAACATCAGGCTCATCCTCAATGTTGGAGGGGGTCAGGGATCTTATTGACTGGACCGTGGCCACAGCTTTTTTTTCTTGCCTTACGCCCGAATGCTAGCTTCACTTGGGAAACAAAGGACTCCCAGACGTGAGTCAAGGGGAACAGATGACCCAGAGGGGCCTGCTGCCTAGGGAATCAGATGGGGGGGGGGGGGGTGCGATTCTGAGACTTCCATGCCAGTAGGGGACCCATAGGGGAGGCATCGCCATGGAAACCCACTAACTGCAAGGGAACCTTATACACCCCATAAGGCTAGCAGAGAGGCGGGTTATTCCACCAGGACTCACCATCACCCAGGCACTGGACAGAAGAACAGCAGTCAATACCGCAGAAGAGCAGACCGAGGAGGCCACGTGGAGAGAGCACAGGAAGCCTAGCATCAGTGGCTCCAGTAAGCAAAAAAAAAAATCCAGAGGTAGCTGGTCGTCGCATTGGCACCAAGGAAATGGTTGCCACATTCCCAAGCGCAGTCAACCCAGTAAAACAGGTCACTGCAAGATGGCCGTCGATTGACTCCTCAAAATTGGCTGCCATAGGAAGAAAAATAGCCAGACCTCCAAGAAAATGGCCAGCTAGGCCAGGCAATAGCATAGGTCATGAGTAAGCTTCAGAAAAATGGCAGCAGCTGCATGGCCCAAGCACCAGGGAAGATGGCCACCACCACAGAGATGCAAGCCTGCCGGGCCAAGGGACGAGAAACACCACTGCATGCAAACATGGCACCAACACCCCCTTCCCCCACTCGGGCATCAGGCACAGCTCCACTTTCAACACAGGGAGGGAACCGAGCCGGCAGCCACTACAGACAACTGCTCCAAAGGGGAAAGCAAGGGGGGTGTGAGGGGAAAGGGGAACCAAGGAGGAACTTGGCAGGAACGGAAGGCCTCGAAGCGAGGTGGATAACACCACAGGGTCGACCATCCCTCGGAGCACCCACACCACCCCGTGCAGGAGAGAATCCTGCAGATGACACTCCATAGACCAATCCTCTCCAATGTGAGGAGAGGCTTCGGCCAGCGAAACGCCTGTGTGTGTAGAAAAATAAATCATTTACCATATTCGGTTTTCGGTCCATCCAAGAGTTTTTTTAAGACTATCCATTAGGGCTGCAACCAACGTTGCAGCCCTAATGTTGGCCGATTATTGTTTTGATTAAAATCGGTAAAAAAAATAAAAAAAATGTGCTCTATATATTTTAGGAATGTTCGGTCGATTTTCTAATCGTCGGTGGGGTTTAGTTACCAACCACAGTGACAGGGAAATTAAAACTGAATGTTAAAAGCAAGTGAAAACTTCAAACAACATTCTTTCATTCAGCGAATGTACAAAGATTTTTCGTATTAATATACAGTAAAACCTTGGTTTGAGAGCGTTTTGAAAGACGAGCAAAAAATGTTAATAAATTTTGACTACATATACAAGCGATGTCTTGATATAAGAGTAGTGTTATGTCACAACTGAGTATAAGGGAAGAGAGCAATATGGCTATATTTAATGAAAGTACAACTTCATTAATAGGGAATAGGATTACAGAGCTGACACAGATCGACGGCGATGAAACGAGCTCGCTGCTCGGAGGTGTTTTACTGCTGCTCCAATTTCAAATGTGAGTTTTTACTTTTCTATTTGTTTGTACCTCAAACCTTTATGGGCCTCCCTCTCTCTCCTTTTACCCTGCATTGCCTGAGCACCTGTTGATGCCAAGGTTGAGAGGTGGAAGAGTTGGAGGAATTTCAAGTGGGAGTTACCCGTCTGTCAGTGATCCTCCAAGCACATCAGGCCCCTTTCACACGTCCGCATCCGCCTCTCCGTTTTTACAAGCCCGTTTACGGATTTGTAATGGGCCCCTATGGGATCGCGTCCGTTAGCGAATGATGCATCCGCCAACGTCCGCAATGATCCGCGTCCGCAAAGGTCCGGTTTTTCGGACGGAAGAAAACCCGATTTTTCTTCCGTCCGACGGATCGGATGAATACGGACAAACGGTCCGTTTTCATCCGATTACCCATAGGGGAGAGCGGAGGAGAGACAGGGCGGTCCCTGCACAGTGTGCGGGGATCCCTGCTGAGCCGATGGACACACAAGGAGCGGATCGAAAAACGGTCCGCTCCGTGTGAAAGGACACTCAGGTCCGGATACGAACACGGCGTTCGTGGAAATAGGTCCACCATCCTCAGCCTCAATGTGAGTGTGTGCTGATGTGATTCATCAATTTCTAGGTCTCTTTTAAGGTTACGTCACTTTCCATTAATTTCTGCCTTTCATGTCTGTATGAGCACCTGGTGAAGAAGTTCTCCATTTCAACCTCAATAAGTGTGGTTGCACCCCAGTAACTACTGTTTGGTACTTTGGCCCATTCGTGCTATGGCTCTGAGGTGAGCATTTTTTTGTACCACAAGAGGTGTGCGCACCAAAGTCTGCCTGCTTTCACACCATACCACCTTTTGGGCTTTGGTGTCTCCATTTTGTATGGACTTTTTCACGTGTTTATATGCTATATACCTTGCCGTGTGCTGTCACGCACAGCACTTCACCATCACCTACCTAAAAAAGTAAAACTTCGCTTTGATATAGAAGTGCTTTGGATTACAAGCAAGTTTCTGCAACAAATTTTGCTGGCAATTCAAGGTTTTACTGTAATATTAACAGTAGTGATTATTTGCTCTTAAAGCGCTAATTTTCGTTTTTATTAACCCATTACTGGCCGATTAATCGATTATGAAAATAGTAAATCGATTGCTTAGTTGTTTCGGCCCTACTATCCATACTTTCTGCTGACACTGCTCGGTTGCGCAATTGTCAAAGTGCTACAGCGCTGAAAGCTGAAAAATGGCCTGGGCAGGAAGGGGGTGCAAGTGTATTGAGGTGGTTAAGAACTCTCGGGTGTAAGCCATCTGGTCCTGGTG
The DNA here is from genome assembly GCA_029574335.1 of Rana kukunoris. Lineage (NCBI taxonomy): Eukaryota > Metazoa > Chordata > Amphibia > Anura > Ranidae > Rana > Rana kukunoris. The sequence goes on from CM056056.1 coordinate 160,539,574, forward strand.
ATTTATGTTAAGTTTCTCTAATCCTTTCCAGACTCTGGCCTCCGTTAGCCACAGGGGAAGATCCTGTGATGTGCCCTATTAACTGGTTCCCGACCAGCTTGTGTCTTTCAGGGGCAGAATGGCACCCCTGCACGAAACCCCATATATGTTCCCTTAAAGAGCCGCCAGAGGGCGCGCATGGTGGGGAAACCCGATGTGCATGCCCGGCGATTGCCACCAGTCGTACATGAGAGCCAGCACTAGGTAAAACACACAAATCCCCGTCCGGTCGGGGGAGAAGACATTTTGATGTTTCTACATTTTTGGTGTTTCTACTTGCTAGGAACACAATACGTCTCCTTCCTTAGTCAGTCCTATCCTAATACAGTTAGAACACACATTTAACTCCTTGATTGCCACCTAGTGTTAACCCCTTCCCTACAGTGATATTTACACAGTAATCAGCGCATATTTTTAGCACTGATCGCTGTATAAAATGTCAATGGTCCCAAAAATGTGTCAAAAGTGTCCGATCTGTCCGTCGCAATACCGCTAAAAATCGCAGATCACTACTATTACTAATGAAAAGAAAAATGCCTTAAATCTTTTCCGTAGTTTGTAGATGCTATAACTTTTGCACAAACCAATCAATATACACTTATCGTGATTTTGTTTTCCAAAAATATGTAGAATATATATAGTGGCCTAAACTGAAAAGAAATTTGTTTTTTAAAAACATTTTTGGGGATGTTTTTATATATATATATATATATATATATATATATATATATATATATATATATATATATATATATTTTTTTTTTTTATATATATATAAACCAGAGATGATCACCAAAAGAAAGATCAATTTGCGTGACAAAAAAAGTTAAAAAAAAAAAAAAAAAAAAAGTGTTCCGACCTCGCTTTTTTTACTGTTAAAATATATTTTAAAAAAACGTATTGGGATTATTTTTACTCTCCTCCGCTGTGTGTCTTTCACAGTCTTTTTTCCACCCTGATTGCGTTATTACACTTCGCATTGTTAAAATGCTAACCCTCACCCTCCCACTTTGTAAATTTTAAAAGGCCATTTTTTTGCCCTTAATATGACATTTTACGTTTTTGTTCAGCCACCCAGGTTTAAAGGGGTTGTAAAGGTAAAAAATAAGAAATTCCCTAAATAGCCTCCTTTACCCTAGTGCAGTCCTCCTTCACTTACCTCATCCTTCGATTTTGCTTTTAAAATGTCCTAATTTCTTCTGAGAAATCCTCACTTCCTGTTCTTCTGTCTGTAACTCCACACAGTAATGAGAGGCTTTCTCCTTGGTGTGGAGAAAGCCTTTCGAGGGGGGAGGGGTGAGCAGGAGTATCAGGATGCCCACTAGCACACAGCTCCTTTCTCTATCTGCAAAGTAGAGTGTCCCTACACTCCTGCCTGCCCCCCCCCCCCCCCCCCCAAGAGGCTTCCATATAATTTCTTAGGCTCAGTTTCCCCCCGGGAATTAGATGGTATGGCTATGATATCACTAGTATCTCCACTAATCCCCTCTGTCCTATGCTCACTGCCAGTTGTCGCTAATTCTAAACACACCTCCCAATACCTAGTTTAAAAGCCCATCCAACTTTGTGCCCATCTTTCTTCCCAATAGAGTTGTACCATCCCCATTCAGGTGCAGCCATTCCTTACTAAAGAGCCGGTAACCAACTGAGAAGTCAGTCCAGTTCTCCAGGTACCCCAACTCCCTCTTTCCTACACCAGTTCCTCAGCCAATTGAGTTCCCTAATCTTCTGCTGCCTCTCTGGTTAGGCACAGGTAATATTTCAGAGAAAACCAGCTTGGAAGTCCTTTTCCTCAGTCTATCACCTAAATCTTTGAAATCATTTTTTTAGGACTCTACATCCCTCTCACTTTGTCATTGGTGCCAACATGCACTATGACAGCTAGGTCCTCCCCAGCTCAACCCAATAATCTGTCCACCCGATTCGTGATGTGGCGCTATATGTGTCTGTGTCCGTCAATAAATGAAAGCGAAATCTGACGCGTGAGCATCAATACATTACAGGCAAGAATATCAGTGCATAGAAATGCACTGATTTTCAGCTGTAGCCATGACCTAGTTATAGCCGCTTGCTGACAGGATGTTAAGTTAATCGGTCAGACAGTGGTGAAACTAGTACACATACATTCAGGCACAGAATTGCTAGACCTAACATTCTGGGATACTGTATCTCTAAACTCTGGCTGAAAGTATGATGCATATATTTGGCAGCAGGACAGGTGGACCTCAATACCCAGCTACCACACATATGCGTCTATGCACCTACAGCTTGCAGTCACTTTTAGTTATTGGAAGCAAGCACAATGGACTTCCAATTGTGTGACCACTGTGAAAGACAATCCTGTGTTTCAAAATCCATCTCCCGTTGTAAACACCCTCTGAATGGTCTGCCAGGGGGTAGCAGAGTATAACCGGTCTCTGTTCAGAAAGCAGAATAGAATTGGTATTAAGTATTTAAGAATATTAAACAAACCTGTGAGGGATGGAACACAACACTAGTGACTTTCTTGGTGTGCCCTTTCAGAGTTGCAAGGATCTGCTGAGACTGGGAATCAAACACCACCACACTCTTGTCTGCACCACCTGATGAAGAAGAAGAAGAAGAAAAAAAAACTGTCAGTGGGGTCAAAAGTTTTAAAATTACTTGTCAACCTATGACAGTATTTAAATGTCAAACACTGAACCATTTCCCTATTTCTAGTTTCAAAGAATAAAATATAACGATTTTACCATAAAATCCTTTGCTTGAAGTAAATCAAAGGGCAGAGGGTGAAGTAATTCAGCTAGAATGGCTTATGCTACTAGCTTCAGATTGGACACAGGCCAACAAAGCTGTAAAACACCTCAGTATATCCTAGAGTTGTCCCAATACGATACTATTTTTGGGACCGATACCGAGCATTTGTGCGAGTACTTGCACAAATGCTCCCGATGCCTGACCCGATACTTCGTCGGCAGGCGGCCTCGGTGGGCGGAGCACGCAGGCGGCCTCGGTGGGCGGAGCACGCAGGCGGCCTCGGTGGGCGGAGCACGCATGCGGCCTCGGTGGGCGGAGCACGCAGGCGGCCTCGGTGGGCGGAGCACGCAGGCGGCCTCGGTGGGCGGAGCACGCAGGCGGCCTCGGTGGGCGGAGCAGGGGGAGTGGTCGGACGGCCTCAGTGGGGAAGACACCAGACCAAGCGAGTCCTCACCTGCAGCAGAACTAGGTGAGGATAGTGATATTGACACTGTGGTAATTCGGACTTGGTGCTGGCATAACTATTAAATATGTATTTTTACCAGATCTGACCATTGCAATTTTCACCTGCCTGACTTTTTGCTAGTCAAACATGCTTCTTCCAGCTCCTAGGTAACATTTTGCTAAAATAAAATATTTTGCATAATGTGCTTGTTCAGGCTTGTTTTTGGAGAAGAGCAATCATATTTTACAGGCGGCGAGGTGGTGTTAAAACCCTTAAACCCTGCACTAGCATGCCACCACTGCGTGCATTGAACGTGATCCCAGGGCACTTACAGAACACCCTCATTCACTTCAATGGTTCACATTCGGCCGGTGCTATGCTTGTCAAAAGTAATGAGGTATAATTAGGACCATTGCATTCGGTCGTCGTCAGCTTGGACATCCCGACGCCCATCTTGGCCTACCCTGCACTTGGCCACAGTAAGCCAGCATATAGTTTGGACAGGGTGTAACAAGATGTAACGCCGAGTGCAGGGTGTACCAAGATGGGCGCTGCAGCATAGCATTTTAAAATACTTTCCTTATGTCATTTATTGCTGCAATTTAGTGCCTGCCCATAACTCCCACCAGTCAGTGCTCATAACTCCCATGAGACAGTGCCCATAACTCCCATCAGTCAGTGGCCATAACTCCCATCAGTCAGTGGCCATAACTCCCATCAGTCAGTGGCCATAACTCCCATCAGTCAGTGGCCATAACTCCCATCAGTCAGTGGCCATAACTCCCATCAGTCAGTGGCCATAACTCCCATCAGTCAGTGGCCATAACTCCCATCAGTCAGTGGCCATAACTCCCATCAGTCAGTGGCCATAACTCCCATCAGTCAGTGGCCATAACTCCCATCAGTCAGTGGCCATAACTCCCATCAGTCAGTGGCCATAACTCCCATCAGTCAGTGGCCATAACTCCCATCAGTCAGTGGCCATAACTCCCATCAGTCAGTGGCCATAACTCCCATCAGTCAGTGTCCATAACTCCCATCAGTCAGTGTCCATAACTCCCATCAGTCAGTGCCCATAACTCCCATCAGTCAGTGCCCATCAGTCAGTGTCCATAACTCCCATCAGTCAGTGCCCATCAGTCAGTGTCCATAACTCCCATCAGTCAGTGCCCATCAGTCAGTGTCCATAACTCCCATCAGTCAGTGCCCATCAGTCAGTGCCCATAACGCCCATCAGTCAGTGCCCATCAGTCAGTGCCCATCAGTCAGTGCCCATCAGTCAGTGCCCATCAGTCAGTGCCCATCAGTCAGTGCCCATAACTCCCATCAGTCAGTGCTCATCAGCTATAAATACAGAGCACTCACACCTTCACACCAGCACTCTCTTCTGGGTTTGGAAGCAGATATGCTGCTCCTGTCAAGTAAGTCTATATTACCTGCTTTAATGATATTATGTAACAATATCCTATAGCTTTTATGTTTACTAAAGCACCACCTCTATGCCCAGATACTCCCCAGTTTGGATTTAGTTATCTAAACGTATCTGTTTGTTTCCCTTTATGAACAAATATAAAATAGAAAATATCCCTTTTTTTTTATAGAGTTTAAAATTAAGGCTAGATAAATCCCTATAGTAATGTCATATCTTTTTCTATCCCTGTAGTAACTCAGTGTACTCTCTGACAGCGGACATTATTGGGTTTTCTGAGGATCTCATATAATCAGGTACATATAACCCTTCATTAACATATAAACTGCTACAAACTGCTATTGTAGCAAACTATTACTCTACCTATATAATATGTACTATTTAGCCTCATTTGGGAGCAATCTATTATTGGTATCATTTTATATCATTTTAGGGACCTCTACTCCAGTCCCAGTATTTCCCTTCTGGCTAATCCACCGGCATCCTGATCTTTGGAATAATTTCTCCCTAACGGGATGAACACCCCAAATTTGCATTAATTGCACATCCTGATATCTTTCTTTGACTGGCAACCTCATTGTTTGAACCCAGCGTGCTGTATACATTTCCAATTCTTTTAAAACATATCCAATGAAATATTCATCATTTTTTTTAATACGTAAGTGAACAATTACATGTGTGTGTGTGTATATATTACATATAAAACGTTTTGTATATATTTAATAATGCTATAAATGCATGTAATTAACTTTATGTATTCTTACGCTCCAGATGAACTAATTATCCTTCTCTACACAACCCTGAAGAAGGTTATCTCGAAACGTGTCGGGTGTTAAGAAGGTTCTTCTTGTATTTATCTATATGGTGACAATCATTGGAACTCTGTATTATAATTTGATATTTAAAAATGTTTTTGATGAATATGTATAATTGTGAATAAATTATTTTTTACATTCAACATCCTGTGTAATTCGAAATATTATTAGTGCCTTAAAAGTCCACCCAGGGGAACCCCCTTTTTCTTTTCTCATAATTACTGGATGTGGCCACAAGCATACATTTGCCATTCACCCTCCTCTTTAAAAGGAGGATCTGGGCCACTCTGTGCAAAACCAACTGCACGGAGGTGGTAAACATTAAATATATATATATGAAAATAAAAAATAAACACTTTAGTTATTTTTTAAAGCTAGCGAGTATCAAAACAAAAGTGGTGTGAACAAATTCCTTACCAGTAAGAGTTTTATTTGTGTCTGTTGAACATAAATCCAAAGCCAAAATTCCAGGAACGCTGGCACTGTGGAGCCCCTTGGTAAGGAAAACAAAGACAGAGAAAAGTGTTTTAAGCCATGCAGGCATAATAAAGAACAATTACAGAATTCATCAGCATGTCTCCAACAATCCTTCCTGGATGCAAAACATTTAAAATAAAAAAACACACTTTTATCCTTAATTTCTTCCCTCCATTGGTTCAATTGGGGTACAATCCTGACCACCAAGAGGATATGCTAAACTAAATACAGATTTTTACTTACTAAATGTTAGTGTAAAGAAATATGATCTTCTCTAGAATCATCGTAACTATGGCAACAGAAGTAAATCATGGGCAAGATCAGTGTGTTCCCCAACAACTGAAAAAAAATCCAATAAATCTCTCCCAAAAATCACTGGCGGACAGCGTCTGACCTTTGGAACATCTAAAATCATCTCAAAGAGGGGACAAATTATACCAATAGGATCTTCCACTTAAAGAGGCAGAAGGGAAAACTCCTGTGACACCATTAGTAAATGAAGACAACACAGCAGAGACTTGCAATCTTGGTAGTTTTGGCTTCTCCAGAGGATGATAACCTTGTGTCTTGACCAAATGAAAAATAAAAATTCAGACCAGGATGTCAAGTTCGCCCAAAACTAATGGGAGGAGGGACTGCACTGGGAGCACTGACAGGAGGCCACAAAGCAGGTCTGATCACTTTGCTCAACTCCACTCAGTACTGGATTAGGTTTGAGACACTCAAGCGGGTAAATGGTCTGCTCTTAAACTGCAGGTCATTGGCAACAATTTTACCCTCCTAAATAAATATGGACTTAAAGTGGTTGTAAAGGTTCATTTTTTTTTTTCTAAATAGGTTCCCTTAAAGTACACAGATGATACAAATCCAACAGAGTAAAAAAAACAATTCCGTTCCATTTTTCCTATATCAATTCTAGCCCTGTGGCTTCATATCCATACAGAGTGACTAGACTGACTGAATGCCAGCTTGCTCAAATACCCAGCTGACACGAGGGGGGCCTTTCTGCCAGGTCAACCAAATGTTTCCCATGAATCCCCCCTAAAGTCGAATTACCATCAAATACTTCCTTAATTATGTAGACCATGTACCCTTTGAAATGTTCAATTAGGTTAACAGGCCACCCCACACCCCTAGTCTTGCATAAGATCACCACAAAGGGTCTTCAGCTGTCCCATTGATATGTGTAATTCAGTTGGCTCGGACAACTCAACACCTGATCAATATGGGAATGTAATACAATATCCTACAATCAGCCAACATATATTACAAACAAGAAGTGAGAAATTCAGACAAAAGAAAAAAAAAACATTTAGGAGGGAAATCGAAGGAAAAAGTTTAGTGACCCAACAATGCACTAGCTTAACTGCTTAAGGACCGCCTCCTGCACATATACGTCAGCAGAATGGCACGGCTGGGCACATCAACGTATATTTACGTCAGTAAATAGTACCCAGCCGTGAAGCTCCGTGACCGCGGGACTCGGGTCCGCCGCTGGAGTGCAGCGATCGGTTCCCGGAGCTGAAGAACGGAGAGAGCCGTGTGTAAACATGGCTTCCCCTTTCTTCACTGTGGCGGCAGCATCGATCGCGTCATCCCTTTTATAGGGGGGACACGATGGATGACGTCACACCTACAGCCACAACCCCCTACAGTTGTAAACACACACAGGGAACACATAACCACAAGGGGGCGCTGTAGGGGTTAACTCCCAAACTGCAACTGTCATTTTCACAATAAACAATTCAATTTAAATGCATTTTTTGCTGTGAAAATGACAATTGTCCCAAAAATGTGTCAAAATTGTCCGAAGTGTCCGCCATGTTGCAGTCACCGAAAATAAATAAATAAATAAATAAAATAAAATAAAAATCGCTGATCGTCGCCATTTAGTAGTAAAACAAAATTATTTTTTTATAAAAATGCAATAAAACTATCCCCAACTATCCACAACCAACCGATAAAGGCTTATTGCGATTTTTTTATCGCAAATAGGTAGAAGAATACGTATCGGCCTAAATTGAGGAAAAAAATAATTTTTATATATAAATTTGGAGGGATATTTATAATAGCAAAAAGTAAAAAAATATTGCATTTTTTTCAAAATTGTCGATCTATTTTTGTTTATAGCGCAAAAACCTGGATATTGGTCCGGGTCTTAAGTGGTTAAAGGAACCCATTCTTTTTCTTGAAGTACATCACGGGACACAGAGCGCATAGCCATTACACATGGGTTATATGGGTACCTTCAGGTGATGGACACTGGTGTAATCAATTTCACAGGAAGTTTCATCCATATATAACCCCCTCCCACTGGGAGTGCTTCAGTTTTGTAGCAAGCAATTCCTCCGAGGTTACACAATATTCCCCAAAAGAGGGGTGGGAGCTCTGTGTCCCGTGATGTACTTCAAGAAAAGGATTTTACAGGTAAGCTGTTTATTAAAAATCCTTTTTTCTTTATCGTACATCACGGGACACAGAGCGCATAGCCATTACACATGGGATGTCCCAAAGCAATGCTCCATGAAGGGAGGGAGACCGTAAGGCCAAGAATAGCCAAACAAAAAATTATCAGGAAAGTAAAGTAGCTCCACCAACAGAAAAAAGGGGGCGAACCGGGCCAGAGGATTCTATACTGCCGCCCGTAGGACCGCCTGCCCAAATGCTGCGTCCGTACCCTTTGCGACGTCCAACTTATAAAATTTAGTAAACGTATGTACGGAAGACCAGGTTGCCGCCTTGCAAACCTGCGCCATAGAGATCTGATGGTGTGCTGCCCAGGAGGCACTCATGGCCCTCGTAGAATGGGCCTTAACTGATAAGGGAGGTGGAATGCGCTTCAGACTATAGGCCTGAAAAATCAGCTGCTTAATCCACCTGGCCAAGGAAGACTTGGCAGCCGGCTGACCCTTCTTGGGGCCATCCGGAAGAACAAAAAGCACATCTGTTTTCCGAATCTTCTCTGTAGCCTTGAGATAGACCCTCATGGCTCAAACCACGTCCAAAGTATGAAGCAGTCTTTCCTCTCTGGACTGGGGAGTAGGAAAGAAGTATGGTAGGACTAGGTCCTGATTCAAGTGAAAACTGGATATGACCTTAGGAAGGAAAGAAGGTTGAGGCCGCAGAACCACTCTGTCCTTATGCAGAATCAGGTACGGCTCCCTGCATGACAAGGCTGCCAGCTCGGAGACCCTTCTGGCCGAAGCCATAGCCACCAAGAAAACCAACCTTCGGGTTAGTAGCACAAGAGGGATTTCTGTCAGAGGTTCAAACGGCTGTCTTTGTAAAGCTGACAAGACCAGATTTAAATTCCAGGGGCAGAAGGGAGCTCTAATAGGGGGATTCACATGCAAGACCCCCTGCAAGAAGGTTTTCATAAGCGAATGGGTGGCCAAGGGTCTTTGAAACCATACTGATAAAGCCGACACCTGCCCCTTTAGAGTACCAAGAGCCAACCCTTTGTCAACGCCAACCTGGAGGAATCGCAAGATCCTGTCAATAAAAAACTTTCGAGACTCGCACCACTCCACATAGGTCCTCCAGACTCTAGAAATATTTATTACAGAGACTGGTTTCCTAGCCTGAATCAACGTAGATATGACCTGAGCTGAGAGGCCTCTGCCTTTAAGAATTAGGGATTCAGCCGCCAAGCCGTCAAATTTAGCTGCTGTGAAGCAGGGTGGCAGATTGGGCCCTGAGACAGCAGATCTGGGCGCAGGGGGAGCGGCCATGGTGCCCCTACTGACATCCTTACGATGAGTGCATACCAAGCCCTCCTGGGCCAGGCTGGGGCCACCAGGATCACAGGCCTGCGCTCCACCCTGATCCTCCGTAGAAGGCGGGGAATCATCTGTAGTGGAGGGAACGCATACAGGAGAGAAAACTGGTGCCAAGGGCAAACCAACGCATCGGTCCCGTAGGCCGAGGGATCCCTGGCTCGGGATATGAATGTGTCCAACTTTTTGTTGAATCTCGTTGCCATAATGTCCACATCTGGAACTCTGAATCTTTGGCAAATCTCTTGGAATACCTGGGGGTGAAGAGACCACTCCCCGGGAGCAACTGTTGACGACTCAAAAAATCTGCTTGAGAATTGTCTATCCCTGGGATGAACACCGCTGAGATGCAGGGTACATGGGCTTCGGCCCATGAGAAAATCAGGTTTACTTCCCTTTGGGCCGCTAGGCTCCTCGTGCCCCCCTGGTGGTTTATGTATGCCACCGCAGTGGCATTGTCGGACTGTATCCTTACTGGCAGACCCTGAAGGGGAAGAGTCCAGGCGACCAGGGCCAGCCGAGCAGCTCTGATCTCTAGGATATTGATGGGAAGCAGTTTTTCTGCCTCCGACCACAGCCCCTGCTGGGTCCGTCCTTCTAGAACTGCCCCCCAACCTGACAGGCTGGCATCCGTGGCTACTATCTTCCATGTGATGGGGCAAAAGGATTTCCCCTTTGACAAATTTTGAGGGGCCAGCCACCAGAACAGGCTGCGCCGGACCCCTGGGGAGAGAACGGACGATCTAACACCTGAATGGACTTGTTTCATGCAGAGAGAATGGCTGCCTGGAGATATCTGGTATGGATCTGGGCATAGGGCACTGCCTCGAAGGCGGCCACCATCTTCCCCAGCAGTCGCATACATAGGCGAATAGTCGGCCTCTTTTTGCCTAAGACCACTTGAACTGCTTGAGTTATTGACCTGACCTTTGCTTGAGGTTAAAATATCCTCCGGCAGTCTGTATCTAGCCGAAGGCCTAGATATTCCAACTGCTTTGTGGGTTGCAACATTGATTTCTCTTGGTTCACAATCCGCCCAAATTCCTCTAGATGCCGAACTGTGCGGACTACTGCATGATTGAGGTTGGAAGCTGATCTGTCGATAACCAGGAGATCGTCCAGGTACGCCCGGACCAAAATGCCTTCTGTCCTTTGTGAATACCCGCGGAGCTGTTGCCAACCCGAAAGGGAGGGCTACAAACTGGCAATGACGGTGATCTATCATAAATCGAAGAAACTTGTGATGTGCCGGGTAGAACGGCACGTGCAGATACGCATCCTTTATGTCTATAGATGCTAGAAAGTCGTCTTTATGCAGGCTGGCTCTAAAATAGGCCTGACGTCGCCGTTGGGTTTTGGTATTATGAAAAGGTTGGAATAGAATCCCAAACCCCATTCCTGGGCTTGTACCTCTACAATTACTCCTTGGAGCAAGAGGCGATCCAATGCCTTTACAAGAGAGGCCCTCTTTAATGGGTCGCTTGGAAGACTTGACCCCTGAAAATGAGGAGGGGGGACTTCCCGAAACTCTAGCTTGTAGCCTATGGCTACCGCGGACCGTACCCAAGAGTCGGGAATTCTGGCCTCCCACACTTCGGAGAGACACCGAAGCCTTCCCCCCACCCGAGAGTGGGGGCGCCCCTTCATGAATCTGACTTGTTGACTGGCTTAACCGGCTTGCGAGACCATGGCCTCTTGCCTGCCGTGGCTTGTCCTTGTGGGCGGCTATTAAATGCTGAACGCCCGGGAGGCCGTCGATACTGACGGGAAGTTGAAGGGGCCGAGCCTGCGAAGGCCTGTCGCTTAAACGCGGGCCCAAGCGGTCTTTTCTTGACAGGTAAGAAAGAACTTTTACCACTTGATATGGTCTGGATATATTTATCTAGGTCTTCACCGAATAGTCTCCCACCATTAAAGGGAAATCCTGCTAAAAGCTTTTTGCAGGGTGCCTCTGCTGACCAGTTCTTCAGCCACAAAAGGCGACGCATATGAACCAATAGCAGAGATAAACGGGACGCCTGTTGAATGGAGTCCTTAATAGCATCTACTGCAAAGCAGAGAGCCCTTGGGAGGTCAGCCAATTCACGAGTTTGCTGAGCCAGTATGTCCTTAATATTTGTTTAGTCTGACCTTTAAACGCCAATGGCTGCCACCGCTGGCTGAACCACGGCACCTACTGTGGTAAAAGAAGCCTTCAGTAGGGTCTCCAACTTTTTGTCGACCGGATCTTTAAACATCTGGACATTTTCAACCGGATAGGTCAGGGATTTATTCACGCAGGAAATGGCTGCGTCCACGGTAGGGAGTGCCCATTTCTTTGCAAATTCCTCTTCCATAGGATAGAGAATAGTGAACCTTTTAGGAGGGATAAAAATCCTATCAGGTCGAGCCCAATCCTGAAAAATCACGCTCTCCAGAAGGGGGTGAAAGACGCACAACTCAACGGTGCCTTCAAGGAACCTAAAGAGGATACCGCGTGGCTGTTGTTCTGACACTGGAAGTTTAAAAGCAGTGCGAACCATATCTGTCAGAGACTGGATCCACAGGCTCTCCGCTTGAGAAGCCGAAAAAAAAAATTCATCTACAGTGGAACCCTCAATGTCTGAACCGTCGGGACTCGGGTCCGCTTGATCCCCCTGTGGGTCCAATTCCTCCGAAGAGAGGACCTCTGCATCTGAAAACACCAATCTAGGTGACGGGGATCTAGCCCGCTTGCCACCTGGCAAAGAGCGGGCAATTAAAGCAGTTAACCTTTCCTCTAGCCCACCCAGGGTGGTCGCTAGCATTTCTTCCGTGACGTAAACGGGAATGGGTTGATTGGGGGCCGCCTCTGCCCCTAGCACCCTCAATGGCTCCTGCAACATGCTGTTCGGTGGTCTATCTGGTGAGGGTGGGACCGCTGGAGCCTGGCCCAAATCCTCTGACCCCGACGGAGACCCCTTTAGTTTTTTGGTACCTTTTGCAGCCTTAGTTGGTCCTGATCCCTTGGGAGCCATTGCACAACCTTGAGACACCCCTATAGCCAACACCCAACTGTTGTAGCTAGAAGTGAACCATTAACAAGAACAGGCTATGGTAACATTTTTCCAAATTTCCATACGCCCGAGAAGGCGGCAATACCGAGGAAGTCCTGTGAGTATTGCCACACCAATGCCCGTTAGCTGGAGCCCAAGGTTGCACCGACTCAGATACTGCCAGATCTAAGGCCGAGTCCCTTTAAGAAAAAAACTTTTTTGGTCAGTATGAAGCTAAGTCCAGACCTGAAGATTCACAAACCACCACTAGGTGTCACTGTATAGCCAGAAATGGCTCAGCTGCGCGCTCTGTGTCCTCAGCCTCCTCTGCTCTCAGGAGGGAATGACCAGCCAGGAAATGCTTTGCTGCTTTAACTGAGACCCGACGCTGCTGGCCCGCCCCCCCCACGTACGCCGACGCTGTAAAAGGCGGCGTGCACGCGCGCGCGCCCCCCCCCACGCTGAAACCAACATGGAGGAAGCAGAAAGCAGAGGAGAAGCATGGACCAGCGCTAGCAGCCCAACAGACACCAGGCAAGACACTAATACTTATTGTAGTGCACACACAGAGGAAGCTGTCCCCATAGGCTTCCTAAGAAACAGGAGTTTTGCCAGCATTTCCTCCTTATAGCACGTGGGGCTGCAGTATCATGCTAACAGGCAGATCTGGGGGGAGTAGCAAATACATATCTTTACAAGCATACATATACCTACATGTTATCTGGGTAAACATTAGTACATCCCATCCTGCCTCAAAAGACATAGTGGAGATAGTGGCTGATGCACAAGCATACCATTAGCCGACCCAGAACCCCCAGGGGGATACCTACTGTCGAACCAAGTCCCGCAGGTTCCCTCTTACCTGCTCCACGCTGCAGGGTATTGCAAAATGCAAGAGGCCCAATCTTCCCCCATCTCCGTGGGTATTGTCTTGGACCTTCAGGGACCGGGGTCCTGTGTTAAGGAACCCACACACCTGGGCCTATATAGCATCCTGGCATCAGTAGCGTTTAGTTCTTGGAAGAGACTAAGGCACTGGAGCCCAGAATCCAGCCCTCCAAGGAGAGGCATTATAGGCAAAACCCCACGCAAGCAGGGCCCGGGTACCGTACACCTTGGCTTTGAAGCACTTCGGACGGATCCGGCTAGCTCTCCTGGGTCCCGAGACCTCCGAGGGATAGCTAGACGTGACCAACACCTAAGACACTGGCGAAAAAACTGAAGCACTCCCAGTGGGAGGGGGTTATATAGGGAGGAAACTTCCTGTGAAATTGATTACACCAGTGTCCATCACCTGAAGGTACCCATATAACCCATGTGTAATGGCTATGCGCTCTGTGTCCCGTGATGTACGATAAAGAAAAAAAAACACACAAACACCTTTACAACCCCTGGGGCAATTAAGATCACCAGTATCCCCTTGGCCTCCCCACAGAGTCACCACAGCTTGAATCGAGAAGCCAGGAGGTCCATGTCTGGTGTGCCCCATCTCAGCCAGAGGAGCCGAAACACATCCGGGTGCACTGACCATACTCCTTGGTCCAGATTTCTACGCCCGGAATGTATATGTCTGATAGATTTGGCATGCTCCGCTCTGCCCACCGCAGGATGTGAGCAACCTCCGATGCTGCAGCCAAGTTTTCTGCTCCCCCTTGAGGGTTGACATACACCACTACCGTGGCGCTGTCCGACTGTATCCTGACAGGACGCCCCTGTGACCCGGGGAGAGGTACTGCCTGTTCGCCTGAGTTCCAGGACATAGATCGGCAGATGGGATTCCTTTTGCGTCCAGAGACCTTATGTCGACTGAAGTCTCGAAACACACACCCAACAGACCTATCTGCAGGGTCCCCTCAACCGGAATAATGGTAAATTTGTATAACCTAAACACTGGGAGGTCCACAACCGGGGGAGATGTCCATTTTTTAGAAGGCTCTCCTCAAAAGGGTAACGAACCGCCATGCGTTTTTTTGGGACCGAAAAGGTCCACTGCGGTCGCTCCCATTCCTTGCACATGAACTTAAAATAAGTCACATAGGGGGAAAAAAAAAAAACACAGTGCGGGCGGTCTTGAGGGGCCCAAAAGGGACTGACACCTCAGCAGATGCTTAAGCGTATCCCGCATTGCTTGTGATAAGTGTTCCAAGTGCCTTGTCCTGTGTGGCCCCGAACATGGAGACCACCATATGTCCAAATGGTCCTGGTCAGCAAACTCTGCCTCGTCAGAGCAGGGGCCCTGTGCCACAGCCAGGCCCGAGTCAGACAGACGAAACCCCAGAATATGGCGAGGGGGAGGGGAGTTTAACCCCCCTTCCACCTTGGCAACAATGGGGAAGAAAACGTCAGCTTCTTACCCATGCTGAGCAGACACCTTGAACCGTCCCAGAGCTACAGTCAAGTACCTGTACACTTAAGAGGCCCACCCTCCTTAATGCTAGCGACCAGGGGTATCCCAGGAGACTCACCTCCCTGACAGGGCACCGCGGGCCGCTTTCTCACACTAACAGAGGTGAACCACGCCATTTGTGCCGTTCCATCCTGAATGTTCCTTCAGAAGGCCATTCCAGTGCTAGGGGCCAAAACCACACAAAGATAGCCGCCGTACGCCTCAGAGAAAAGGAGGGCAAACTCCTAGAAAATGGGTGCCCGCAGTAACTATTTGCGCCACAACAAACAATTCCATACAGCACCAGCATGGCTACAAGAAAATGGCGCTTTTTTTTTTTTTTAAATAACAGAGTTCTGAGGCGGACAAGAAGGCCGGTATACTGCAGTGGCCCACCAGCAGAGGTCCCCCAAAGTCAGACCACCCACAGTGAGAGCAGACCCGGACACACGCGCAGCCCCAAGAGCCCCCCTGCAGGTACACCCCAGTCACACACAGCAGGCCCCGCATTGCACAAGGAGAAGGTAAAAAAAAAAAAAAGGAAGGGGGAGGGAGGACAGGAGACCCCCTCAGGAAAGCTGTTCCATCCTGCCGAGACAGGAGGAACCTTACTTACCTTCCATGCAAGGACTTGCTTGTTCCTGACAGACCCACTGCCAAGCAGTACAGAGTGGCTGTCGGCCACGGCCCACTGACTGGACAGCAGTAGCCCGGTCATATGTGGGCCCCCGGAGCATATAGCTCACTGGCCACCCCTGGAGCAAACAGGGCATGACGTAGCTGACCCAGCGCATAGGTAAGACCTGCTCACACTTGATGGCCGGGCTGGGGGGGAAAGACTACAAGAATCTATATTATCCAGCCTGTCACCCAGCCGGCAGTTGATAGACTCAGGATCAAAAAATTAAAGAAAAAAAAAAACCTCAAAAGTTCTTCAGGACCATGGGCCCAAAAGGGTTTTAAATGTTTAACATGTCTGCCTAGTCCTCTCCTAATAGACGGAACATATCCCACAAGTCAGGAATATAAGGAGCTGTGTCCGTCCATGGACGAAAGACAAAAGGATCGATTCCACACACCCCGCAACTGCAGGTACGCTTTTGCCCTCCTAAATAAATATGGACTTAAAAGGGGTTGTAAAGGTTCATTTTTTTTTTTTTTTTCTAAATAGGTTACCTTAAAGTACACAGATGATACAAATCCCACCCTGCACTTGAAATCCTCAAAAAAAAAAAAAAATCTGAGAACCACCCACTCCCACATACATAAATGCACATATTAGGAGCACCTTTGTGCAAAAATTTCAGTGAGAATAATAAAATGAAGCCCATTATTAAAAGTTAAAAGTTTCACTAAACTCACATCATAAAAATCAATAAATGCTGTATTTACATGCTGTTCATACGCATGAGATTTTTTTTCTGTATTCTGACAAATACTCCTGTCTATGTCCCCAATTCAGCTAGAAATTTTGCAACTCTGCACATGCAGTTTCTATGCTGAGCATTTCCTATCTCATCTGAGCAGCACATGCAACTATAGAGTCACACATGATGGCGTAAACACAGTGGTATATGAAAGCCCCTCCTATCCTCCTCTACCCATGCCCACCAACCAGCTAAACACAATGGGGGCAGATTACAAAATGTAACGGAGGCTTAGTCTACCTCTTATGCTAATAGGACACAGGCTGGAGGGCCATACCACCGTTTGTGACTTGCAGAAAACCGCCCACACCATGTTATTGCCAAAAAAAAAAAGATTTGATTACAAACATTTATATGGCAATTTATAATAGTACAATATATGAATATTAATTATTTTTATTCTGTATTCTAAAGGCTTTTTTTATGTATTGTGAACATGTGACCAGCAGCAGAGGCTGTAAAAACGAAAAAAAAAAAAAAAAGTGGATATTTTCATTTAAAAATTACATTGCATCAGTAATATACAGAAATAGAAGGAGCAATTAAACCGTGTGTTTTGTATCACTTTAAAAATAAACGGATGACTATACTATATAACCATATTTAGGTTTCATATATTGGACAATTTTCATATATATAGTTTAATTACAATGGTTATATTATTATTGTCATTCAATGACATAATATATGTTTTTCTACTTTTTCCTCTTGTCCCTCCCCCTCATGGCCATTATTCTTTGTCCTCCTCTTGGTGGTTTTAGGCATTATCACTTCACTGCATAGCGACGCAGCCTGTTTTTTTCAAGCTCACCTTCCAATGGTGCATTGAGGATAAGACAGAGGGCACCATCATGTTCTGGCCCCTCCTCGCCACTGCCAGCCCCCCTCTGCGCTGTGTGCACAATGCCATTACTCCAGTGCCAGAATCAGGCACATGCATGGTGGCAATTTTCGACCGGTTTGGATGAAGGATGGGACGTGTACAAATGGACACTGGATGCAGTGTCCTATGTTACCACTTCATGCAATTTGTCTTGGCAGCGGCGGCTGGCCATGGTATGGTTCTCCCTGCTAGGTATGCTATATTGCATCTCCCCATTAATATATGCTATAGGTCTTCCAGTTAGGTAAGCGATTTCCCTTGGCCTCTATTGATCACGCCAACTAGTTTAAATTATGCAGTATTTTGTTTCATATGCGTGTTGATTCTTTATAGATTTGTATACCAGCATTTATATTGCTAGGAGTTATATCTGATCCCTGAGCAGCCATCCTTGATTTTAATCGCATTTCTGACTTTAAATACAAAGCAAGTTCACTGTTGACAAAACATTATCCACCAGCATCTGTAAATTATCGATCAACCACAGGCCACCACATTTGGCTACAAAGACATGGCTGCCAACCTGTCCAACCAGCCCCCACAGTAAGTTCATAAACTTGGTGACCTACAAAATGGCCACCCCACCTGACTCCAGCAATAGTGCCACCAGAATCAACAAAAACACTGCCATTAGCCTATTCAGAACTGCATGGTGGTCCCTTAGGAGAAACAGCGGTAACCCCTCCCAAGGAAAATGTAGACAGACCTGTAGCCAGGAGGGGGGGCAGGGAGGAACACAAACCATGGGGGGGGGTATTGAGGAGACCCCACAGGACCGACCACCTCGCTGGCCTGGCCCTGTCCAGGACAGTGAGACCACTGGTTCGAGATCATCCAGCCTGTCTGTTGATAGCAGATCTCCATAGAAAACCAAAACAAATCCAAAACAAAATATTGCCTATGGCAAAAAGTTTTTTTTTTATGCCTAGAGAGAAATCTCATGGGAATTTCTAAGCTTTTCCTGCCTAGTGTGCTACTCCTGTCTGGTCAAGAATATTGAGAGGCTACGTCTGTAGGAGGGGGAAGGAGAGAGAGAGAGGAGGGGGAGATGAGGAGAGAGAGATGCTTGCTTTGGGGGCACTTGTCAGGAGGGAGAGGCAAGGAGCACCGAAGAGGAACCTGAGAAAAGGAAGATCTGAACTGCTGTGTGCAAAAAACACTGAACAGAGAATGCTAGTACTGTATAACATGTGCTATTTAACCACTTAAGGACCCCCGCACGCACATATACGGCCACAGAATGGCTCGTACAGGCACAAGGGCGTAAATTTACGTCCCCGCCTTTGTGCGGTTCGGGGGTCCCATCGGGACCCCCTCCGCGGCGTGCGGGGGTCCCCCTGCCTCTGGGAGCGATCGCCGACGAGCGGGCGGATGTCCGTGATTTAGGCCCCCCCCCCCCCCCCGCGATCGCTCCCAGCCAATGGGAGCGCGCTCCCATTGTGTCAGTTCCTCCTCCTGTGTTTACACAGGAAGGAGGAAATGATGTCACCTCTCATCGCAGCGCTGTTTCCCAGTGCTGCTGATGAGAGAAGACATCACAAGTAAGTGTGCACCAACACAACACTGACACACACTCACATAGGCACATTAACCCCTTGTGATCGCCCCCCCCCACCCCCCTGTCACAGTGTCACTGAATGCAGTGATCTAATCACTGCATTTAGTGTCAGTGTGACAGGCAGTGTAAAAAACAGTTAGTGTTAGGTTCAGGATAGCCCCCCCATCCCCCCTAATAAAGTTTTAACCCCCCGATCACCGCCCTAGTTAACCCTTTCACTCCCTATTGCCAGCGTCACTAAGCGATCATTTTTCTGATCGCTGTATTAGTGTCGCTGTTCCTGCTAGGTAGCTATTTTTTTTATTGCGATTTTTTTTTTTACTAAAGACATGTGGCTGAATTAATTTTGGCCTAAATGTTTTACTAAAATTTAGTTTATTTGATTTTTTTTATAACAAAAAGTAAAAAAATTGTGTTTTTTTTTCAAAATTGTGGCTCTATTTTAGTTTATAGCGCAAAAAATAAAAATCGCAGAGGCGATCAAATACCACCGAAAGAAAGCTCTATTTGTGGGAAAAAAAGGACGCAAATTTTGTTTGGGAGCCACGTCGCACGACCGCGCAATTGTCTGTTAAAGCGACGCAGCGCCGAATTGTAAAAACACCTTGGGTCATTTAGCAGCGTATGTGTCCGGGTCTTAAGTGGTTAAGCAAAAAAACAAACAAACAGACTTTAGTATCACTTTAAGCCCCGTACACACAGGCTGAATGCCGGCTGACATTGACAGGTTCAACAAACACTGGCTGACATTTGGACCGTGTGCATGTAACCCTGTCCTACAGAAGCCGGCTCCCGTCAGACAAGCATGCTGGAAAACCAGCAGCCGACCTTCTCCCAAACAATGGCTGAGAGCAACAATAGGAGTGTTCTGGTGGGTGGGGCCACCCCTGTCAGAACACAACAGCTTAGTGGAAGAGATCATTCGCACAGTGGCTGACCGGAGCTGACAGTTCTCTGCTGGGTTGAACAGAAAAAAAAATAATAATAATAGTGTGTACCAGGCTTTAGGGAAGGCTGATCCAGATAGCAGCCACATGATTAGCTAAAAGCAGTTATATATCAGGAATCTTTAAAAAATGGAGAGGAAATTAAAATATATATATATATTTTTTCTCTCTCTTTTAAGAGTTGAAAACATCCATCCTCTAGAACAGGGGTCTCCAAACTGCGGCCCTGGGGCCAGATGTGGCCCTTTGCATGCCTTCATCAGGCCCTCGGGGCACTATTCCATCCACTGACACCAACAATGGGGAATCACTTTTGTTGCTGACACCAACAGTGGGGCAATATTCCTCCAACTGACACCATCAATAGTGTGCAATTCCTTGCATTGACACCAACTATGGGGCACTAGTCCTCCCACTGACAACAAAGTATTGGTATTGTTTACTCCCACTGGACATCTTGACATGTTTGACTCCCAAAAGGCCACAGTTCGGCCCCCCTAAAGTCTGAAGGATAGTAAACTGGCCCTTTCTTTAGAAAGTTTGGAGACCCCTGCTCTAGAACAGTGGTCTCCAAACTGTTGCCCGAGGGCCGGAATGCGGCCCTTTGCTTGCCTTTATTCGGCCCTTGGAGCACTATGCCTCCCAATAATACGAGACACTATTCTGCCACCTGACCCCGACAATGGACCACAATTTCTCCCACTGACACCACGAATGGGGCACTATTCCTCCTTATCATACCAGCAATGGGGCACTATTCCTCCCCCCAATACCAGATGTTTACTCCCCCTGATGGCAGGAAAGCTTTCATTCCCGCAGGCCAAAGTCCGGCCCTCCAAGAGTCTGAAGGACAATAAACCGGCCCTTTGTTTAGAATGTTTGGAGATCCCTGCTCTAGAACACTAGTTTGATCTAGGAGGGGGTTACCCTAGGCCGGCTTACCAGATTCTTTTATTCAGCCCACATATGCTGTGGAGATAAGCAAGTAGGAAGCGATTCTGTAGGTTAGAAAAATAAAACTGGGCAAGGCTGACACCATACTGTACAGAAAAATGTTCAGTTGTCAGCTCACTATTAAAATGTACCGGATTACGAGATACAAAATTGAAAGCTTGATAAACTGTAGGTTCTTACCACATGGGAGGAAACTTGGTGATACTTGCTGAGTTCTTCTGGTTTTACCAGATCTTCTGGAACAGTTTTGCCACGCTACAGAGGAACAAATCACAGTAAATGTTAAACAAATTTGTATACACAATACATACACAAAAAGTTCTATGATGTTCAAAACATAGGACAAAGGACACAACTACATTACATCAATATGGTTTTCATTCACCTCTAGGATGGCAAAAAAAAAAAACTATAGCAAAAGCAGATGAAATGTTATAGAAAGAAAAAAGATTTTTTAATACAGCTTACCTGTAAAATCTTTTTCTTGGAGTACATCACGGGACACAGAGCAGCATATTCATTACTATATGGGTTATATGGAGTACCTTCAGGTGTGGATACTGGCAATCTCAAACAGGAAGTCCCCTCCCTATATAACCCCCTCCCATAGAGGAAGTACCTCAGTTTTGTAGCAAGCAGTATGCCTCCCAAAAATGTTCCCCAAAAGAGGGGTGGGAGCTCTGTGTCCCGTGATGTACTCCAAGAAAAAGATTTTACAGGTAAGCTGTATTAAAAAATCTCTCTCTTTCTCGTACATCACGGGACACAGAGCAGCATATTCATTACTATATGGGATGTCCGAAAGCAGTGCTTTAATGAGGGGAGGGAGACATCTTCCAAAAAAGGATTTAATTTAGAGGTATACTCAAATACCAGTTAATCCAACTTAAACAAGAAATGTAAATCTCAAATCAAATCAAGAAAGCCCCCTCAGATCCTGAGGAGCTTGAATCGCGGCCTGTAGTACTGACTGCCCTAAGGCTGTATCCGCATTCCTTCTTACGTCCAATTGATAAAATGTTGTAAACATGTGGACTGACGACCACGTTGCTGCCTTGCATATTCGAGCCATAGAGATCTGATGATGTGCTGCCCAGGAGGTGCCCATGGCCCTGGTAGAATGGGCCTTTACCGACAAAGGAGGAGGCAACCTCTTCAAACCGCAGGCCTGAACGATTAATTGTTTAATCCATCTTGCGATGGTGGATCAAGCAGCTGCCTGACCCATCTTGGGCCCTTCCGGTAAAATGAACACCACATCTGTTTTCCGAACCTTCTCTGTGGCTTTAAGATAGGCCTTTATGGCCCTGACAATATCCAACGTATGCAGCAACCCCTCCTTTCTAGAGGTGGGTTTTGGAAGAAGGATGGAAGTACCACATCCTGGTTCAGGTGGAAACTGGATATAACCTTTGGTAGAAAGGAAGGATGAGGACGGAACCCCGCCCTATCCTTATGTAAAATGAGATATGGTTCCTTACAAGATAAGGCTGCCAATTCCGATACTCTCCTGGCCGAAACTATGGTGATCAGAAATACCGACTTTCTAGTCAGTAAAACCAAAGGTACCTCAGCCAACGGCTCAAGGGGTTGTTTCTGTAGAGTTGACAGAACAAGATTTAAGTCCCATGGACAAAGTGGTGATTTGACCGGAGGATTAACACGTAAGACTCCCTGTACGAAGATCTTAACCAGCGAGTGGGCGGCCAGCGGCCTCTGAAACCACACTGATAAGGCTGAAATCTGTCCCTAGATCGTGCTTAATGTCAGGCCTTTATTCACTCCTAGCTGGAGAAAACTTATACTCTATCAATGGTATACTTGCGGGAAACCCATCTCTTAGCCTCACACCAGCCTACGTAGGCCCTCCAAACCCTGTAACAAAATTACCCTGGAGGCCGGCTTTCTAGCCTTAATGAGGGTAGGGATTACCTGCCTAGACAGACCTCTACCCCTGAGAATCAGGGATTCAGCCGCCAGGCCGTCAAATTTAGACGCCGTAATGCAGGGTGGAGGATCGGGCCTTGTGAGAGTAGGTCTGGCCATAGAGGAAGAGTCCAAGGGCCTTCCGCTGCCAATTTTCAGGACTAGTGAGTACCATGCCCTCCGGTACCAAGCTGGGGCTGCCAGGATAACCGGCCTGTGCTATGATCCTGCGCCACAGGCGGGGTAGTAACTGCAGCGGGGGAAATGCATATAGAAGTTATGATTGATGCCAAGGGCAAACCAACACATCGGTTCTGCAGGCCATAGGGTCCCTCGTTCGAGACATGAACCTGTCTAGCTTCTTGTTGAATCCTGATGCCATGACCTCCACGTCTGGCACTCCCCACTTCTGGCAGATTGTCTGAAAAAACTTGTGGATGCAGAGACCACTCCCCCGGCGACAGGGTTTGGCGACTGCAGGTTGTCCACCTCGGGAATGAATGTCGCCGATATGCAGGGTACATAAACCTCTGCCCACCGAAAAACCAAGCTCCTCTCACTCTGAGTGGCTTGACTCTTGGTTCCCCCTTGGTGGTTCACATATATGCCACCGCTGTGGCATTGTCTGAATGACTTCTCACCGAGGACCCCTGTAATCTGGATGTCTATGCCAGGAGGGCTAGCCGAGCCGCTCTGATCTCCCAGACCTTGATGGGCAGCTGCCTCTCCGCCTCTGCCCAAGTTCCTTGGCGAGTGAACCCGTTCAAGACCGCTCTCCAGCCTTCCAGACCACTGGGCAGAACCAAGCTGCTAGAATTGCTGTCTGTAGGACACGAGTGTGGAAGCGTGTGGTATCGCCTCGAACATGGCCATTAGTTTGCCTAGTAATCGCATACATAGGCGAATAGTTGGTTCTCTTTTGCTTAGAACCAACTGAATCAATCTTTTGATAGCCTCGACCTTTACCAGGGGCAGGAACACCCATCTTCTGTTCTGTGTTTAATCTCATGCCGAGATATTCCAACTGCTTTGTAGGTTGAAATGCTGATCTTTCCCCGGTTTAGGACTCAGCCGAACCTCTCGAGGTACTGAACCATGAGGGCTACTACGCATTCCACCAAGGAAGCGAGTGATCTATGATTAAGAGGTCGTCCAGGTATGCTAGGACCGAAATCCCTTGGATCCTTAGACTGACTAGAATTGGAGCTAGGACATTGGTGAATACCCGGGGGCCGTAGCCAGCCCGAAGGGGGGCGCCACGAATTGGAAGTGACGCTGTATCACTGCGAAGCGTAAAAACAAAAATATTTGATGTGGCTGAAAGACTTGGTACATGAAGGTAACCATCCTTTATGTCTATAGAAGCCAGATCCTTCTGGAGTGTGGCGGCTGCTGACCGAACGGATTCTGTCCGGAAAGAGCGAACCCTTAGGTAAGCATTTAAACCTTTAGGTCCAAAATTGGTCTGACATCGCCGATGGGCCTTGGTATGACAGATTGGAATAGAAACCTAGCCCCTGTTCTTGGGCTGGTACCTCTACCATTATGCCCTAGTAAAGCAGATGATCCAACGCCGCCCGCATTGAGGCCTTCCTTGTGGAGGAAATTTTAGAAATTCTAATCTGTAGCCTGCGGCCACAGATGATCGGACCCCCTCTGTCGGGGATCGATCCCCAGAGGCCTGTCCTTGCGATCCATTGTTAAAAGTTTGATCGTGCAGGAGGTCCGTACTGCCTGG
The DNA here is from genome assembly GCA_029574335.1 of Rana kukunoris. Classification (NCBI taxonomy): domain Eukaryota; kingdom Metazoa; phylum Chordata; class Amphibia; order Anura; family Ranidae; genus Rana; species Rana kukunoris. The sequence goes on from CM056056.1 coordinate 160,564,124, forward strand.
AATTTGAGGGCCCCGGAACAGGGGGGAGCTGCCTTTTAACCGCAGGACCCCGGAACTTCTTTTGACTGGTAAAAGGGTACTTTTGCCACTTGAAACAGTCTGAATGTATTTATCCAGATCTTTCCATGGAAGGGCAAACCTGCCAGCAGTCTTTTACATGGGCTCGGCCGCCCAGTTCAACCATAAGCCTTCTCATATGCACTAAAAATAGTGACAACGAGACGCCTGCTGGATGGAGTCTTTTTATAACCTCTACCGCAAAGCACAGAGCTCTGGGAATATCCAATAACTCCTCTGCCTATTGGGTAGGGATGTCTTAAGCATCTGTTTTGTCCTGGTTCTTTAACGCCTGACAAAACTCCAATTGCAGCCACTGCTGGCTGTAGCCAAGGATGCTGGAAAAAGTGTCTCTAAACGTTTATCGACCGGGACCTTAAACATTTGTATGTTTCCCCTTAGGCCAGTTAATGATTTATTCACCCATGAGATGGCTGCGTCCACAGTTGGGAGCGCCCCCTTTCTTAGAAAAATGTCTTTTCCATAGGGTAAATAACAGAAAACCTTCCAGGTGGTCTCCCATCCAGGCACTAACCAGGCCCGACCCTGCTTAGTAGCCTACAGCACCTGGTATTCCCAGGCTTAGCCTCTGAGATCAGACGAGATCGGGCGCTTTCAAGGTGATGTGGCCGTAGGCCCTCCGAGATCAGACGAGATCGGGCGCTTTCCGGGAGATGTGGCCTCAAGGACCTCACGGGTAGTTGAAAAGCAGTGCCCGAACCGGGACCTGAACCCTGGACCCTCAGACCAAAAGTCTGATGCTCTACCGACTGAGCCATCCGGGCCCCTTTTAAAGAGCAATTGGTCAGGGGAAAGAGTGCCTGCACGCACAAATATTTCCTGGCAGACGTGCATAAAGACTACCCTCTCGTCAGCTTTAGGCGGCAGAAAAAATTCTGTCCGGTCGTCCCAATCCTGGAAAAACCAATTCCTCTAACAGAGGATGGACCGGAAAAGCTGCGTTGCTTAAAGGCGCTTTTAAAAGAACCCAAAGAGGATACCGCAGGAACCTGAGGCTCTGGAAATGGCAAATTAAATGCCGAGCGGACCATGTCTGTCAAAGATTGGACCCACAGACTCTCCGTCTGGGAGGCTGAACACGATTCTTCAGTGGTAGATCCTTCCTCTAGGTTCTGTCCCTTTTGGCGATGGGGATCTAGTCCGCTTCTTGCCAGAAAAAAAAAAAAGAGCCAGCGATCATAGCTGTTAACTTTTTTCTCTAGCCCCCCTAGGGTGACGGCTAGCATCTCCTCTGTGATAACACAGGGTTGGGCCGACCTGGGCCAGCCTCAGCACCAGACCCCCTTAATGGCTTATCCAGGGTGACCCCTATAGGAATAACCTGTGGGGAAAGTATTGGCATATCATCAGAACCAGAGGAGGAACCCCTTTGTCTTTGCCTTTTCTTTTTTTTTTTGTGTTTTGATCCTGAACCCTTGGAAGCCATAATACAAAATCGAGGGACTCCGCTTACAACAGACTGTTATAGCCAGGAGTACAAAAAAATAAGGTTTAGGGGACAATAGGATAACTAATGCCCAAAAACGGTGGGGCTCAGTATGTTTTCCTTTATAATATTATTCACAACATACAGCCCCACCCCCAACATGTTTGCCAGCATTCAACCTGTTGCCAAGGGGATTTTGGCTTAACAAAAAGTATTGGAGCTGACTCCAGCATGTAGTACCCCTTCTCGCCACCGGGAGTCACTGTGCTGCCAGCTCTACGTCCTCTCTCTCCAGCTCAGCTTTGAACTGAGCCAAGAACGCACCTGCTGTGTATAACAGCAATTGAAGGCACGCCCACTCTACACTGCAGTCACGCTCCCCGCCCCCCCCCCCCCCCTCCCGAACGGCGCGAAAATTTTCTATATGCATGCGCACGTGCACGCGACTGTCGGGGGAGGAGAGCCCAGGAGGAGACGCACTCTGGAGCCCAGGAATGCAGGTTGGAGGACGCATCAGGCGGCAGATTTTGAATCCCGGCAAGGTAAGGCTAAAACAGGCCCCTAAGGAGTCCCTTTAGCCTAGAGACAGATCTGTTTTTTTTTTTTTTTTTTTTTAAAGATCTTCAACCAGCGAGCAGCAGGTAGCTAGCAAACATACATAGATAGGTAGGGGGATCAAGTGATGGGGGGGAAACATTTCAGGGCATCCTGTCCATCAGACATAGTGACCATGGTGCCAATGCAGAGCATACTCAGGCTACCCCCCTTAAGATCTCCCCTGGAGAGCCTGCTGTCGAACCAAGTCCCGCAGGCTCCCCTCTTACCTGCTCCATGCCGCAGGACGTTTTGCAAAACGGTCCAATCTTCTCCCATCTCCGTGGGTAGCGTAGTAGACCTTCAGGCACTGGGGTCCTGGAAGGAGCCGCTGTCCTGGACCTATACAGCACCCTGGCAAACAGGATCTTTTGGTTTAGAAAACTCCAAGTCCTGGGCCCAGCCCTCTAGAGAGGAGCATTATAGGCAAAACCCCACGGTTTGGGGCCCGGGTACTGTCCACTTTGGCACTGAGGCTCCTTGGACAGATCCGGTTAGCCCGCCTTAATCCCAAGGATGTGGAGGCAAAGCTATTCCGTGACCAACACCTAAGACACTGGCGAAAAAACGGAGGTACTTCCTCTATGGGAGGGGGTTATATGGGGAGGGGACTTCCTGTTTGAGATTGCCAGTGTCCACACCTGAAAGTACTCCATATAACCCATATAGTAATGAATATGCTGCTCTGTGTCCCGTGATGTACGAGAAAGAAATAAATGTTTATTTTGACTTGCCTGTAAATTCCTTATCTTTGATGCAGGGCTTGTATTTATAGACCATAAATGATATGCATGTTACCGTCAGGTTATTGGACACTGCCAAAATCCACCACTAATGCACACTTAAAACTCCACACCCACTCTGATACTCCAGTTTTTATTAAAGCAATAAAGGAGAAGGCAGAGAACACAGAGGGGAGGGGTCTGTGTCCTGTAAGGTATCTCCAAGATCAGAATTTTACAGGCAAGTAAAAAATTCACATTTTCTGAATCATACAGTACAGGACTTGTATTCATACACCATTGGATGTTCAAAAGCACTAAACAGAGGGGTTGGCAATAACATAGCTGCTGACAGACCCAAAGACATGCTGGTAGGTAAATTGGATCTCGTCCAAATTGGCCCAGTATATATGTATATATGTGTGTATGACTGTGTGTCCCTAGCGTGTCAAGATCCTACGGGGTAAAAATGACCGCACCAGCCAAGCAGACACTGGCTGGAAAAAGCGCCCAGAGGCGATTTAGTTTGCATGCGTTGCGCTATACAAGTCATTAATTCAACCAAGGGTTGAGGAATCTGAACACAGTCTAAGGGCCATTTCACACTGGTGCGTTTTTGCCGCGTTTTCGCGCTAAAAATAGCGCTATTAAAACACCCCCCATGCCCCCCTCCATTGAAATGAATTAAAAACGCGGTAAAAACGCGGTAAAATCTCGGTGTTTTTTCCGCGATTAAAATCGCGGCAAAACACCGCGTTTTTAATTCATTTCAATGGAGGGGTGCATGGGGGGCGTTTTAATAGCGCTATTTTTAGCGCGAAAACGCGGCAAAAACGCACCAGTGTGAAATGGCCCTTAAGCTCACATCAGCCAAGTTGACCGAGACACAGCAGCGGCACCACTGACTTCCGCTGCTGTCAAGGTCAGTTAGCCAATTAGGAGAAAAAAATGTTGTGGCCGACCCAGCACGTGGCTAAGGCTTGCTCACGCTTAATGGCCGGACTGGGGAAGACTACCAGAATCCATATTATCCAGCCGGTCACCCAGCCGGCAGTTGATAGAAGATCTCAGGATCAAAAAATTAATAAACTCTGTAGGACCACAGCAGCGAGAGGCATTATGACCAGAGAGACCGCCCCCTGGGCAGGGCTGTTTTAACTTTGCTAAAGATTACATGTTTTAACCATTAACACGTCTGCCTAGTCCTCTCCTGATAGACGGAACATAAAGCTACAGTCAAGAGTATAAGGAAGCTGTGCCCGTCCATGGACAAAAAAGAAAGAGCGAATTCTCACAATCACATATTTCTGTGGATGTCATTTTTTGGCTTCATACCAAGCAAAACAAGTCTTCTAGACCTTATGATCGATCTGTCTAGCGACAGCTTTTCTAGCATTTGATAACCAGCAATAGCTGCAGTTATACCTAAAGCAGAAACTGCACTGCCCAGAGCCGCTAAGCATTTTGACAGCTCGGAGGTTTACCCAAGTCACTGCTCACAGCACTGAGCATCTGACCACTCAGAGAAGTCGCTTTCAACTTATAAGCATTATTAGTTCTTAGCCCTCACAGATCTGTCCAGCATTTGCCAGCTTTGTTTACATTCAACTCTGACATCTCATACAGCCCTCCTACCTCTTTATGAGGTCTCATCTCACCCTGGTACCCCAACACTGTGGCGTACACTTGGGTGCCATTATTTTAAGCTTGCAGTACAAACATGTCCATTTATTCACTAATACTTTGTCATTTAATAAATAGTCTAAAATTCATTACCTGCTGGGTTATACTCCATCAGGTGAATGGACACTGGTAGACCAAGGTCTTTAGACAAGAAGTGATCCCCCTATATAACCCCTCCCATACTGGAAGTTACTTTAGTTTTGTAGCAAGCACCGAATCCTCAAAAAGAGTGGAGGGAGCTCAGTGTCCCATGATGTACTTAAAGAAAATCATTATTTTACAGGTAAGTGACAAAAAAAAAATCCCATTTTATTTTTCATACATCATGAGACACAGTCAGGCAAATATTCCATTACCTGCTGGGACATCCCATAGCAATATATACCTGATGACGAAAAGCCCAGGAGGTTTATGCACACCCCTGGTAGAATGAGCTCTCACCCTAATTGGCAATGGAAGCTGTCTGCCCTTTCTTTGGGTCCTTTTGCAACTCAATTGAACATGTCTGGAGAGATCTGAAAAGGGCTGTGTACCGACACTCCCCATCCAACCTGATGGAGCCTAAGAGGTTTTTCTTCCACTTTACAATTATGTGCCACTTTGTGTTGGTCTATAACATAACATATATTGTGTGTGGGTTCTGCTGCTTCCTGGTGGCGCATGAATATAAAGGATGGTTAGAGGATGGGTTACAATCTCTAGGCATTGGCCTTCAGATTTAAGTGCTTAGTCACCAATCTCCTGCAGTTGGCAGTATAACAAAGTACTGTACATCAGCAAACTAGCTGTCATTCAGTAAGGGTTACCATCTACATCAACAAGACAGGCGATGGCAATATTTTTTTTTATTTTACAACTGTATATTTTCTTTAAACCCTTTAACCTTTTAGAGCCTTACCTTCTTACGTTCAGTGGTAAGCACAGTTGCTTTGTCTTGAAGCTGCAAAAGAGGTGAGAAAGAAAGGCACTCAATATTTTATACTTCAAGTTATGAGATTGCATATGGGGTCAGTATCTGAACAAAAGATTTTCTAAATTCATTACCAATACTTTCTAACCACTTCAGCACCAGGTCAATTCTGACACTTCACATATGCGACTTTTTTTTTTTTAGCAGAGACCCTAGAGAATAAAATGGAGGGTGTTGCAATTTTTTATGTCACACAGTATTTGGGCAGCAGTATTTCAAATGCAATTATTTTTGGAAACAGTAAAGTGAGGTACACACTAAGAAAATCCAAAACGATAGTCAGACTTTCCTCATTGTTTCACAGCAAATCAGAACAAAAGAAAGAAAATTTGTACGAAAATTCTTGTATGACAAAGGCTTTTTTGTTGTTACCTATTTTTCTTATACAAAAATGGTAAACAAAACAAAAATTGTCCCTTCTGTTGCCAGCCAAAATATTTTTTTTTGGAGCTTATTCCTTCGGAAACCTTCATTCAGAAGGTCGGAATCGACTGTAGAAAGTTGTGAAGCCGTGTAAGCACTATAAGAAAATTGCACGAAAATGTTCGCCCGATTTTTTTATAGTTTGTACAAGCCTTATTTTTTTTTTTTTTATCAAAACTCCCTCTGGTGTACATTGCAAACATTTTAACAAACTTTTTTTTTTTTTTACAGATTAACGACTTTTGTTATTCAGAAGAAACAGCCGTTTGCTTGTCTGTGTCCACGTGCCAAATTAATCTATATGGGAGTGGTTTTAAATTTATTAATCAGCTGCTGCACCTGTCCTGCCTCTGAGGAAAATGGCACAGTCTGTGTCCCTTTAGACGTGATTCCCCTTTGACAGCATCTCACTAGAAAAGACATGTTGCAGGGGATGCCCAAAATCTTGCATGAATCATGCAGACAAGTGGGAACATGCCAATAATACAAGCAGGACATTTTATTTCTAGGGGGTATTCTGTACATCATGTGTATAGAAAGCCTTCTGGTAGCCATATTGCTTGAAATATATCACTCTGTGTATTACCGAAGATGGTGGCGGCAGCAGCCGAGACAGACTGGATTCAGGTGCCAAACATTGCAGGAGCGCTGGAGAGGTCAGTGTCCTTATTTTAAAAGTCAGCAACTGCAGTATTTGTAGCTGCTGACTTAAAAAAAAATAAAAAAAAATCCGGACAGCTGCCCAAGAGCAAATGACACTCAATGGCAGAATTGTATGAAAAAAGCAAGTTGGACAGAGGACCTCTTAGGCCTCGTACACACGAGGGGATATGTCCGCTGAAAACGGTCCGATGGACCGTTTCAGCAGACATCTCCGCTCGTGTGTATGGGCTAGCGGACAGATTTCTCCACCCGACAGATTTCAAAGCATGCTTTGAAATCCATCCAGTGGAATCTGTCCGCCCGACATGTCTGCTGGTTAGTACACTTACCAGCAGACATGTCGTCCCCCACCGCCGCCGCCGAATGGATTCAGCGCATGCGCGGAAGTGTTTAACTTCCTGGTGCGGTGACGTGGCGGCGTCAGCGTCACCGCCGCGTCACCGCGCCGTCCGGCCGCGGGGAATTTGATCCGATGGTGTGTACACGCCATCGGATCAAACTCCCGATCGGACATATCCGATGGAAATGGTCCGCGGACCGTTTTCATCGGATATATCCGATCGTGTGTACGAGGCCTTAAAGTTTGTTTGCCTTCACCAAACACAGGCTAAGCAAATAAGAGATGACTACAGATTAAAAAAAAAAAAAAAAAAACTCTAAAGCTTTGTCTAAAGTTGGATACAGCAATGACCTCACTACAGAAGTAGGCCGTTTACAGCTCCTGAAGCCTGGATGATGATGGGATGGTATCATCCTGTCCTGCTCTGTTAGGACACTGAAGACAATTCTAGCTGGTAATGCTCACCCTGTAACACACCTACACACAACGGGGTGCGCCATATTTTTTCTTGGAGCATCACTAACCTCAGAGCTACTGGGAAAGGCTTCAAGAGATAGAGTATAGGCCTACACCTATAGAAAGGGCATCATTTACCTTTATTCACAACTGCACTGTTTTTATCTACATAGCCAAACTAACCTTTACAGGGGGTTGTGGGGACACCAGAGGGAAGGTGGCTTGGTACGAGTGGAATAATGTGCATCATAAAAACAGTAGCAAAACTCGCGCTCTCATGTGCGCCAAGTAAAAATGCCTAACTCCGGTGAATGGACCAGCTGCATATTATCTTTGCTTTTATCATCATTTATCTGTAATCGTCATTCAGGTTTATCAGTTTTTCTTGTTTTTAATTAGTGGTTTTTATTTCTTTATGCAATTCAGTTTTATTCTATACTTTAACTGTAGTATACAATTCAACAAACCTTCTGTATAATTTCTGCTGACATTCCTACGAGTTCTCCAAGTTCCATTGCTTCGACAGAACCCTGTCAAGACATACAATTCATAGTGATTAAGAAGGGAAAAAATAAATAAATCAAGCAATATAATAATAATAAAATACACTTACAGCTGCTCCTGCTTGTGGTGCAGGAATGGCCTGGAGTACAGAAATACCAGCCTGAGGTTTGAGGGTAGCAAGAGCTGTCACAGAGAAACACATTGTTAATATGGGAAACGAATGTAGTCAGAATTTGTTAGATTATGGTACACTATAAGAAATTTATACTTGCATAGAAAAAAATAGGATTGGACTTTCCTGTAAAGACATTTTCTTGAAGTACATTACAGGACACAGGATTTTAGTCTTAGACCATTTGCTAAGATGCTACATTCAGAGGATTTAAAGCGGAGTTCCACCCTTAAAACCACTTGGTTTCATCCCATCCAGCATACTGGCGTCAGCGCCAGTATGCCGTTTTTTTTTTTTTTAATGCATGTACTTACTTTATAATAAATCATTTAATTTTGTGCGCCGCTATAAGGCGTCACGCCTTCCGGAAACAGCCGATTAGCGTTCGGCTCTTCTCGGCGCCTGCACACAGACCCAGGAGCTGACTGCGCAGGCGCCGTATATAGCCGGGTCACGCCCTCCGAAAAAACCCGAACTAGGACCGGCTATTTACGGTGCCTGCGCAGTCAGCTCCTGGGTCTGTGCGCAGGCGCCGAGAAGAGCCGAACGCTAATCGGCTGTTTCCGGAAGGCGTGACGCCTTATAGCGGCGACATACCGCGGTGCGCACAAAATTAAATGATTTATTATAAAGTAAGTACATGCATTAAAAAAAAAAAAAACGGCATACATTTTTTTTTTTATAAATAAAAGGACTTTTGACACTTTTTTGGCGAATGGGTAATGAGGTTACGTTCGCCACACTTTTCCATTGAAGCTCGCTTCATAACTAGCTTCTGGGCATGCGCGGGTTGAAAAACGTTGTTTTAAACAACGTTTTTGCTACACACGGTGACTTTTTGTGAAACAAAAAACGACGTTTTGAAAAACGACACAAAAAATTCAAGCATGTTGGAATTTTTTTTTGGTAGTTTTTTTTAAGACAAAAAACGACGTTTTGCCCACACACGATCAATTTAAATGACGTTTTAAAAAAAAAAGCGTTTTTTTTCATCGCAAAATGTGTACGCGGCATAAGGGTACTTTGTACCAAATTTTTGTTCTCATTGGGGGGCCAGGACCTGGGGGCTTACAGATTCTGATAAACCCTCCGCCCGCAGACCTCCACAACCACCTCCCACCAAGGCTTGTTGGGAAGTGGCCCTTGCCCCCATGGTGCTTTTGGGTGAGGGGGGTGCAGAGCCCCCATGCCCCAAAGCCCCCATCCATTATGTTGAGGACATGTGGCCTAGTATGGTCCAGAGACACTTGCTTGTTCCCCCCTTTGCCGACATGCATACTTAAATAACAGTCAGATATAATTTTAGGGGGACCCTACACATTTTTTTTTTTATATATTTTGGTGTGGGGTTCTCCTTTAAGATGCTCAGCACACAATTTGCATGCCACAAGTCGAATCAGTTAAGATGGCTCTCATAGGGAAGCCTTCATGCAACTTACATTGAAATCAATGGGCTGAAATCACTTTAACCACTTGACCCCCAGGCCAATTCTGACGTGTTAAAATCTGAATTTTGTTTTGCTAGAAAATTTCTTTATTACAAATGATTAGAACCCACAAAAAGGCCTAGTTAGACTTACCGGTGACGGTATTTCTAAAAGCCTTTCAGGACAACCTCGGAGAGAGCGCAGCTCCGCCCACTTCTTAGGAAACACTCATGATCCTTTAAGATCCCTCCTCTTCCACCATGGCCTCAGTTATTGTGGTCTCCGCCCACTGGAAAATAAAGCACAGAACAACCACAACAAACCATGATAGACATTTAAAACATACTTTTATTCAAATACCTAGGGAGGGAAAATAGCGGTTGTCCTGAAAGGCTCTTAGAAATACCGTCACCGGTAAGTCTAACTAGGCCTTTCTCCAATCGCCTTTCAGGACAACCTCAGAGAGGATAACCGAGTAACTTACCCTAGGGTGGGACCACTGCTTGCAGTACCTTCCTGCCAAAGGCCTGATCCGCAGCGGACAATAAGTCTAGCCTGTAGTGCCACAGAAAGGTCGAATAGCTGGACCATGTAGCTGCCTTGCAGATTTGGTCAGGCGTGGCACCGCCTCTTTCGGCCCAGGAAACTGCCGTAGATCTCGTTGAATGGGCCGTAATTCCCGAAGGAGGCACCTCTCCTCTGGCTTGATAACTCTCAACAATGGCTTGTTTAACCATCTATCCAACATACTTTTGGAAGCCTTCTCACCTTTTCGTGACCCTGAGAATATTACGAACAAGGCGTTCGATTTCCTGAATTCCTTGGTGACAGAGAGGTATTGAAGTACACATCTTCTTACGTCCAGAGTATGAAAGGTTTCTTCCCCTGCATTAGAGGGAGTTGAAGAAAAAGTAGGAATGATTATCTCCTGAGACCTGTGAAAGGTTGATGAGACCTTTGGAAGGAAGGCTGGATCTGTTGGAAAAATTATTCTGTCCGGAAAAATTCTTAAGAAAGGCTCTGTAACTGCCAAAGCTTGGATTTCGCTGACCCTTCTTACGGTCGTGATGGCCACCAAAAAAATAGTTTTTAGTACTAAATTTTTCAAAGAAATATCCCCTATGGGTTCAAACGGGGCCCCCGTGAGGCCCTGTAACACAATTGATTAATCCCAATTGGGAAAGGTTTTAAAGGCTACCGGTCTATTTCGACTCAGTGCCTTGAAAAATCTTGAAATTAAATGTTCCTTAGATAAAGTCTTTTCTAAATAAACCGAAAGAGCTGCACCTTGCGTCTTTAGGGTGCCAATTGCCAACCCTTTCTCCATTCCTGCATGAAGAAACTCTACAACGGAAATTACGCTGTTAATCTGGTAATTTTTGGACGTACACCAGGAGTTGAATTTTCTCCAAACCTTGAGGTAAATTGCTCTGGTCACCGCTTTCCTGCTGTCTAGTAAAGTTTTTATCGCTTTATTAGAGAGTCCCTTTGCCCTTAAGAGGTCCTCTTCAGAAACCAGGCCGTCAACTGTAAACGTTCTACCTCCGGATGGTTCACAGGACCCCGAGACAGTAGGTCCTTCCTGAGTGGAAGTTTCCACGGTGGTTTTGTGGCTAAATTCTGAAGAGATGCAAACCACGGTCTTTTTGGCCAGTATGGAGTGATTAATATCAGACTGGATTTTTCTTCCCTGAACTTTCTTAGGACTAGTGGTATTAGTGTGAAAGGGGGGAAGGCGTAGCACAGCTGGTAGTGCCACTGTTGGGCTAGAGCGTCTATGGCTACTGCCTGGTCCTCTCTGTGAAGGGAGAAGAACCCTCGCACTTTCGTATTCTGCTGGTTGGCGAACAGGTCTATCTGTGGCTGGCCCCATTTCTGAGTGATTGCCATGAAAACCTCTGGGTTTAAGCTCCATTCCGCCTCCACTATGCATCTCCTGCTTAGTAGATCCAACAGGTTTTGAGACCCTTTTAGGTGCACCGCTGACAGGGATGCTACATTCCGCTCTGCCCAAGACAGGAGATGGTTGGCCAACTGCATAAGGCCTCTGCTTCTGATCCCCCCCTGCTTGAGGACATAAGCCACCGCCGTGGTGTTGTCCGACAGGACCTGCACGTGGTGACCCTTCACTATCTGATGAAAGGCTTGAAGCCCCAGGAATATAGACTTTAACTCCCTCCAGTTTGAGGACCTTCTGGATTCTGTTTTGGACCAGGTGCCCTGAGCAGTCTGTCCCTCTAGATGGGCTTCCCAACCCCAGGAACTCGCGTCTGTTAGGCGTTTTTCTACCGGAAAGACCCAGGGAAGACCCTTGTTAAAATTGACCGGATTTCTCCACCACCAGAGTGCTCTTTTTACGTTTGATGTTAATCTGAAACGTTTCTCTAGTGACTCTTGGTGTGACCAAGATTGAAGAATGTTCATCTGAAGAGGACGAGAATGTAACCTCGCCCATGGGACTGCCGGGATTGAGGCTGTGAGTAGCCCCAAGACTGCCATTGCTGTCCTGACTGACACCCCTAGGTTTGTCTGTACCTGAGCTACAGCAACCAAGACCTTCTCTATCTTCTCCTGAGGTAAAAGGACTTTCTGAAGGTTTGAATTTATGGTATACCCCAGAAACCTTGTCTCTTGAGAAGGTATCAGATTTGATTTCTCGCAGTTTAGTAACCAGCCGAGACCTCCGAGATGGACCTGCGACACCTGAAGGTTCGTCGCAAGCTGATCCCGGGAGTCCGCGAAGAACAGTAGGTCGTCCAAGTATGGGACGACCGCAATCCCTTTCAGCTTCAGTGGTTCCAAAGCCTCCGCCATGATCTTCGTAAAGATCCTGGGTGAGGAGGACAGCCCGAAAGGGAGGACCCTGAACTGAAGATGCCATATCCTGGCCCCCAGATTCACTGCCAGTCTGAGAAACTGCTGGGATGCTTGGGCAATCGGGACATGTAAGTAGGCATCCCTGAGGTCCAGGGATGCCATGAAGCAGCCGGGTGTCAGTAACTTTGTTATTGAGTAAATCGTATCCATACGAAAACGTTTGTACTTGATCGACTTGTTTAAAACCTTTAGGTTCAGGATCAGGCGGAATTTGCCTGAGGGCTTCTTGACCAAAAAAAATGTGGGAATAGAAACCCTGGCCCTCTTGATGTTACACAACAATAAAAAAACAAAAAAGAAAATAGACTGCCGCACACCCTTAAGAGTTTACTACAAAAATTTTATTAGAATATATATCAAAAAAGAACACATGTATGTCAGGTATAAAAACTCAGGTCCACTATGATATGGTAGACCAACCCAGGGATGGTCCCCCTGGATGCCCACTCAAAAACGGCTTATACCAGTAACTAATGCTCGATCATCCCAAGGGGAGATCAGAGTCTACAATTAGGTGGGCATCCCATATTTTCTCTTTGGCCCTCTTGATGTTCTGGGACCTGAACAATTACTCCCTGACTCATCAGACCCTGTAACAGGCTCGTCATTGCGGTAGCTTTTTCTTTGTCCCGGGGAAGGGTTGTGATATAGAACCTCCTTGGGGGACACTCTGAAAATTCCAGATTGTACCCTTCCGTGATGATTCTTTCCACAAAGGGGCTTATGGCCATCTGCTTCCACTGTGGGAGAAAAGCAGCCAGTCTTCCTCCCACCGGCAGCAGATCGTCACTTACTTTTGGTAGTTGGTTCTGAGTTTTTTTTTTAAAAAGGATACCTCCTCTACCTCTTTGGGACCCCCACCGCTTTTTATTTTCTTCCTTATTCTTATGGGATTGTTGAAAAGGACAAAAATTCTTTTTGGGGTTCTGACCCTTTTTAGGGGGGAAAGCCTTCTTATCAGCCGTTCTGTCGAGTACCTTTTCCAGGTCCTGACCGAACAAAAGGTCCCCTGAGAAAGGTAAACCACAAAGCTTGACCTTAGAGGGTGTATCACCTGACCAGGTCTTTAACCATACCGCTCGCCTTACTGAGTTTACCAGGGCTGCTGAACTTGCAGCCATTTTAATGGACTCAGCAGATGCATCTGCCATATATTTGATGGCTTTCAAAATTAAGGGGAAGGATTCCAACAGATGCTTTCTCGGGGTGTCTGCTTCTACGCGATTCCTTAATTTCTCGACCCAACACTCTAGATTGCGGGCGACTACTGTGGCGGCCATAGCTGGTTTCAGACTGGTTGCAGTGGAATCCCAGGCCTTCTTTAGAAGAGAATCCGCTCTCTTGTCCATCGGGTCCTTTAGGACCCCCATATCCTCAAAAGCCAGGTCTGTATGACGAGACACTTGCGAGAAAGCCGCGTCTACTTTAGGCTTTTTGTTCCACACTTCTGTGTCACTGTCTTCAAATGGAAACCTTCTTTTAAGGGTTTTGGAAAAAAAGGAGCCCGTTCAGGGTCTTTCCATTCCTTTTTGATGGTGTCCGAAAGGACCTTGTGGACCGGGAAAACCCGGCTTTTAGATTCATCCAATCCTTGATACATTTTATCATGTATGGATAACTGAATCTTCTCTTCCTGGATACCCAGGGTAGTGTAAATGGCCTTAAGTAACTCATCCACCTCGTCTAAGGACAATTTAAACTTAGAAATTTTGCTACTATCTTCTTCCTCTTGCTCCTCCTCATCTGAATCCCTGAGGGAGGGGAGAGTACTAGTCCCTTCATCTGCCAAATCCCCATCTGTTTGTCTAGAAACCAGGGCTTTCGGGCTAGGTGGTGGCTGCTGAGGCTCCCCCTGATTTGCGGAGCCTTGTGTGATCAGATCCTTAACTGAGCCTAAAGAGCTTGCCAGTACTTTAACTGAGGAAAAGAGGTCTTTATACTGTTGTGAAGTTTCCTCTTCCACCAGATTTTTGATGCAGGACCTGCACATTGGTTTTTGCCAAGAATCCCTTAAAGGATTTTTGCAAGATGGGCATTTCCTGGGTGCATCCAAGTGCCTAGCTTTGGCTGTAGATTTTTCCTGCAATAAGATAAGACAAAATTACCATCTCCCATCTTTTTTTTTTTTTTAAACACCCAGTGCTGCCACCACCAAGAACAAAGGACCTGGAACTAAGTGCCACCACCCCATACGGTTATACAGACCAAGAGCGTTAACCTGGACTGGTAACCACAGGCTCCCTCAGGGAGGAACATCAATAAACAAAACTTAGGCCCATTAGAGTAAGAATAAAAGGCACCGCTGTACCTCTCTTACCTGGGCCTGACCGGTGCTTGCAGCGCCTGTTTCCGCTGGTGCTGTCTGTCTCTCTTCCATTGTAGAGCGCAGTCACAATAGTAGCTGGAAAAAACTCAGTTTTAAACTTTCCCGGCCTCCCGCGTCATCATCGGGGGCCGGAAACAGAAGTACCGGTCACCTGACCTGCCCCACAGACGTTGCATTCCAGGTGCTGGGAAACCAACAGCGCCACACCCCCCCCCCCCCCCCAGGAAAAACGGTGTCACCGTGCATGACGCACTCGCCAGCCGGGACCCGGAACTGAAAATGCGGAACACCGCCGACCCGCGCCGGTTACCGCTCGGCCACCAGGCCCTACCGCAGTTCCTGGGCACAAAGACCCCGTCACCTGGGAAGCCGAAAGCTCCACTGAGCCGGAGCGCCTGGGGACTCCTGAACGCCCCTTCCCCGTAGAGGGGGGCCGGGATGGTCGCCGCCAGCTGTACAAACAAAAGGTAAGCCTTCAAACCCTCCGCCTGGAGAGAAAACAGCTCCCTGGTTCCCTATGATGCTTCCACCATGGCGGAAGGAAACACAATAACTGAGGCCATGGTGGAAAAGGAGGGATCTTAAAGGATCATGTGTGTTTCCTAAGAAGTGGGCGGAGCTGCGCTCTCTCCGAGGTTGTCCTGAAAGAAATATATTTTAAGCAGAGACCCTGGAGAATAAAATGGCGGGTGAAGCAAAAAAATATTTTAGTGTGCACAAAAACATAATACACTTTTTGGTAAAATATAAAAAAAATTATGCTAGAGCATGTAGATAGATACCAAGAGGTCTCTTTAAAATTGCACATGCCCATGGAATAGCAACAAACAAGGGTACTCTTTGGAGAGATCTGAAGTCTACGAGACCCCATTTTTCTGCTGTCCATTGGTGGCTAGTGCTAAAAATTGGGGAGCAAATATGCCCCCCGCACTTCCATTAAATGCCACACAGACCCCACATGGGAGATGGATGGGAAGGCAGCGATCAGAGGTCTTACCTTAGGAGGCAGATAAAGAGCGGTCTGGGTAGGGCTGCTGCTCCTCACTCCAGCTTGCCAAGGGAAGACTTGGGGGTCTTGCTTCTCCTCTTGGCCAAATAAGAAGTGGGTCCTGAGACCCGATTGGCTGGGAGTCCCAAGACTCGGCTTGGGTGCCCCCATAGCAAGCAGTTTGCCATGAGGGACATCGGTGCTGAGCTTCGTGTCTCCACTCAGACACGGAGCTGCTGTTCGGCCCCATCCTCTCTCCGATTGGCTAACCGTCTGACAGCCACGGGAGCCAAATGACGGCGCTGCTGTGTTCCAACCAATCAGGAGAAAAATCCCAGACAGCCGAGGGACTCATGGACATCGCTGGACAAAGACAGGGCTCAGGTAAGTATTAGCATATTGTGCCCAGCATATTAAAAGTACTTTTTAGCTTTCTAGTGTGCATGAAGTCTAAAAGGTCAAGATCAAAAAAAGCTTTTAACCACAAGCAACCCCCAAGAAATCAAAAGCACAACTGCCTATTTAACGCTCCACATTATTTAAAATTGTACTTTGTTCAATACATATAAGCCAGCATTAAATGTTGCACAATTGAGTTGTTTTAAATACATTGCATACAGTATTTACTCGAGTATAAGCCGAGGTACCCATTTTTACCACAAAAACCTGGGAAAACATTGACTCGAGTATAAGCCTAGGGTGAGAATGCAGCAGCTACTATAGGCTGAAAAGAGGGTCAACAATGCCCATTTGCACGCCTCACTGTGCCCGAGTCAGTGTACCTGAAATTCTTGACAGGCTGCGGGCGTCCATTCATTGTTTAAAAAAAAAAAGTTACAGTCTCCTCCTAGTCCCGTTCTGTGATAGCCGTTTCCCAGCAGCCCATCATGGAAGTCTCCTCAACCTCAGACTCTGAGGGAAAAAAGGGGGGGACACCCGGAGGTGTTTGGGACTTTAAATGAGAATACCTCTGTGATGTATCTCCATCCTAGTGTGTGGACTTTATATGAGATTACATCCATACTATATCTCCATCCCATATGCGGAAAATTGCAACAAAGGGAATTTGGGACTTTAAATGAAACAGTGGGGTATATGGGGACAAAAAATGAGAAAACAAGCCATAAGCAAAATATTTGTGTATTGAAAGAATAGAACATATGGTAAACAAACAATTAGCTTGTACAAAAGTACAGAACATACATTTGATACCTAATACAATAGTTGGTATAAGAATACAAAGCGACAGTCAATGGCAACATATATAACCACATAGAGGCTGAGCATAGCCACGCAGTGAATAACATATAAAATATAAATAGATCATAGAAGTACTGATTAATCAGAATGGGTCCCATAAACGCGTATAGCTACATCTTTGTAAGCCCGACGCGGCGTTTCGTGTATATGAAAACACTCCTCAGGGGCTGATGTAGTGGGATATCTGGAATACAGATTTGATTAATGATCAAAGTATTAAAATTAAATCCACCAGAAAAGATAGTGAATCAATTCTGGTTACTTACATAGTATGCCAAAGTTCTACAGTAATTAGGACCAAACATATTCCCGTCCCGGGACAGAGGTGGCAGGCCAGCAAGCAAACAACAGAGCACACAAAGCATCCTTCCCAGATGTTTACCATATGTTCTATTCTTTCAATACACAAATATTTTGCTTATGGCTTGTTTTCTCATTTTTTGTCCCCATATACCCCACTGTTTCATTTAAAGTCCCAAATTCCCTTTGTTGCAATTTTCCGCATATAGGATGGAGATATAGTATGGATGTAATCTCATATAAAGTCCACACACTAGGATGGAGATACATCACAGAGGTATTCTCATTTAAAGTCCCAAACACCTCCGGGTGTCCCCCCCTTTTTTCCTCATAGTACCAGGGATGGAAACAGTGGTTGGCAAACTGGCAGTGCTCCCCTGCCAGTTTTATATGGGGCTGTCCGTATTAAGTGTGCATTACTTGTTCACACAAACGGCATACGTTTATTTATTTATTTATTATGGTTCAATTTGCCACTCAGTTGCTGAACACACCACTTAGCCCCTTTCACGCATTGTTTAGACCTCCTTTTTTTCTGTATCCTGGGACAGCGATGCACTCACTGTGCTTCCCTTCCTCCCCTTTTGGGGGTACGGGCAGTAACCGTCAGTGCATCGGCGTCACGTGCCATCCGGATGATGCCCTTGTTGGGTGTCGCCCTGTTGAATGGTTAGTATCCATCACAGCTGATTGAGTGGGTGTGTGCAGTGTCTCTTCAGCACAGGCAATTGTGCCGTCTGATTGAGGGCCCCGCCCCCCACACTGTCCAGCTGACGTGACGTTGGGGGCAGTCTGGTGCAATTGCTGGATGCATTATAAAGCACCTTCCCACCTATTCAGCCAGTGGCCATTTCCATGCAGTCCCTACAGCCGTTACTAGCTGTGACCATCCAACTCGCATTCCAGGTATCCCTTGTTAACATTCAAGTATTTTTTATGCCTTTACTCCCTTACTATATGGGTCACGGTTTGATGGACTTATTTACTCATTACAGACATCCACCTGCACTATGAGGATACATTTTAATTCATTACCTATGGTCGCCTGCTGTCTGGGAAGGATGCTTTGTGTGCTCTGTTTGCTTGCTGGTCTGCCACCTCTGTCCCGG
Source organism: Rana kukunoris (assembly GCA_029574335.1). Taxonomy (NCBI): domain Eukaryota; kingdom Metazoa; phylum Chordata; class Amphibia; order Anura; family Ranidae; genus Rana; species Rana kukunoris. Next base: position 160,582,442 of record CM056056.1, read on the forward strand.
GACGGGAATATGTTTGGTCTTAATTACTGTAGAACTTTGGCATACTATGTAAGTAACCAGAATTGATTCACTATCTTTTCTGGTGGATTTAATTTTAATACTTTGATCATTAATCAAATCTGTATTCCAGATATCCCACTACATCAGCCCCTGAGGAGTGTTTTCATATACACGAAACGCCGCGTCGGGCTTACAAAGATGTAGCTATACGCGTTTATGGGACCCATTCTGATTAATCAGTACTTCTATGATCTATTTATATTTTATATGTTATTCACTGCGTGGCTATGCTCAGCCTCTATGTGGTTATATATGTTGCCATTGACTGTCGCTTTGCATTCTTATACCAACTATTGTATTAGGTATCAAATGTATGTTCTGTACTTTTGTACAAGCTAATTGTTTGTTTACCATATGTTCTATTCTTTCAATACACAAATATTTTGCTTATGGCTTGTTTTCTCATTTTTTGTCCCCATATACCCCACTGTTTCATTTAAAGTCCCAAATTCCCTTTGTTGCAACCTCAGACTCTGTCTCCCAGCAGACACTGTGTTCAGTGTTCCGCCAATCACGGATGTCTTTTCATCCTCGGACAAAAGAACGTCCGTGATAGGCGGAACACTAAACACAGTGTCTGCTGGGAAACGCCTATCACGAAAGGAACCAGGGGGAAGCCGCAACTTTTAAACAATGGACGCTCGCAGCCCTTCAGGTACACTGACTCGAGTATAAGCAGAGGGGCGTTTTTCAGTCCTAAAAAAAAAAAAAAGGCTGAAAAATGTGGCTTATACTCGAGTATATATGGTAGTTTGTAAACCAGATCTTACTAAACCATAAAACAATTATATATATATATATATAGGGGGTTTACCTTCACGGGCAGCTGTTACCTCTTTGGTAAGACGGGCTATGACACGACAAGCAGCATCATGTTGGTATAAGGCATGAGAAAGTTCTTGACGTGTGGTCTGTAGCTGCTGTCGCAAAGTGAAGCTGTGAAGCATAACTGCATCCTAAAAGAAAAATATATTTTATAATTTCAAGAAAAGGCACAAGCCATACATACAAATGACAAGAGCCTTGAAGATCAGGGGTGGGGGGGGGGGGGGGGACGATTAAAAGCAGTATCTCACATTTCTGGGACTCATCCATTGGAGGCCAACTTGGAAGTTAACCAGCTCTCCACAATGCCATAGTACTCTTTGGGTTACATGCATACAAAATCCTTCACCAAAAAAAAAAAAAGCCACTAGTGACTTGATGGGAATTTTTCCAAATGAAAAATGATCACCTGCAATAGCTACAGTTATACCCAAAGCAGAAACTGCACTGCCCAGAGCCGCTAAGCATTTTGACAGCTCGGGGGTTTACGGAAGTCACTTCTCACAGCACTGAGACTCTGGCAGCTCAGAGAAGTCGCTTTCAACTTATAAGCATCATTAGTTCTTAGCAGTCAGATCTGTCCAGCGTTTGCCAGCTTTGTTTTCATTCAACTCTGAGAAGTCAAACAGCCCTCCTAGCTCTTTTTGAGGTCTCACCTCACCCTGGTCCCCTAACACCATGCAGTACTCTAGGGTGCCGTTATTTTAAGCTTGCAGTACAAACATGTCTGTTTATTCACTAATCCTCAAAAAGAGGGGAGAAACCTCTGTGTCCTATGAGGCCTTGTAGGCCTCGTGGATAGCCATACGAAGCCACCTAGCCACCGTATTCTTAGAGGCACCGTAGCCCTTACGAGAGCCCGAAAACAGCACAAAAAGAGAATTAGACTTTCTAAACTCTCTAGTGATCTCTAGGTAGTGCAAAATGCACCTTCTCACATCCAAGGTATGAAATTTCCCCCCTTTCGGACCGGCTGGTGCCGGACAGAAAGTAGGCAGAACTATCTCCTGCGATCTATGGAATGCCGATACCACTTTAGGTAGAAAACCAGGCTCTGTCCTTAACACGACCCTGTCTGGGAAGACGGTCAGAAAGGGTTCGATAATAGAAAGTGCCTGAAGCTCGCTGACCCCCCCTAGCTGAGGTGACTGCTACCAAAAGAACTTCAAGGTCCAAAACTTGAGAGGCCTCTGATGGTGGCTCGAAAGGTCTTTTCTTCAGACCTCCCAGAACCACAGACAAGTCCCATTTGGGAAAAAACGTAAACGGCACAGGCCTAGCCCTGGCTAAGGCTTTAAAAAAAATCTAACAATGTAGGGATCTAGAGATAAACGTCTCTCTAGAAATACTGACAGTGCCGCTTACCTGAGCCTTCAGGGTGCTGGCTGCCAGACCCTTGTCCATCCCATCCTGTAAAAATTCCAGGACAGAAAAATTAACCATAGGGGGAGCAATTTTAAGAGTTAAACCAGGAGTTAAAGATCTTCCAGGTTTAAAGTAAATAGCCCTAGTAACTTCTTTCCTGCTACTAAGCAGCGTATCAACCAAACGTTTGGACATACCATTACTTCTCAGGATTAGCTCCTCAGTAACCAGGCCGCAAGCCTTAGACGGCTTACATCGGGGTAAAGAAGAGGACCCTGATGCAGCAAGTCCCTTCTGGCTAGCAGTATCCAGTGAGCCTCTACCGCCAGCTTCAACAGGACTGAGAACCAAGGCCTCTTGGGCCAGTACGGGGCTACCAGAATGAGAGTCGCTTTTCTTCCTGCAGCTTGCGGAGGAATAACGGGATTATTTGCATCGGGGGGAATGCAAAACACAAGCAGAAGGACCAACGCTGGGCTAGCGCATCCAGACCTCCCGCTTGATCCAACCTGTTTAGTGAGAAAAAGAGTGGAACTTTTGCATTGGTCTGAGACGCAAACAGGTCTATCTGGGGAGTCCCCCACCTGTCCACTAATTCCTGAAAAACCTCTGGATTCAAGCTCCATTCCGACTCCAGAACCCTCTTTCTGCTCAAAAAGTCTGCCAGATGGCTGCCCTTTAGGTGTACCGCGGTCAGGGATGCCACATTCATCTCTGCCCAGGACAGAGCCTGCAAGGACAAACTCAGGAGACCCCTGCTTCTCGTACCGCCTTGCCTCGAGATATATGCCACCGTTGTGACATTGTCCGAGAGTACTTGGACATGCTGACCCTGAATTGCCTGCTGGAAGGCCCACAGGCCCAAACAAATGGCCCTTAGCTCCCTCCAATTGGAGGATTTCCCGGAATCCTCCCTTGACCAGGATCCCTGGGCCATCTGACCCTCGAGATGCGCGCCCCACCCCCAAAAGCTCACATCTGTTGCTAGGATTTTGGTTGTGGGGGAAGGTCCACAACAGACCCCGGCTCAGATTTGCGCGAGTTCTCCACCACCACAACTTTCTCCTTACCGAAGCTGGGATTCTGAACTGTTTTTCTAGGGGTTTCCCGAAAGCCCAATTCTGCAAGATCGCCTGCTGGAGATTCCTTGTATGCAGACGGGCCCACTGAACTGCTGGAATAGAGGCGGTGAGCAATCCCAGAATGGACATGGCTGCTTGGAAGGTTACTGGAAGATTTGTCTCAATTGCTTGCACTGCCGCTTGTACCCCGACTATCTTTTCTTCCGGAAGGAAAAAAAAAATCCTGAAACGAGTCTATGGTGTACCCTAGAAACACTATGACTTGAGAGGGAACTAGGTTTGATTTTTCCTTGTTTAAAATCCAACCTAGCCCCTCTAAATGAGCCTGAGTAACCTCCAGGTCTCTGAGCAACTGATCCCTCGAACTAGCGAATAACAAGAGGTCGTCCAAATATGGAATCACAGACACCCCTCTTAGTCTGAGAGGAGCCAACGCCTCCGCCACGACCTTCGTAAAGACCCTGGGGGAGGAGGAGAGGCCAAAAGGGAGGGCTCTGAACTGAAAATGCCTCAGCCCGTTCTCGGTCCTGATCGCCAGGCGCAAATAGCGCTGTGACGATACCTTTATTGGGACGTGCAGGTATGCATCCCTCAGATCTATAGAGGCTAGGAAGCACCCTGCTGGAAGAAGCTTTCTCACCGAATAGATGGAATCCATCCGGAACTTCTTGTAGCGAACCGAACGGTTTATGACTTAGGTTCAGAATTAATCTGAAATTTCCCGACGGCTTCCTGACCAAAAACACGTGGGTATAAAACCCCAAACCCTGCTCCAGAAATTCTTGAATCAAAGACATCATCGCCCGAGCTTTCTCCTGATCTCTGGGCAACTGAGTCACGTAAAACCGAGATGGCGGTCTTTCTGAAAATTCCAGAGCATAGCCCTCCGAAATCACCCAGAGAACGTACGCACTGGATGTCGTTACTCCCCACTGTGGTGGGAACGACTGAAGCTGCCCTCCCACAGCTGGGAGACTGTCACTGGGGTTTAGCGGGCTGACTGGGGGAACACCCCAGGCTTCCCTCGACCCCTCTGGGGCCGCCAGGACTTACCCTGGACTTTTTGCGCCTCAGACTTTTGGGACTGGAAAAAAGGACGAAAATTCCTCCTAGCTTGAGGGACTTTCTTCAAAGGAAAAGCCTTCTTCCTATCTGACGTCTTATCCAGAACTGCGTCCAGACCAGAAAAGAACACCAGATCCCCCTCAAAGGGTTGGCAGCACAGCTTAACCTTCGCAGCTGCGTCCCCTGACCAGGTCTTATCCCATAAGGCCCTCCTGGCCGAATTGACCAAAGCCGAGGATCTGGCGGACATCCTCACCGATTCGGCCGAGGCGTCGGCCATGTAACCCACCGCCTTCAGCAGAACCGGAAAAAGAGTCTAAAAGTTCCCTACGGGAAGTCTCTGCCTCTACGTGACCCCTTAGCTGCTCCAGGTTTCTGGCCACTATCGTGGATGCCATAGCGGGCTTGAGGTTCCACTATGTGGAATCCCAAGCCTTCTTAAGAAGTGCATCCGCTCTCTTGTCTAGTGGATCCTTCAGGGTACCCATGTCCTCAAAGGCTAAATCAGTGTTACGAGACACCCTAGAAAAAGCTGCATCAAGTTTAGGCCTCTTGTTCCAAACCTGGGCTTCATCGTCATCAAAAGGGAATCTCCTTTTAAAGGATCTAGAGAAGAAAAGGGCCCTCTCTGGGTCCTTCCATTCCCTCTCAACAGCATCCGACAGTACTTTATGCACCGGAAAGGTTCTACGCTTTACCTCATCCAAACCCTGGTACATTCTGTCGTGTTGTGACAGTTGGGCCTTATCCTCCCTAATATTAAGGGTAGAATAAATAGTCTTTAGGAGGTCATCTACCTCCTCCAAAGACAGCTTATAGCGAGAGGAAGACACTTCCCCATCATCCTCTTCCCCTGCTTCTGAGCCTGAAACTAAGCCACTAGGTTCCTCCTCCTCCTCTGACTCGCTAGCTGCCCTGTAAGCAAAAGCATGGGCACTGGTGGAAGCCCTAGCGGATGACCCGGATACTGGGCGCTGTTCTGGGTAGTTACGGAAAGACTGAAAGGTGTCCTTCAGTTCCTTGCCGAAGGAAGCGAGCATCTCCCTGGGCTGTTCAGAGGGAGCACTGGTAGATGCTTCTTCCCTAACCAAATCCGAGATGCAGGATACAGCGGCTTGGTCCATGACCCCTTAAGGGCAGTTTTGCAGGAAGCACACCGCATTTTTGGGGGAGGTGCTGTGACTAAGCTTTTCTTTAGCTTTCTGAAAAACACAGGAGACCAACAAGCAAAATGTTCAACTTTTGTGCATCAGTTTCCAAATCACCAATTCACCAAACAGCCAGTGAGCAAAAGCACCCAAATGATCCCATCACCGCTGTACCAATAGACACAACACACTCCCATAGAAGTAACCAGGGGGTGTGGGGCAGGCGCCCCTCCCCATAAAGGGCAGAAGGAGGGACACAAACAAACACCCAGGCAGCTTTGAAAACTGCTGCCTCTCCTACCTGGGCCGGTGCAAGTGGCTCCTGCTCCTGCCACCTCTGCGGCATCTTCTAGCTCAATAGTACCCCAGAATGCGGCAGGCATCTGACCCTTTTAAAATTTTCCGGTTATTCCCGCCGCTGCGAAGGCCGGAAATGCACCGCCGAGGCCGCCTCCCCCTTCTGCGCTCCAACGGCCAGAACCGGAAACCGTCGCGCACCGCCAGAAGTCCCACCCCTGCCAGATGTGACACCACCTGCCCTCCGGACTGGACCACCGCATACCCGAAAGTCGGCACCTGACCGCCCCCATCAGCCTGCAGCGCCCGGTCTATTGGAAAGGGACCCTCCGGCAGCCTCGGGAAGAGGAAGGCTCCAGAACACATCCATTACCCGTCAGGGGAGAGGTTAGGACTGCCTCCAGAGAAACTGAACGCAGGTATGCCAAACACAACCATCTCCCCTTGGAGAGAAAGAGAAGCACACCCTAGGTTCCCCGCAGTGCTTCCACCCTGGCCGGAGCAAACACTACAACTGAGGCCATGGTGGAAGTGGGCGGAACTTAAAGCGGATGGTTCACCAAAAAAAAATATTAAAAGCCAGCAGCAACAAATACTGCAGCTGCTGACTTTTAATATTAGGACACTTACCTGTCCTGGAGTCCAGCGGCGTCCGCAGCAGAGGATGAGCGATCGCTCGTCTCCCTGCTGCTCCCCCCTCCATCCACGGTGAGGGAACCAGGAAGTGAAGCACTGCGGCTTCACTGCCCGGTTCCCTACGGCGCATGCGCGAGTCGCGCTGCGCCCGCCGATTGGCTCCCGCTGTGTGCTGGGAGCCGAGAGTTCCCAGCACGCAACGGGAAAAGCCCGTCTTTTGCCCGAGACTGCGGGCCGGAAGTGGGTGCAGATAACTGTCTTTAGACAGGTATCTGCACCCCCCTCCCCCCTGAAAGGTGTCAAATGTGACGCTGGAGGGGGGGAGGGTTCCGATCAGCGGATCTTCACTTTAGGGTGGAGATCCGCTTTAAAGAATCGACTGCAGGGTTTCCTGGGAAATGGGTGGAGCTGCGCTCTCTCCAAGTGCTGTCCTGAAAGACGAGGTGAGAAATCCTATATTTTTTTCCCATATATCATGGGTCACAGGATAATATTTATTAACTGCTGGGACATCCCAGAGCAATACCCTTGAGAGGAGGAGGGAGACGCCCTGCCAAACAGTAGCCACCAGTTTTTATACAGCAGCCCGCAGAACACTGCGACGGAAAGCCGAATCGTAGGCTGCTCGAACATCCACTTGTTTAAATTTAGTGAACATATGCACTGAAAACCAGATAGCAGCCTTATAAATCTGAACCCACAGATACCCGATAGTGAAAAGCCCAGGAGGTTCCTACACCCCTGGTAGAATGAGCTCTCACCCTAAAAGGGAGCCGCTTTAGGTTTCAGACCGTAGGCTTGAATGACCAATTGACGGATGCAATTGGCAATGGAAGCTGTCTGCACTTTTTCTTGTTTTACCAAAAAAAAATAAAAAAAAAACAAGAAAAGGAGCGAGTCAGATTCTCAGATCTCCACAGATCTAGACAAATAAACCTTGACTGCCCAGACAATGTCCAAAGCAAAAGAAGGCGATACCAAGGATGGATTCTGCGCTGCACACCCCTGATTGACATTTTGAAGAAAAAGAAAAGTACCCGGGGGGCTTTGAGTTGCAGAAACAATTATCAAACAATAATCAAAATAATATATCAAATACAAATCAAATAAAATGTACATAATGATGTGATTTATTTGGGAGAAACTGGGTTACAGAGTAAAGGAGATCCTCCAATGAGAAGTCAAACGCATGACCTCTCAACATGAATGTATAACATTTGTAAACAGTAGTATATGAGTTAAATAAACGTATGCGCAAGACTCCGACGCGTTTCGACCCTTGAGTTGCTGTGGGTCATCTTCAGGGGGAAATCAGGTTGCAGACATCTGTCATTTCTATAACCGTCGGAGGCCCGATGATGACATCACGCCTGGGTACCCGTAAGCAAACAAAGCCGCGATTGCGGCTAGTAAGCAACAGTATTAATGAGATCAGTGAATTTTTTTTCACCGATCTCATGCTTTCCAGCCTGGAGGAGAGATACGGGGTCTTATTGACCCCGCATCTCTCTATAAAGAGAACCTGTCACACACATTTCCTATTACAAGGGATGCTTACATTCCTTGTAATAGGAATAAAAAAATTGAGATAAAAAAAAAAAAAATAGGCAAAAAATAAATACAAGAATAAAAAAAATTAAAACGCCCCTGTCCCCGGTAGCGAACGCGCAGAAGCAAACGCACATACAAGTCCCGCCGACATATGTAAACGCCCTTTAAACCACATATGAGGTATCGGTGCGTGCGTTAGAGTGCCAGAAACAATTCTAGCACTAGATCTCCTCTGTAAATCTAAACTGGTAACATGTAAAAAAAAAAAAATTGAAGTGTTGCTATGGAGATTTTTAAGTACCGAAGTTTGGCGCCATTCCATGAGCATGCACAATTTTAAAGCATGACATGTTAGGTATCCATTTACTCGGTTTAACAATGTTTCACATTATACCAAAAAATTCGGCTAACATTACAGTTTTGTTATTTTTTTAATTCATGAAACGATTTTTTTTCCAAAAAAAAGGGCGTTTGAAAAATTATTGCGCAAATACCATTCAAGATAAAAACGTCGTTTTAATCCCTAGGGTGTCTGCTAAAAAAAAACATATGTTTGGGGGTTCCGCGTAATTTTCTAGCAAAAGAATGACGATTTGTACATGTAGGAGAGAAGTGTCAGAATAGGCCGGGTATTGAGGTGGGTATAAAAGCCCTGTATTGAAGTGGTTAAAGTGCCGACGTATAAAGTCGTTGGGCGGTCGTGAAGTGGTTAAGTTCAGCAAAGTCAGTTTGTGATGAGCTCAAACTGAAGTTAGATTTCTCGCAGACTGGATGCTTAACAGGGCAGTGCCCTGACGTACACTGTAATGGCATTGCGACATACGTCAGTGTCAACAGAAATTAATTTGCATTGATAGGATATATGCCTCACGACATGCAACGATGTATGTTTTAGTGCATTTATTGATTTCAATGAAAATGCATCAGAAAAATGGAAAAGTATAAATCTAGTATAGGCATCCTTATGTAGTCAGTACTGCATATTCTAACCAAGCCGTACAACTTTTTTTTACACCTGAGAAACTATCATTATCCAGGGTCCCCAATACCAGATAATATTAAGCCTACAACTAATGGAAGCCATCGTTGATCAAGGACCCCCAAGCAAACTTTTGAGGAATCCTAGGGTTCTATGGAACTCCGGTTGAGAAACATTGGGCTAAAGCAGGGGTGCCCAACCTTTTGAAGAGCGAGGGCCACTTAAGCATTTTGGTAACCAGTCGTGGGCCACAATGAGCGGAGTGGGCGGATGAAGGGTCACGGCTACTCTATAGGCCCTCCGATCCACCCAGATGGAAGGGGGTGAATTATTTTCTTTTGCACTATAGAGGTGAATTGAGGGTCGCATTTGGTTGGGCTGATCGTGGTAAAAGGGCCCAAGACTGCTTTCACATTGCTCAGACTCTCTTCAAGGCAGACAGTTAAAAGTGTGGCGTTCAACATCTGTGGTCAGTGTAGAACTGACCCCTTACTTTGGTGTTTATTTTAACACTGCCCCCTTGCATTGGGAGTTCAGGAAAAAGAGCAGTTGATCAACCCTGTTCTAACTGGAACAAACACCACACCTAATTTAAAAAAAAAAAAAAAATGCACCCTATGGAAAATAGCCAAATAAATAACATCTTGCAGCAAACTAATCACACATGAAAAGAGCATTGCGCAATTACACAGAACTGAGCACTACTACATGCTACTGTATAGCATTCTACCCTGGGAGCCATTTGTTTAGAGTGAATATGCTACAGATAGCAATTAAATTGGCTAGCAATTAGTGGCAGTAGGAGCTACTAAAAGTCGCTGGTGTTGCTTTTAAAAGAAGGATTACTAGAAAATGTAATAAAAAACAAAACAAAACAAAAAAACTTACCCATTCATCTTGCAAAGACTTCAGAATTGCTGGAATACTTGTTGCAGAGGGTGGTTTTGGACGAACTGGGTGAGCAACTATAAGATGGCAACAAAGACAGCAAAAAAAACATCAATTTTAATAAAACAAAGTATTTACCGTTATAAGATTACCTCCATGTAATGCTTAAAGTAGAGCCATAATCTATTAAGTGGAGCAGAACTGTGTACATTTGCACCTATAATTTTACCCTAAAACCCCTGCAGAGTCTCACAAATACCAGTTTATGCTGGCAGTGAGCACCGCTAGGAAGCTTTCTGTGATGTCGTGACAGCGCTGTCGCATTGCCTACAAATTCACAGCAGCGCTATCACCACATCACAGGCAGAGAGCCAAGATTTTGTCAGGGTTATCACTACTGACTTGCATGCTTCTAAGCTCATTAATTAGCTGCTGATCACAACTAGCACTGGCCTCTACTTTCTGAATTGACAGCACGGCCTCTGCTGATTAAATAAAGGCGCATTGGGCTCACTCAGGATAAGAAAATAAATCAATTTTTGTTTTTTCTAACTTTTTGAGGGATTCATATTACATAGAATCAAGATTTGTGACCTGTTTAAACAGTTACAAATAACTTCAGATGTACTCAAAGGCCTCAAATTCTGATCAATATCTAAAGTCACAAAAATAAAATATAGGTACCTTTAACATCCCTGGCGGTATGATTCTGTCTGGAATTACGTACCAAAAGCGGTACAATTATTTTGCATGGAAATTCTGCAGGCCTGCAATTCTTAAGAATAACTCACTTAAATTTGTCCAAACAATAGTCTAGTAGACATCTCTGGTATGATAAAGTTTGAAACACAAAATTATAATATAATAAATAACTATAAATAATTATAACAAATGATAATGTAATTATAATAAAAATTATTCACTAATGTAATCAATTCAAAAATCACTGAAATTTGCTTAGTTGCAGAATTGTCGCTGTCATTTTTATTTTTTTATGACGAATTTCCCCACAAATCGCTATCGCTCAGTTCTGCAAGTGATTATAATTTATTATCGCCGTTTTCCAGCTGCTCTAAAATCACTAACCATAAAGGGACACTTTTGGTTGCTATGGACAATCTACAGTTTGCAAGCACAAAAAAAATGTTTTTATTATATAAACGTACATGTAGGACACAGGGCAGACCACTAAGGACAAGGGGGGTGTGTATTTTTTAAATACAGTACTGTAATCTAAGATTACAGTATTCTGTATGTAATGTGTTTACTTTTTTGAATTTGCCGCCGGTCTCCGCCCCCGTGCGCTGTGTGAGTCGAATAGAGGACGCCACTCGCTCACACAGCGTGGATGCATCGCTGGATCCAGGGACAAGGTAAGTACAGTACCCTGCCTGGATACAAGGTAAGCCAGCGCGCGCTGCAGGCTCTGCATATTCACCCCGAGCATGACACGGGGATACCGATTTTTACATTGAAAATCCACCACGAGTCACGCTCGGGTTTACCGCTAGGAGGGTTAAAAACAGTATTTAACCCAAAACTAAAAATGTACAATACTGAGCATTGATTGGGATCTTTATCCAATGGCAGGTGAGGTTCTTTAATAGCCTGCTTTAGCCATCTTCCCAAGGTACTCTTGGATGCTCCCGTCCACAGGATGAACAGGGACGTTTTCTGAGGTCTTTCATTACCTCAAAAAACACCTTCTGACATCCAAGGCATGAAAGGCCTTCTCTCCTGTGCCAGAGGGAGCTGGACAGAATGTAGGCAGTATAATCTCCTGTATGCGTAGGGCTGGGAAAGTCCCGTTTGGGGGCCAACGCATCCAACCCTAATGCATGAGCCTCTTTGGAGCAAAAAAGGCAGGCGTCTTTGCGTTTCACCAATTTGCAAATAAAGCCACCTGAGGCAATCCCCAAATCTCGGTAATCACCAAAAAGATCTCCCGATTTAATGACCATTTGGACACCCTTAACTTTTCTGCAAAACGTCCGCTAGAACATTTTGCATACCTTTCAGGTGAATTGCTGATAGTAAAGCTATATTTCAGTCCTCCCAAGATAGGATCTGATGAGCCAGCTTCGTAAGAGCTCTGCTCCTTGTGCCATCTTGTTTCGTCAGATACAAGACTGCTATCATGTTGTCTGTCAGAATCTGCACATGCTGATTTCCTAAGGTCCGCTGAAAAAAAAAAAAAAGAAGATGGTGTATTGCTTTTAGTTCCCTCCAATTGGAGGATCACCAGACTTGCGCCTTGGACCAATAGACCTACTTGGGTTACTGAAAAGGCCCAAAGGAGTGAACCCCCTACCGCCCCCCCCCCCTCCGAGAGGTTCCTCTGATCCTTGCACCACCATAGGACCTGATTGACTTGTACCAACTTTATAGCTAACTGAATCTTTTTCCCCCTGGGAGAAAAATTCTCTGTTGTGTTGAAGCCATCTCGTACCCTAAGAATCTCACTGAGCTGGGATTAGATTTGATTTGATTTCCGATGATTCAAGAGCCAGCCCAAATTGTTTAGGTGCTTTTGGGTTACTTGCAGATTAGCCGTTAATTGATCCTTGGACATCCAGGTATGGACTATGGTGACCCTCTTTAGTCCTGTGGGGGTTCAAGGCTTCTGCCATAACTTTTGTAAAATGTTCTGGGCGAGGAGAAAAGGCCAAAGGGCAGAGCCCTGAACTGGATATGACATATCGCCCCTCCTAGGTTGACTGTCAGACGCAGAAACTTTGCAACAAGCTTGCAATTGGGATGTGCAGGTAAGCGTCACTAAATGACACCATAAAACAATTAGGGGTGAGCAGACTTCTTACAGTTTTCCTGAAGGTTTCTTGACCAAATATATACTTTATATGTGGGTGTAGAAACCCTCCACCTCCTGCTTACTGGGGACCAGGATGATAACCCCCGTTACATAATTTCCTTGAGAAAGGACGTCATGGCCAGGGCTTTCTCTTGATCCCTTGGGAGTAGGGCCGAAACAACTAATCAATTAATCGACAACTTATCGATTATGAAATTAATCGATTACAATTTTTATAATCGATTAATCGGCCAGTAACATAATGGGGTTAAACAACTAAAATTAGCCCTTTATAGTACAAAAAAAAATTCTACTGTAAATATTACTTTCACTGTCCCACAGTAAAAAAATGAACCCCTTACAGTAGTGATTATTTACCCCATCATGTTACTAAACATCTCAGGCCGGGGTCACACCTCTGTTTTTTGGTGCTTTTTGCAGAAACACACTACAGTTCATTTACATGTTTTCCTATGGGAAACGTTCACATCCAGGATTTTTTTTCAGCTGCTGCGTATTTGGAAAGGGGCGGGGACTTTTTAACCCAAAACGGTGCGATTTTTTTTTTTTTTGGTTCAATATACTTCAATGGAGAAGCTGCAGAAAAGCATGTAATGTGTTTTTGCGGCAATTTGTGTTTTGTATTCTGCCCAACAACAAATTGGCCCAAAAAAAAGGTAAAAATGTTTTTTTTTTTTTTTAAAGGCTATTATCCGATCAAAACACTAATCGACCAACTAATCGATTAGGAAAATAATTGTTAGTTGCAGCCCTACTTGCCAGAGAGAACTCTAGGTCGTAACCTTGCCTGATGATATTCAGCACAAAAAAGTTGTTGTTGCTTTCTCCCAGAAATAAGCCTGTAGCCTTCCGCCCACTAGAAGGTCATAGTCATTGCTTTTTTGCATTATGTTCTGGGGGTCTGAAAAGCAAGCAAGCATGCACGACCCCCAAACCCCCCCCCCCCCCCTCCGGGTCTCTTCTGACCCTTTTTTTTGGGGGGGGGGGGGTGGCTGAAGAGGACAAAAACTGTACCTCTGTGGCACTCTTAGGCAGAAAGGCCTTTTTGCCCAACATCCTGTCCAAAATGGTTTCCAGCTCTGGACCAAAAAACCTTAGTTAGACTTACCGGTAACGGTATTTCTATGAGTCTTTCAGGACAGCACTTGGAGAGAGCGCAGCTCCACCCACTTCCTAGGAAACACTGCAGTCATTGCTTTAACTTCCGCCCACCTCCACCATGGCCTCCGTTGTACACGAGCACCTCCGGCCATACTGAAATGAGATAAGCAGAACATAGCAACCAAACATGTTAGTACAAACACATAATATATACCCGAAGAGAGAAGGGTGGGTTATCGCTGCTGTCCTAAAAGACTCATAGAAATACCGTTACCGGTAAGTCTAACTAAGGTTTTCTCACCTCGTCTTTCAGGACAGCACTTGGAGATGATAACCGAGTACTTACTCTAGGGTGGGACCACCGCTTGCAGGACCTTCCTGCCAAAAGACTGCTCTGCCGCTGAGAGCAGATCCATCCTGTAGTGGCGAGTAAAAGTGGAAAAACTCGTCCACGTAGCTGCCTTGCAGATAAGCTCTGGCGAAGCTCCAGCCCGTTCTGGCCAGGAAGTTGCCACTGCCCTTGTAGAATGGGCCACCACCCCTGGGGGAGGTTCTAGATCCCTAGCTTTATAGGCCTCGTGGATAGCCATATGGAGCCATCTGGCTAGCGTGCTTTTGGAAGCACCGTACCCCCTACGTGCACCCGAGAACAACACAAACAGAGAATTGGACCTCCTAAACTCCCTAGTGACTTCCAGGTAGTGCATAATGCACCTTCTGACATCTAAGGTATGAAACTCTTCTTCCCTTGCACCGGAAGGAGCCGGACAAAAGGTAGGTAACACTATTTCTTGTGTCCTATGGAAGGCCGACACCACCTTAGGAAGGAACCCACGATCTGTCCTCAACACGACCCTATCTGGGAAGATGGGTCAAGAAGGGCTCCACAATAGAAAGAGCATGTAGCTCACTAATTCTCCTAGCCGAGGTGACGGATACTAAAAGGACCGATTTCAGGGTCCAAAATTTTAAAGATGCTTCTAACAGTGGTTCGAAAGGTCTTTTTGTCAGACTCCCCAAAACCACAGATAAGTCCCACTTGGGAAAAAACTTAAAGGGGGAAGGCCTAGCCCTGGCCAATGCCTTAAAAAAATCTGATGATATAGGGATCTAGGGATAACCGTCTCTCTAGAAATACTGACAGCGCAGCAACCTGTGCTTTCAGGGTGCTGGCTGCCAGACCCTTGTCCATCCCGTCCTGTAAAAACTCCAGGACCTAAAAATTATTCATGGGGGAACTATTTTTTGAACTGCACCAGGAATTAAAGACCCTCCAGGTCTTGAAATAAATCGCCCTGGTAACTTCCTTTCTGCTACTAAGTAGCGTATCCACTAGACGTTTAGATAAACCCTTCCTACTTAAGATTAACTCTTCAGTAACCAGGCCGCCAGGTTGAGCCGATCCACGTTGGGATGGAGCAGAGGACCCTGGTATAACAAGTCCTTTCTGACTGGAAGTAGCTGATGAGGTTCTATTGCCAGTTTCAAGGCCTTTTGGGCCAGTATGGAGCTATCAGGATAAGAGTCGTCTTTTCTACCTGAAGTTTCCGTAGAACTAACGGAATCATTTGTACTGGGGGGAAAGCATAACACAAACAGGAAAAAGGCCAATGCTGAACTAACGCATCTAGACCCCTCGCTTGATCCAGTCTATTGAGGGAAAAGAAAACCGGAACCTTGGCGTTGGCTTGGGACGCGAACAGGTCTATCTGAGGGGTTCCCCACCTGTCTACTATTTTCTGGAACACCTCTGAATTTAGACTCCACTCGGATTCTAGAACCCATCTCCTGCTTAGGAAGTCTGCCAGGTGGTTCAAACTGCCCTTTAGGTGTACTGCAGACAGGGATGCCAGGTTCAGGAGAACCCTGCTCCTCGTGCCCCCCTGTCTTGAGACGTAAGCTACCGCTGTAGCATTGTCCGACAGTATCTGGACATGCTGACCCTGTATTGTCTCCTGGAAGGCCCAGAGCCCCAGGCAAACGGCTTTGAGTTCCCTCCAATTGGAGGATCTCTTGGACTCTTCCCTGGACCAGGATCCCTGGGCCAACTGGACCCTGAGGTGAGCACCCCACCCCCAGGAGCTGGCATCCGTTGTTAGGACCATTGTAGCGGGGAAGGACCACACCAGACCCTGACTCAAATTTGCGTGAGCCCTCCACCACCAAAGTTTCCTTTTTACTGAAGCTGGAACCCTGATCTCCTTTTCTAGGGGTTCTCCATGCGTCCAATTCTGTAGAATCGCCTGCTGGAGACTCCTTGAATGCAGGCGGGCCCACTGAACCGCAGGAATGGAGGATGTGAGTAGTCCCAGGGTGGACATAGCTGTACGAACCGATACTGACAGATTCGTCTGCACTGCCTTCACTGCTGCTTGGACCTTGATTATTTTCTCCTTTGGTAGAAATAACTTCTCCTGGATGGAGTCTATGGTGTACCCCAAAAAGACTATGACCTGAGAGGGGACTAGATTTTACTTCTCTCTGTTCATAATCCAACCTAAGCCTTCCAAATGGGCCTGAGTCCTCCACAGGTCTTTGAGAAGCTGATCTTCCGTCTTGGCGAACAACAGGAGCTCGTCCAAGTATGGAATTACCGAAACTCCTTCCAGCCTGAGAGGTGCCAAGGCCTCTGCCACCACCTTCGAAAAGATCCTCGGAGAGGAGGAGAGGCCGAACGGCAGGGCCCTGAACTGAAAGTTGCTTGCTTCCTGTCCTGATCGCTAGACGCAGGAAACGCTGAGAAGAGGCTCTTATCGGGACGTGAAGATAAGCATCCCTTAGGTCTATCGAGGCCAGAAAGCAACCCGCTGGAAGAAGCCTTCTGACCGAGTAGATGATATCCATCCAGAACCTCTTGCACTTGATTGATTCTGAACTTAAAATTCCTGAATCGGTCAAACGAAATTTTCCTGACGGATTTTTTACTAGAAACACATGGGAGTAGCAACCCGTCCCCTGCTCTTGTTGGGGTACCAGGGTGATCACCCTCTGCTGGAGAAATTCCTCTAACAGCGACAACATTGCCCTGGATTTCTCCTGATCCCTGGACAGCTGAGTAGAAACGCGACGGTGGTTTCTCTGAGAACTCCAGCGCGTAGCCCTCTGAAATAACCTTGAGGATGTACGCACTGGAAGTCGTCTCTGCCCACTGTGGAAGGAACGACTGAAATCGTCCTCCCACAGCCGGGCGACCGTCACTGGGGTTTAGCGGGCTGGCTAGGGGAGCGAAACAACACCCCGGGTCTCTCTCTACCCCTCTGAGGCCGCCAGGACCTTCCACCCTGACCTTTTTGCGTCTCTTTAGGATCTCGGGGCTGGAAAAAAAGGACAACATTTTTTCCTGGTCCGCGGTTCTACCTTCTTTAAGGGAAAGGCTTTTTTCCTATCCGCCATCCTATCCAGAACAGCGTCCAGACCGGCGTCAAATACTAGATCTCCATCGAAGGGCAGGCCACATAACTTAGCCTTCGAAGCCGTGTCCCCAGTCCAGGTTTTGACCCAGAGAGCCCTCCTGGCCGAATTCACTAGGGCTGAGGAACGGGCTGATATTCTCACTGACTCGGCTGAGGCATCCGCCATGTAGCCTACTGCCTTCAGAAGAACCGGGAAGGACTCTAGCAACTCTCTGCGTAAGGTCCCGGACTCAATGTGACCCTTCAGCTGTTCCAACCAATGCTCAAGGTTCCTGGCCACTACTGTGGATGCCATAGCCGGTTTGAGGTTGGCCAAGGAGGCATCCCAAGCCTTTTTTTAAGAGCGCCTCTGCTCTTTTATCCAGGGGATCCTTTAAGATGCCCGTATCCTCAAAGGCCAAGTCCGTATTTCGGGATACCTTTGAGAATGCAGCATCCAGCTTAGGTTTCTTATTCCATACCTGCGCTGGATCCTCATCAAAAGGAAATCTCCTCTTAAGTGACCGGGAAAAGAAAGGAGCCCTCTCTGGGTCTTTCCACACCCTTTTAACCGCATCTGACAATACTCTATGTACTGGAAAGGTTCGATGCTTCACTTCGTCTAAACCCTGGTACATCTTGTCATGCAGAGATAAATGCGTCTTATCCACCTTAATGTTTAAGGTGGAATGAATAGTTTTCAGCAAGTCGTCCACTTCCTCTAAGGACAACTTGTAACGTGAAGAAGAAGATTCTCCTGTATCTTCTTCTTCTGCCTCTGACCCTGAGACTATGCTGCTAGGTTCTTCTTCCTCAGACTCCCTACCTGCCCCTCTATAATCCAAGGGTGCACTAGTGGAGGCCTTAGCTGCTGACCCTGACGCCGCCCCTCTGTCCAAGTAGGAGCGGAACGACTGAAAGGTCTCTTCTAGCTCCTTCCGAAAGGAAGAGAGCATCTCCTTGGGTTGTTCGGAGGCTGCAATAGTAGAGGCTTCCCCTTTGACTATTTCCGCGATGCATGCCTTGCATAACGGCTTAGTCCAAGACCCTTTAAGGGTTGTTTTGCAAGTAGCACACCGTTTCTTAGGAGGGGGCACTGCAATTTTTAGCTTTTCTTTAGCTTTCTGAAAAACACAAAAGACAACAACCCCATGTTTAACTTTTTGTGTCTCAGACCCAAACCACCACCACCACCACAAAACAGCCAGTGAACAAAAAAACACACCAGGTCCCATCACCGCTGTACCAAAACAGACAACACTCTCCCAGGGACGTGACTAGGGTGAGTGAGGCAGGCTCCTCTCCCCAAAAGGGGCAGCAGGAGGGACATAACAAGGAACCAGGTAGACTTAAAGCGCTGTTTTCCTACCTGGGCCGGGCTGGTGCATGTGGCTCCTGCTCCCGCCACCTCCGCTGCGTCTTCTGGCTCCATTCTTCCAGAACGCGGCGATCGTTTGTGCGCCTTCCTTTTGAAACTCCCGGTTAACCCCACTGCTGTGGGAACCGGAAATTGCACCGCCGAGGCTGCCCCTCCCTTCTGCGTTCCAGCGGCCGGAACCAGAAGCCGCCATGCACCGCCGGAAGTCTCGCCTCCACCAGAAATGACGTCGCCCGCCCTCCGTACCGGAACATCGCAGCCCCAGGAGACCGGCACCTAACCGCTCCAAAACAGACTGCAATGCCCAGCCTACGGGAGCGGAACCTCTGGCAGCCTTTGCCCTCGCCGGGCTCGAGAAGAGGGGAGCACCGGAACATCCACCGCGCGTCAGGGGGTAGGTTGGGACTGCCTCCCGGAAAACAACCGCTCGCAGGTATGCTCTTCCATCCATCTCCCCCTGGAGAGAGTCCAGCATCCTCCTGGTTCCCTGCAGCGCTTCCACCATGGCCGGAGGAAACACTACAACTGAGGCCATGGTGGAGGTGGGCGGAAGTTAAAGGAATGACTGCAGTGTTTCCTGGGAAGTGGGTGGAGCTGCGCTCTCTCCAAGTGCTGTCCTGAAAGACGAGGTGAGAAAAGTAAGTCCCCTGTAAATGGGATCTCACAAAAGTTATAACTTTGAAGCCGAGTCCCTGGACCAGGTCTTGAGCCATAGGGCGCGCCTGGCCAAGTTTATAAGGGCAGGAGATCTCACCGACATTCTAATGGACTCCGCTGAATCGTCACTCCTGATTGGCTTAGATGCAGCAGGAGCCATTATCCGTCACAGCCAGCGAGGAGGGTGCATGGCTGAGCCGCACTCTGTTTGTCCTATGAACGGCGAGAACCAGCTCAGAAGTGAGCATGCAAAAGTGCCCCCACAACAAGCGGCTTGCTATGGGGGTACTTGGCAAGAGGGAGGGGTCCAGAGTGCCTAAGAGGAACTTAGAGGAGGATCAAGGCCACTCTGTGCAAAACCAATGAATAGAGCAGACAAGTAAAACATGTTTGTTTTTTCCTTTACAATCACTTTAAAGCTGCTGTATAGACAGCACAATGATAAAGTAATGAAGAGGTTTAGAGCTTAAAAACTATTTTAAGGCTTAAGATTCTACTGTACAGTATGCAGGAGCATTTTCATCGGTTAGCTTTAATTATTTCCTATAATTCTCTAGTGATTTTCTGAGAATAAGCCACTTAGGGAAGAGGAAGGTTTAAAAGTTAGTAGTAGTGATGGAGAGACACATGAAACACATTTTTAGACTTCTTATGGAGCAAGATACACAATAGCATGTAATACGCACATGTTGCCAATTTGTATGCAAAAAGATTTAAGGATAAACAGATAATGTGACAGGGCTTAGGCTCAAACATTTACTGACCTTTGATATCAATCAACTGATCTTCACTCAAAGGCTGATTTGAGACTGGATCTGTGCCATTTTCAGCCAAGTACTTTTCAATGAGCCTTCGATCAAATACATGACCCGATACAGGTGAAACGCAAGGACGATCTGTGACCTCATTACTGACTGCAGAAAAAGCACACACAGTATATACAGGCATTAATGAAAACATGTATGGATAAGCACTAGCTTATAAAGTGTACAGCCCATTTTTTTATAGGCTCATTTCAACTAGCAATTTTTACCCATTTTTGGTGCAAAGTAAGGAAAACAAAGTGTAAAAAGTTATGCAGTCTCGGTATAAGTTTGCAAATACATACATAGAAATATATACCACAAAGAGTAACAAGTACTTCTATTGTTGATCTGTAAAGACACCCAAGTCATATGCTTAAAGCCAAAAAAAAAAAAAAATGTACTTACCCGAAGTAGCTGTTGCTATGCGGAAGTGGCAAATCTGCCTCTTCATCCTCCGCGGTCGATTCTCTTTCTCCTCCTACACTCGGTTTCTTCTTGTGAATGGGGCACGCTGCATTCTGGGAACTCTGTGTAACCCGGAAAGCATCCGGCCCATTCACAAAGAACCGCGCTGCTTGCGCATGTGCAGTAGTAAACAGGCAGTGAAGGCGTATGGGTGCAGTGTGCAGGGACCACCCTGTCACCTGCCGGCTCTGCAGGAATCAGCGGAGCAATCGCCGCTGAGCAAGAAGATGATAAAGGTAGGGATCCATAGATGTGAAAGGGCCCTTAATGAAAGATTAACTGATGTACCACAATGTTGACAAGAGTTGATCAATGAAAGACTGGACACTCCTGGAATTAAGCGAAATCTAGCATTCTATTATACATACTACGATTATTAAAAAGGTTTAAGTGCCGGTATCGTTGCGGCGCTTCCTGGAGGTCCGCTGAGGGAGCAAAACGATCCCTGACAGGATCCATTTGGAGACGCCCCGCCGCCATTTTAAGAGGTCTGGGAAACCTCAGCTGCAGCAGAGCTTGTGTGAGGTAAAAGTTAAAGAAATAGGCTTTGCCACACTGTCATCCTCCGCAAATTAGGTAGCAGCCTGGGTGGTGGCCCGGGGGCAGTAACCTGAGCAGTTATCAGGAGCGGTTACGGAGGACGAGAACGGACCTTTACACCAAGGTACCGCCGCCATTTTTGAGGCCCCTTGTTAATATGTGAAGTGTCTCCACGATGGCGGTATGAGGAGGGTGCCTCACTCACCACCAAATGTCTATCAACCACAGCAGAACATATTGATCTCTCTCAGCGCATTTAAGACAGCCGCAAACAGCACACAATATGGATATTCAATATATACGGTCCCCCCCTAATTTGGCTGACTGAATATTCCTATTGGGGTCTAGCAAGGCAATAGCTCATTGCAAAATAAATCTCCTGGCTTAAGGTCATTATGTAATTTCAAAAGCTCCATAAGCCCTGCTCCTGATATTATAACGACGCCTGTGGGTGTAGTTAAATATTGCTGTTCCAGTTTATGAAGGGAAAACAACACAAACAAGTCAAAACTAACAACAATGACTCTCTCACTGTGAAAAATCTCCACAAAATGTCTGCCACACCTCAGACACACATGCTGAGTATTACAGAGGCGTCCATGTCTGACAGGCAAATTTCATCTCAAATGCCTGTCACCTCTATAACTCATCCTCTGGGATCTAACCCAACTCCTGCTCTATATTCCTCTGTACTGAAAGAAAGAACAGTCACGTAATTTCTACTGCAATCTCCTCACAACCTCCTCCTGGACATGAGCATGCGAATGCTGAACGGGCTCTTGATGTTACTTTCAATGTCACTGATATGTTTAACAGAATAGCTAAAATGTTAGACAAGGGTCTGACACAGACTGCCGAGAGAATCACTAGAGACATCAGAGCAGATTTCCAAAGCCTTGGTAACAAGGATAGAATCTATTGAACATAAATTGGACGCTAATGTCTCAAGGATTGACCAGAATACTGAACATCTACAATTCATGCAAGAACAACTGGAAGCTGCTCAAGATAGGATAGATGATTTGGAAAACAGATCTCGGAGAGATAATTTCAGGGTACGGGGGATACCTGAATCCATAGTTAATGTTCACTCTGCTATTCAAGACATCATTAGAGATCTGATTCCATCCATTCCTGCACATAAGTTGGAATTAGACAGAGCGCACAGATCCTTAGGCCCATTACGCAAGGACGGTTTACCTAGAGACGTGGTGGTCAAACCACATTACTATTCAACCAAAGAGGAAATAATGCAAAAGTCCCGTCAACAAGAACATTTGCAGTACCAAGGAGCAAGGATCCAAATATTTTCTGACATTTCCCCCCACACAATTCAGAAGAGGAGAGCGATGAAACCATTGTTGTCTGCCCTCATGAAAAAGGAAGTCAAGTATAATTGGGCCTTTCCCTTTGCTCTAAAATTCACCTATAATGGCAGACATTATGCTGTACGCAACTTTCAGGAGGGGGAAAGACTACTATTAGACCTAAGAATTATTGCAACCGCACCAGATATGGATACTACACCTCCACAGCCTTTCTCAGCTAAAAGACAGACACCTACTAGCCCTAATTCGGGTGAATGGAATAGAATCAAACACAGGAAAGTTGGGAGAAACTCCGCAACCTGACTTGGATCAGTAATTCCAGTTGAACTTTCCCGGAGGAGACACTAATTTAAAGATTTAAAAAAAAAAGGAAAAGGGAAAGGAAAAGCCTCCCCCCCCTTTTTTTTTTCTCCTCATAAGCTTATATGTATGTACAGGATAATATATATAGGTGTATGCAAATATATGTTTATGTTAATAATTTTTTACAATTTTTTTTTTTTTTCTCCTTCCTTATGAGCTTACATGTATGTGTAGGATAATATACATAGGTGTATGCATATAATATATGTTTATGTAAATAATAATTTTTATTTATTTTTTCTCTTTCTCTTCATCCTTCTTCCTCTGGGAAATCTCGTTACGCCACATGTCTTAATGCATACACGGTACGAGATCAATTTCTTCCCAAAAACAATTAGTATAGGATAACGTATTGACCGTTGGTAAAAGGTGGTGGTGAGGCATTGAGCCTCTACTCACTTTCCAGACAGACTTTTTGTCGTCCTGGGAGGCGGGTGTTTGGTCCCTTAACACTGGACCACTTTGGAATTTCTTCTTTGAATGGGGGAAGGGGGCTTTGTCCCCCCCCCCATTTCGGGTCATGGTTTGACCTTATGTTATGCCACATTTTGCTTTATTGTTTACTGTTTTATTGTTATCTTTTGATTCTTCCCTTTTTCTCCCCGTCTTCCTACTCTGTTTTCTCCTCTCTGTGGGCCTACCTGTCAGGATATGGTTTTTCTAGGTTACAGACTCATTTCATGGTATACATTCTGGAGGATGTAAGGTTCAAGACTCATGGCTGGACCAAATAACTCTTCCACACCCCTTCGTGTTGTAACACACAACACTCAGGGGCTGAACTCTCCTATTAAGAGACGAAAGGCTCTTCAAGCCTACAAGTCTTTGCATGTGGATGTCGTTCTTTTACAGGAGACACACTTCCCAAGGCGGTACACCCCCTCTTTCCTACATGCTCATTTTCCAGTGTTTTTTTTATCTAAGGCAGAGAATAAGACAAAAGTGGTGGCTATTTTATTTTCTAAATTTAGTAAATTCACTTTGATTAAGGAATACGCGGACCCGGAAGGAAGATTTATTTTGGCTAAAGGAACCCTAGATGAGAAAATGTACACTTTTGTCTCATACTATGCTCCTAATAGGGGACAACAGAATTTTTTTTCACAGATGCTGGATACTCTCCGACCCTTTATGGAGGGTATCATAGTTATGGGGGGGGGGGGGGGGATTCCAACTTGGCTTTTGATTCGGGTTTAGATAAATCTAAACCAAATAAGACTAAAATAATTAGGCCAACTAAAGCCAGTACACAAGTGGCACGTATGCTACACCAATCTAGGCTGGTCGATATTTGGAGAGAATTGAACCCAAACACTAAAGACTATACACATTTCTCTAATCCCCACCTATCATATTCATGAATAGACCATATATTGATTTCCAATCATCATGTCCCGGCAGCTGTAGAGTCATCTATTGTGGATGTCCCATGGTCGGACCATTCTATGGTTCTGGTATCTCTAAGACGGGAGAATAGGGCATAGGGTGTCTCATTGGACTCTTAATCAATCTATTTTAAAAAATCCAGCCCTTGTGACGGAAATTGAACAGGCTTTAAAGGAATATTTTGAATTTAATGATACACAAGAGGTTTCCCCGGAAACTCTATGGGCGGCCCATAAGGTAACAGTTAGGGGAAAAATAATTCAAATTGCGTCCAGACTTAAAAGACAAAAGAGGATGGAGGTGAGAGAGCTAGAAGAGAAATATCTAGACTTGCACAGAAAACATAAGTCAGATCCTTCTGGATTTCCCACTTCTTCACTTGATGCCGCCAGATCGGCCCTGAATCTAGCACTAACAGCACGGGCAGGAGAAGATATGAAATGGTCGGGTGCCAGATTTTACCAATTAAAGGATAAAATAGGTCCGATGTTAGCAAATAAATTGTCACCTAGATTTAAATCAAAGACGCTCCCCAAGATTAGACAAGCAGATGGATCCCTTACTTTAAACCCTCAGCGGATGATGGAAACCTTTCATGATTTCTATTCTAAACTTTACGCTTTCGACGATTAACCTACTTCAGATAAAATAAGAGAAATTCTTAGATAAAATAAGTCTTCCTACTTTGAAAAAGGAACATATGGAGATATTGGAGGCTCCCATATCAACTGAGGAAGTTTCATCAGTAATTCAAAATCTTAAGATGGACAAGGCACCAGGACACGATGGTTTTTCCTCCCCATATTATAAAACATTCTCAGTTATCCTTTCGCCCTATTTAGCTCGCTTTTATAATTCCTTGACAGATGGTATTTCTATAAATAAACAACTTAATATGGCTTATATCTCAGTGATCCCGAAACCTGATAAAGACCTTAGTCTAATTACAGGCCAATATCTCTTATTAATAACGACCTTAAAATATTAACCAAAATTATGGCCAATAGAATGTCCCCTTTCATGAACCAATATATTAAGGGGGATCAGGTAGGATTTATTCCAGGGAGGCAGGGACCAGACCAGATAAGAAGGGCAGTTGACCTGATTTCCATACTGCAATCTGGGTGGACTGGGGATCATGGACAAAAAGGTATGCTCCTTTCCCTAGATCTCCAGAAAGCCTTCGATTCAGTGTCCTGGCCATATATGTTTAAGGTACTGAAGCGATGGGGTTTTGGCTCTAAATTCATGGGAATCTTATCTGCACTCTATTCATGTCCGGAAGCTAAACTCCGTGTACAGGGTCTATTTTCAGAACCTATTAGGATCCGGAGGGGCACTCGACAAGGTTGCCCCTTGTCCCCTATGCTATTCGCAGTCATGATCGAACCTTTGGCGATAGCTATTCGCGATGACCCGGATATCAAGAGAATTAAATGCTCGCAAAAGGAACATAAATGTGCATTATTTGCAGATGATCTATTACTTTTCATAACCTCACCTCCATCCTCTCTTCCTGAAATTTTTTCCCTATTGACTGACTTCGCTAGAGTGTCGGGTCTCAAAGTAAATTGGGCTAAATCTAGAGCGCTTAATGTATCACTCCCTGAACCCACAGTCTCAATGTTAAAAAACAAATATGAATTCAAATGGGACATTTCATCCATCAAATATTTAGGAATCAATCTGACTCCGAATTTTGAGAATCTCTATTCTGCCAACTATCCTCCTATGTTTAAAAAACTCGAGAAAGATTTAAATGAATGGGGCTCCCAGAAAAAAGGATTTTTAATAAACAGCTTACCTGTAAAATCCTTTTCTTGAAGTACATCACGGGACACAGAGCGCATAGCCATTACACTTGGGTTATATGGGTACGTTCAGGTGTGGACACTGGTGTAATCAATTTCACAGGAAGTTTCCTCCCTATATAACCCCCTCCCACTGGGAGTGCTTCAGTTTTGTAGCAAGCAATTCTCCCGAGGTTACACAATGTTCCCCAAAAGAGGGGTGGGAGCTCTGTGTCCCGTGATGTACTTCAAGAAAAGGATTTTACAGGTAAGCCGTTTATTAAAAATCCTTTTTTCTTTATCGTACATCACGGGACACAGAGCGCATAGCCATTACACTTGGGATGTCCTAAAGCAATGCTCTATGAAGGGAGGGAGACCGTAAGGCCAAGAATAGCCAAATAAAAACATTGTCAGGAGAAAAAATAGCTCCACCAACAGAAAAACAAGGGGGCGTGAACCGGGCCAGAGGATTCTATACTGCTGCCCGTAGGACCGCCTGCCCAAAAGCTGCGTCCGTATCCTTTGCAACGTCCAACTTATAAAATATAGTAAACGTATGTACGGAAGACCAGGTTGCCGCCTGTGCCATAGAGATCTGATGGTGTGCCGCACAGGAGGCACTCATGGCCCTCGTAGAATGGGCTTTAACTGATAAGGGAGGTGGAACGCGCTTCAGACCATAGGCCTGAAAAATCAGCTGCTTAATCCACCTAGCCAAGGAAGACTTGGCAGCCGGCTGACCCTTCTTGGGGCCATCCGGAAGAACAAAAAGCACATCTGTTTTCCGAATCTTCTCTGTAGCCTTGAGATAGACCCTCATGGCTCGAACCACATCCAAAGTATGAAGCCGTCTTTCCTCTCTGGACTGGGGAGTAGGAAAGAAGGATGGTAGGACTAGGTCCTGATTCAAGTAAAACTGGATATGACCTTAGGAAGGAAAGAAGGTTGAGGTCGCAGAACCACTCTGTCCTTATGCAGAATAAGGTATGGCTCCCTGCATGACAAGGCTGCCAGCTCGGAAACCCTTCTGGCCGAAGCCACCAAGAAAACCAACTTTCGGGTTAGTAGCACAAGAGGGATTTCTGTCAGAGGTTCAAACGGCTGCCTTTGTAAAGCTGACAAGACCAGATTTAAATTCCAGGGGCAGAGGGGAGCTCTAATAGGGGGATTCACATGCAAGACCCCCTGCAAGAAGGTTTTCATAAGCGAATGGGTGGCCAAGGGTCTTTGAAACCATATCGATAAAGCCAACACCTGCCCC
The DNA here is from genome assembly GCA_029574335.1 of Rana kukunoris. NCBI lineage: Eukaryota > Metazoa > Chordata > Amphibia > Anura > Ranidae > Rana > Rana kukunoris. The sequence goes on from CM056056.1 coordinate 160,609,638, forward strand.
TTTAGAGTACTAAGAGCCAACCCTTTGTCAACGCCAACCTGGAGGAATCGCAAGATCCTGTCAATAAAAAACTTTCGAGGATGCCATTTTTGAGACTCGCACCACTCCACATAGGTTCTCCAGACTCTGTAATAAATATTTCTAGAGACCGGTTTCCTAGCCTGAATCAATGTCGATATGACCTGAGCGGAGAGGCCTCTGCCCTTAAGAATTAGGGATTCAGCCGCCAAGCCGTCAAATTTAGCTGCTGTGAAGCAGGGTGGCAGATTGGGCCCTGAGACAGCAGATCTGGGCGCAGGGGGAGCGGCCACGGCGCCCCGACTGACATCTTCACGATGAGTGCGTACCAAGCCCTCCTGGGCCAGGCTGGGGCCACCAGGCTCACAGGCCTGCGCTCCACCCTGATCCTCCGTAGAAGGCGGGGAATCATCGGCAGTGGAGGGAACGCATACAGGAGAGAAAACTGGTGCCAAGGGCAAACCAACGCATCGGTCCCGTAGGCCGAGGGATCCTTGGCTCGGGATATGAATTTGTCCAACTTTTTGTTGGATCTCGTTGCCATAATGTCCACATCTGGGACTCTGAATCTTTGGCAAATCACTTGGAATACCTGGGGGTGAAGAGACCACTCCCCCGGGAGCAACTGTTGACGACTCAAAATCTGCTTGAGAATTGTCTATCCCTGGGATGAACACTGCCGAGATGCAGGGTACATGGGCTTCGGCCCATGAGAAAATCAGGTTTACTTCCCTTTGGGCTGCTAGGCTCCTCGTGCCCCCCTGGTGGTTTATGTATGCCACCGCAGTGGCATTGTCGGATTGTATCCTTACTGGCAGACCCTGAAGGGGGAGAGTCCAGGCGATCAGGGCCAGCCGAGCAGCTCTGATCTCTAGGATATTGATGGGAAGCAGTTTTTCTGCCTCCGACCACTGCCCTTGCTGGGTCTGTCCTTCTAGAACTGCCCCCCAACCTGACAGGCTGGCATCCGTGGCTACTATCTTCCACGTGATGGGGCAAAAGGATTTCCCCTTTGACAAATTTTGAGGGACCAGCCACCAAAACAGGCTGCGCCGGACTCCTGGGGAGAGCACTAACGGACGATCTAACGCCTGAATGGACTTGTTCCAAGCAGAGAGAATGGCTGCCTGAAGATATCTGGTATGGATCTGGGCGTAGGGCACTGCCTCGAAGGCGGCCACCATCTTCCCCAGCAGTCGCATACATAGGCGAATAGTCGGCCTCTTCTTGCCTAAGATCACTTGAACTGCTTGAGTTATTGATCTGACCTTTGCTCGAGGTAAAAATATCCTCTGGCAGTCTGTATCTAGCCGAAGGCCTAGATATTCCAACTGCTTTGTGGGTTTCAATATCGATTTTTCTTGGTTCACAATCCACCCGAATTCCTCTAGATGCTAAACTGTGCGAACTACTGCATGATTGAGGCTGGAAGCTGAGCTGTCGATAACCAGAAGATCGTCCAAGTATGCCAAGACTAAAATGCCTTCTGTCCTTAGGACGGCTAGCACCAGGGCTAACACCTTTGTGAATACCCGCGGAGCTGTTGCCAACCCGAAAGGGAGGGCTACGAACTGGTAATGGCGGTGATCTATCATAAAACGAAGAAACCTGTGATGTGCCGGGTAGATCAGCACGTGCAGATACGCATCTTTTATGTCTATAGATGCTAGCAAGTCGTCTTGATGTAGGCTGGCTGCCACCGAACGTATGGACTCCATACGAAAGGTCTGAATGTTTAGAAAGCGATTTAGGCGTTTGAGGTCTAAGATAGGCCTGACGTCGCCATTGGGCTTTGGTGTTATGAAAAGGTTGGAGTAGAATCCCAGACCCCATTCCTGGGTTGGTACTTCTACAATTACCCCTTGGAGCAAGAGACGATCCAACGCTTTTACAAGAGAGGCCCTCTTTAATGGGTCGCTTGGAAGACTTGACCCCTGAAAATGAGGAGGGGGGACTTCCCGAAACTCTAGCTTGTAGCCCGTGGTTACCACGGATCTTACCCAAGAGTCGGGAATTCTGGCCTTCCACACTTCGGAGAAAAACCGAAGCCTTCCCCCCACCCAAGAGAGTGGGGGCGCCCCTTCATGAATCTGACTTGAGGACTGGTTTAACCGGCTTGCGAGACCATGGCCTCTTGCCTGTCGTGGCTTGTCCTTGTGGGCGGCTATTAAATGCTGAACGCCCGGGAGGCCGTCGATACTGACGGGAAGTTGAAGGGGCCGAGCCTGCGAAGGCCTGTCGCTTAAATGCGGGCCCACGCGATCTTTTCTTGACAGGCAAGAAAGAACTTTTACCACTTGATATGGTCTGGATATATTTATCTAGGTCTTCACCGAATAGTCTCCCACCATGAAAGGGAAATCCTGCTAAAAGCTTTTTGCAGGGTACCTCTGCTGACCCGTTTTTTAGCCACAAAAGGCGACGCATATGAACCAACAGCACAGATAAACGGGACGCCTGTTGAACGGAGTCCTTAATAGCATCTACTGCAAAGCAGAGAGCTCTTGGGAGGTCAGCCAATTCACGAGCTTGCTGAGCCGGTATGTCCCTTAATATCTGTTTAGTCTGATCCTTTAAAGCCTGACAAACGCCAATGGCTGCCACTGCTGGCTGAACCACGGCACCCACTGTGGTAAAAGAAGCCTTCAGTAGGGTCTCCAATTTTTTGTCGACTGGATCTTTAAACACCTGGACATTTTCCACCGGACAGGTCAGGGATTTATTTACGCAGGAAATGGCTGCGTCCACGGTAGGGAGTGCCCATTTCTTTGCAAATTCTTCTTCCATAGGATAGAGAATGGTGAACCTTTTAGGAGGGATAAAAATCCTATCAGGTCGAGCCCAATCCTGAAAAATCACGCTCTCCAGAAGGGGGTGAACCGGAAAAGACGCACCACTCAATGGTGCCTTCAAGGAACCTAAAGAGGATACCGCGGGGGCTAATTGTTCTGACACTGGAAGTTTAAAAGCAGTGCGAACCATATCCGTCAGAGACTGGATCCACAGACTCTCTGCTTGAGAAGCCGAAAAAATGTCATCTATAGTGGAATCTTCAATGTCTGACCCGTCAGGACTCAGGTCCGCTTGATCCCCCTGTGGGTCCAATTCCTCCGAAGAGAGGACCTCTGCATCCGAACACACCGTTCTAGGTGACGGGGATCTAGCCCGTTTGCCACCCGGCAAAGAGCGGGCAATTAAAGCAGTTAACCTTTTCTCTAGCCCACCCAGGGTGGATTCTAGCATTTCTTCCGTAACATAAACGGGAATGGGTTGATTGGGGGCCGCCTCTGCCCCTAGCACCCTCAATGGCTCCTGCACGATGCTGTTAGGTGGTCTATCTGGTGAGGGTGGGACCACTGGAGCCTGGCCCAAATCCTCTGACCCCGTTGGAGACCCCTTTACTTTTTTGGCACCTTTTGCAGCCTTAGCTGGTCCTGATCCCTTGGGAGCCATTGCACAACCTTGAGACACCCCTACAGCCAACACCCAACTGTTGTAGCTAGAAGTGAAACATTAATAAGGACAGGCTATGGTAAAAAAAAAAATCTAAATTTTCATACGCCTGAGAAGGCAGCAATACCGAGGAAAGTCCTGTGAGTATTGCCACACCAATGCCCGTTAGCTGGAGTCCAAGGTTGCACCGACTCAGATACTGCCAGATCTAAGGCTGAGTCCCTTTAAGAAAAAAATCTTTTTTTTTTTTTTTTCTGGTCAGTGTGGACTTTTAAGTCCAGACCTGAAGATCCACAAACCACCACTGGGTGTCACTGTTAGCCAGAACTGGCTCAGCTGCGCGCTGTATGTCCTCACTCTCCACTGCTCTCAGGAGGGAATGACCAGCCAGGAAATGCTTTTTTGCTTTATCTGAGACCTGACGCTGCTGGCCGGCCCGCCCCCCCCCCACGCTGAAACCAACATGGAGGAAGCAGAGAGCAGAGGAGAAGCCTGGAACAGCGCTAGTAACACAGACACCCGGTAAGCCACTAATCTTTGTAGTGCACACAGAGGAAGCTGTCCCCCTAGGCTTCCTAGGAAACAGGAGTTTTGTCAGCACTTCCTCTCTATACACGTGGGGCTGCAGTATCATGCTAACAGGCAAATCTGGGGGGAGTAGCAAAATACATATCTTTAAAAGCATATATATATCTACATGTTATCTGGGTAAACATTAGTACATCCCATCCTGCCTCAAAAGACATAGTGGAGATAGTGGCTGATGCACAAGCATACCATTAGCCAACCCAGAACCCCCAGGGGGATACCTACTGTCGAACCAAGTCCCGCAGGTTCCCTCTTACCTGCTCCACGCCGCAGGGTATTGCAAAATGCAAGAGGCCCAGCCTTCCCCCATCTCCGTGGGTATTGTCTTGGACCTTCAGGGACCGGGGTCCTGTGTTAAGGAACCCACACCCCTGGACCTATAAAGCATCCTGGCATCAGTAGCGTTTAGTTCTTGGAAGAGACTAAGGCACTGGAGCCCAGAATCCAGCCCTCCAAGGAGAGGCATTATAGGCAAAAACCCCACTCCAGCAGGGCCCGGGTAACGTACACCTTGGCTTTGAAGCACTTCGGACGGATCCGGCTAGCTATCCTGGGTCCCGAGACCTCCGAGGGACAGCTAGACGTGACCAACACCTAAGACACTGGCGAAAAAACTGAAGCACTCCCAGTGGGAGGGGGTTATATAGGGAGGAAACTTCCTGTGAAATTGATTACACCAGTGTCCACACCTGAAGGTACCCATATAACCCAAGTGTAATGGCTATGCGCTCTGTGTCCCGTGATGTACGATAAAGAAAATAGGATGGATTGGTAGGATTAATTCGGTCAAGATGACTCTTCTCCCCAGACTTTTATATCTTTTTCGCTCATTGCCCATTCCGATAGTTAAAAGTCATCTAAAATCATTTCAGGGCAAAATTACCAGGTTCGTTTGCAACAAAAAGGGTCCACGTGTTCCTTCTCGAAGCCTCTTCAATCTAACGGAACAAGGGGGTTTAGGAGTCCCGAATTTGTGGTGGTATTACCAGTCTGCTAGGTTGGCCCAACTATCTGAAGTCTACCTTAAAAAGGACCGTCCCGACTGGATTAATATAGAAGAACAAGCATCTTCTGCGGCTACTATAGAAGATTTGATGTGGCGCACTCCCAAACGTAGACCCGCTATTATGTCCCCGACTCTGTCTCAAGCTTTAGTACTTTGGGATTCGCTTAGGAAAAATCCTTCTTTGGTCTCGAAGGGTCAACCTTTAGCTGAGGTCTTCCGGGACCCGATCTTTGCATCTAGAATCAATGTGGACTCCTTCAAATGGTGGCATGATAAGGGGGTGTACCGCATTGGACATTTCTTCTCAAGACTGGGCCCTTTACCCGAACAATTTTTTGTGGATAATTTTGATCTCCCTTCCTCCGAGAGATTGAGATTTTCTCTATTACATGACTATGCCCAAAATCTTTGGTCTGATAATCTTATTTCTGGTTCCCTATCGCCATTTGAACATAGATGCGACCAAGCCTCGGCGAGACGGGGTAATATCTCAATTATTTATAAACAAATGATACTAAATTACCCCACATGCTCGCTTGGGAAAGAGAACTTGGAGATGAGTGGGATTTAGAGGATTGGTATGGAAATTTTGCTAGCTCTATCAAGGGTTTGTTAAGCGTGTCTCTGGTGGAAGCCAACGCGAAAATCTTTACTAGATGGTACTTGGTCCCTCTTAAATTGGCCTCGATGTATCCTTCATCCTCACCCTTATGCTTTAGAGGCTGCCAAGGAATAGGGTCCATGTTTCACACTTGGTGGGAATGTCCAAAGATTCGGGGTTATTGGAATAAGGTGTTTCACATTGTCAGACGGGTAACAGGATGTAGTGTGCATCAGTCTCCAGCAATTGCCCTATTGAATGGTCTAATCCCACAAATTTCGAAGGTTACCAGAAAACTGATTCTTTTTATCCTGACAGGCGCCAGAATTACTATTGCAGCAGCATGGAAGAAACAGACAGTCTCTATTCTACACATGAAGAGAAAAGTCACGTGGATCATGGAGCAGGAAAAGAGAATTAGTTTAATGTTAGATAAGAATATTCTGTTTTCTGAAACTTGGGAACCTTGGCTTAAGTACATGGGTATCCCCTATACTCCGGGGATACTGTAGTGGCTGTTGCTCCGGACTGATGCATAATCTTGGCAGGTGGGCTTACTCTTTCCTTTGAACTCTTTACTCTTCTACTCTTCTCATCTCTATTCCCCCCCCCCCTTTTTTTCTCTCTCAGATACGAGAAGACTAAACATAGTATATTACTTCTCATAATGTGATTTTCTCACTTTGGGGATAATGGGTTCGGAAATACTAATTATATCCCTGGTTTTTCTCTTATAGTTAACTCTGGGTAGGATGTTGTCTTGGTTCCTTAGACAAATGTTAGATCAAATTTGCTTTTAGGGAGGTTGGGTGGAGGGGACGGGTCCACCTCTGGGATACAGAGTGATCCCATTAGGGGTATCAGAGAGGGAGGGATTGTCCTGGATACCCACTTCCTTAGCATCTATGAAAGATTGGTCTACTATGTTCCTCATCGCTTTAATATTTTGGACCAGACCATAGGATATATGAGATCTTGGGGGATTAGGGAGATGATTTGGGACAAACTATATTACCTATGGGGTTCTGATTTACCTTAATAGTTCTCATTTCTCTTTTCTGTTTAATAAGTACTACCCTCTGGGGTTAAATAGGTTGGAAACGATAAACACTGAATGTACCTGTTCATTCTCAAATGTATGTCCAGCTATAATATTACTGTGTTATTTGGCGCATAGCTGTATACTTTTCCTTTATTTGAAAATAAACTTAAATTTGAATGAAAAAATAAATAAAAAGGTTTAAGTCTTGGAAAATATCAAGGACAGTCAAAGTTTGGTAAAGTGAGCCAACAAGAACCAAAAAAAGCACACTGTCCAAAGCAGCTTTTCTCAACCAGGGTTTGCATTTTTTAAGCCATTTATTAGGAGGGGAAAGATTCATCCTGCTTCTTATTTACACAAGAAGCAATCTCTCCACTAATGTACCATGAGCTGACGCTGTTGATATACTTATTGGTAGGGGCTCTCCGAGAATAAAATGAAAAGGCTGGTCCAAAGCAACTAAACTCCCCACTACACTGGATTTATGTTCTGCCGACATTGACCCAGCCAGCTACCCCTTATTCTGTGCAAGTGTGTCATGGCCCCATACAATCCTATAGGCATCCATACTCTAGACCAGTGGTCTCAAAGAACCGGCCCGCGGGCCATTTGCGGCCCACGGACCGGTTAGAAATGGCCCGCAGGCCGGGCGGAGGGTGCCGCGGAAGTGGGGGGAGTAGATTTCCTTCACATGCAGAGTAGCGCAGGAAGCATCCGTCATAAGTTCACTTCTCTATCTCATGCTGCGGCTGCTCCCCGGCGCCCCCCCCCCTCTCTTCTCGTCCATCCCTATTTGATTGTGATATCACCTGGGATGGACGAGAAGAGAGAGGGGGGCACGGGGAGCAGCCGCAGCGTGAGACAGACAAGCGAACTTATGACAGACGCTTCCTGCGCTACTCTGCATGTGAAGAAAAAAGACAAGTAAACGCTGACCTGTACCCCATGTACCCTGAATGTGCCCCATGTAACCTGATGTGCCTTAATGCGCCCCATGAACCCTGATGTGCCTGGATTGTGCCACAGGTGCTCTGATGCACCCCATGTACCCTGATGTGCCCTGATTGTGTCCCATGTACCCTGATGTGCCATGTGCCCAGTCGTGATGTGCTATGGCCTGATGTGCTATGGCCTGATGTGCCATGTCCTGATGTGCCGTTCCCTGTACCTTGATGTGGCCTGTTGTGCTGTGCCCTGTAACCTGATGTGCTGTGCCCTGATGGTGAGTGGTCATTGTGTAGTGTAGTGGTCAGGGTTAATAATGCATCCACTGACACCAGTGCTGGGGGTAAAAATGCGCTCGCTGACACCAGTGCTGGGGGTTAATTATGTGTTCGCTGACACCAGTACTGTTGTTTTTGAAGTTTGAATGTTTGCATGCGGCCCCCCATGGGATATGAAAACTTGTCTTGTGGCCCTTAGGTAATTTGAGTTTGAGACCCCTGCTCTAGACAGCCTCCAGTAGCACTTGGGAGTATGGCCCCTTCATAAAACCGGATGGCTGTGTAAGGCAAAGTCCAAAAGAACTAAGGAAAGCCAGTGGGGTCTATGTCGGCAGCAAGATCGCAGAATTAGTGTTACAGATAAGAGTGGAAATGTTTATTAATGGATAACCATTTACAAGCATCACTTATACACGTATCACAAACAGATGTTGCAATGCACATTAACATGCGTTGCATGTTAACATTTCCTTGGCTTCATCTTAGGTTTTAAAGTGGATGTAACCCCATTGTCATCCTTTATAAACTACTGCAATAGTGCCAAGGATATACACGCCTCGATATACATTTTTCTTCAAATTTCGTACCGGGGGGGGGGGGGGGGGGGTGTATAGAATGTTTGTAAAGTAGCACATTTCCCGTGCTTAGAACTGTCCCTGCACAAAGTGATGCGCTGTGCTGGATGGACATCTCTTCATCCAGGTCCAGGATCCAGTGATGAGGAGATCTTCTCATCGCTGGACCCCGGTAAGATCACCCACCGCAGGATACCGACAGCGTTGGAGCAGAGACCGAGAGTGGATTACAGTCGCTGGAATCTTTTTTTTTATTTTTAATAAAGGATTTTCCCAACAGTGTCTTTTTTTTTTTACAATTGTTACACTTTCTTTGTGAAATATTAGGGGTACAATGTACGCCATTACCAATTCACATAAGGGGGGCGGGATCTGGGGTCCCCTTTATTAAAGGGGTCTTCCAGATTCCGATAAGCCCTCCACCCGCAGACCCCCACAACCACCGCCGTGCAAGGGTTGTGGGGATGAGGACCGTGTCCCCATCAACATGGGGACATGGTGCTTTGAGGGGGTCACAGACTCACAAAGTTGAGAGAATGCGGTCTGGTGCGGTTTAGAAGGGGGGTAGAAAAATTGGGGTAGAGTTCACCTTAATAACCATACCAGACCTGAAGGGCCTGGTAATTGAATTTGGGGGGACCCACACTTTTTTAAATCTTTTATGAGTGACTCTTCTCTGTATTGCCGGGAGCCGACAATTCATTATAGCCGCAAGTTTTTTCCCCCATTCAGAAAAGTCATCTTGTGCAGGGACAGTTCTAAGCACAGGAAACAAACGCTACTTCACAGGCATACTATACACACCACCCCCCCCCCCCCCAGGTGCGAAATTTAAAAGGAAGATTTCCCTTTAATTGTTTCGCTTCAAGCATTATTAAAATCACTGCTCCTGAAAAACTGCAGTTTTTAAAAAGTTTTTTTGCATTGATACATGTCCCATGGGGCAGGATCCAGGTCCCCAGACACATTTTAGGACAATAACTTACATATTGGCCTTTAAAATGAGCACTTTAGGTTTCCAAAGTTCGAGTCCCATAGACTTTAATGAGGTTCTAAAGTTCACACAAACTTTTGGTCTGTTCGCAGGTTCTGGTGCAAACCAAACAGGGGGTGGGGGCGGTTGGAGTTCGTAAATTCTGCTATGATCACCAACACCCAGTCAAAATACAGAAAAGTAACCACATGACTTCAGAAAAGGAGTGTGGGTAGGAATTAAAATATAATGCCTGTCTCAGGCTAGTGCATGAGATATGTAAATAATCCGTCACTCAAAGCAAGGGGGTGGATTTGACAAAGTTTTTCTCCGTTTGTCAAGATTTATCTCACTGAACAATAAAATAGGATTGCTCAGAGCTGGATTAACTCTGTGTTGCAAGACTGGGCACAGATTATAGGAAATTATATACTCTAAATTGTGCCAGCAAAAAATTAATACAAAAATGTGGGGTTTACATCCCCTTTAAAAAAAAGAATAAAAGCAAGATACCTTTAACGTAGCTATTGGCTATTATAAAAGCAGCTATAATTTTTATTTCTATAACAGATCGGTCACCCCCCAGTCACCCCCCCTCCCCCCACAGTTAGAACACTATGTTGGGAATACATTTAACCTCTTCTTCACCCCCTAGTGTTAACCCCTTCAATGCCAGTCACATTTATATAGTAATTAGTGCATATTTATAGCACAGATCGCAGTATAAATGTGAATCGCGCCAAAAATGTGTCAAAAGTGTCCGATGTGTCCGCCATAACGTCGCAGTACCAATATATAAAAAAAAATAAAAAAATCGCAGATCGCCGCCATTTCTAGTAAAAAAAAAAAAAAAAAAGTTGTCCCCTATTTTGTAAGCGCTATAACTTTTGCACAAACCAGTCGCTTATTGCGATTTTTTTTCCCCAAAAATATGTAGAAGAATACGTATCGGCCTGGACGTTTTTTTTTTTTTTTAAATTGGGATATTTAATTTTAGCAACAAGTAAAAAATATTGTATTTTTTTTCAAAATTAATCACTCTTTTTTGTTTATAGCGCAAAAAAGAAAAACCGCACAGGCGATCAAATACCACCAAAAAAAAGCTCTACTTGTGGGGGGAAAAAGGACGTCAAATTTTGTTTGGGAGCCACGTCGCACGACTGCGCAATTGTCAGTTAAAGCGACGCAGTGCATGAAGCTGAAATTTCACCTGGGCAGGAGGGGGGTATATGTGCCCAGTAAGCAAGTGGTTAATAAACATGCACTCACCTGCTCTATTGTCCAGTGACGCTCCTCTCCCCCCGCCCCCCCTCTCCGGCCGGGGTCCTCATTGTTACTGTGGGCACCCAGGCGTGCCAGCTTTCGGCTTCACAGCCAGGCACTCACTGATTGGACAGGCGATCACCTGGGACCTGTCACGTGTCCCAGGCGATCGCGTACAGGGAGGGGCCGCCAAAAGGCGATATGACGTATCGCCTTAGCGGCTCTTCGGCGGAAGGAGGAAGTGAGACAGGATGTCCCACTCCTCCTGAAGCCCCCACGCCCCCCCCCCCAAAAAAAATGACATGCCAAATGTGGCAAGTAAGGGGGCATGGAGTGGATTAAGCGAAAGTTCCACTTATGGGTGGAACGCCGCTTTAAAACCTAACCCCAGTAAAACAAAAACAGCTCCCTTGACTGTTATGTCTAGAACAAAAGTATTTTACTTATCTGGTCCTCTGCCCCCATGCACCAGCAGTGCACTGTTCCTCAGCAGCCTCACATCCAGTGCAGGGCTAAGGACCCTGCATAAATTTTGACATCAGAGAACCTTAGACTGCACCAGAGAAGAGGCTGCAGAGATCAGATGTTATACATACATACATCATACATTATCAAATCCCCTTGATATAAACAAGCAGTTAACCCTTACAGTGTGGGGGCAGCTCCACTTCAATGGAGGAGTTTTCGTTTTACTGAAACAAAACTTAAAAGCAACCCAGTCAGGTGCTTTATTTTTTAAACGCAGTAACCCACGGCATTTTGTTGAAACGCTTCTAAACGCAGACGCGACATGTAAACGCCGTAAAACTGACGTTTTAAACATGGGTTACCATCTGTCAAGTTAAATCGTTCAGGAGAAGTTGTAAAAACGTCCCGTGCAAATTAAGCCTTACAGTCAGACTTACGGTGGTATTTAAATGGCCTACACCGATTGCATGGGCATGTGTCAATTTTAGTCTGAACTGCACAGTTTTTATCCACAGTCAGGAGGATGGACTTTAAAAAAGGGACTTACCTGCATTGGGAGTTTTTTGGTAAAGATGAACATTTTAACAAGAGGGTTTACTACCGCTTTAAGCTCAAGGTATTATAATCACAACCCCACACCATGGACTCAAAGGAGAAAGCTGTGAAGAAAAGTGGCACAGCCTTCTGCTGCATTTAGAATACACCCAGTACTAAACTTGAGTTTGAGTTTAACAGCTGCTGGCAGTTTTTTTTGCCAAAGCTCCTAAACAAAACTCAATAAAAGCCTGTGTTCATGCACACATAGGCTTATATAAGAGTTTTGAAGCTGCTGTGGTTAGGGGAGGTTAAAACTCTATCAACCTCCCTATCCAGAATGCAGTAAAAAACGCATTAAGGCTAGGAACATTGGCATCCTGCAACGGAATGGCCATTTTTGGAACGCTGGATAGACTGGGCCGGTCTACGGCACATAAACGTTGTGAGTGTAAACTTTTTATAATGTTTTTTTAAGAAATTTGTGTAATTTTGTACAATGATGGCCGTTTGTTTTTACACAAGCACCTGATAACCATACTGGGTGGAGACATAGGAAAGAGCACTGCTGTTACTGTTGGACCATCCGTTTAAAGTAGGGATGTCCCGATACCGAGCATTCCCCCTCGATCTGTCAGGATGGAGAGCGGAGGTAGGAGCTGCTAAATCCGGCTCCTACTTTTTCCGAATGAACAGAGTCAGTGATCACTGACTCTGTCCATTCACATAACTGAGCATCGTAACTTGTGTTTACAATGCTTCAGTTTATGAATGTAGAGGAGCTTCTCTCCACTCATTTTAGCTGAGGCTGCAGAGAAAGGGATTGGGGAATCTGTGTCCCTAGTCCCTTTCTCTGTCTCAAAGGGGAGATGCATGCAGAGAAGCATCTGGAACGATGAACGATGCCATTGCAAATCACATAACCTACTTTCCATGTAGGGATGTCCCAATACCGATACTAGTATCGGTACCGATACTGAGCATATCCCAAGTACTTGTACTCAGGGGAAATGGTCCGATGCTTCACCCGATACCTGGGCAGTCAGGTATCGGGTGGCGGGGGGAGTTACTAGTTTTCTCCGTGTTGTCTTCTCCCCCCGTGCCACTCTCCCCCCCCCCCCCCACAGCTCTCCCCCCCAATCTGTCAGGATGGAGAGCTGAGTTTGGAGCTGCTAAACCCGGCTCCTACCTTTTCCAAAGTGATCACTGACTTTGTCCATTCACATAACTGAGCATCGTAACCTGTGTTTACGATGCTTCAGTTTCTGAATGGAGAGGAGCTTTTCTCCATTTTATCTGAAGCCGCTGAGAAAGTGACAGGGGAGAAAAAAAAAAGTCACATGACATTAAAAAAAAAGTATCGGTATTGGCGAGTACTTGAAAAAAAGTATCGGTACTTGTACTCTGTCTCAAAAAAGTGGTATCGGGACACTGATATTTCCATTACCTATAGGTAAGCCTTATTTTAGGTTTACCTATAGGCAGAGGTAGTCAAAAGGGGTTTACAACCACTTTAATGCAGCAGAGTTGAATGAAAAATGTGTACTTAGCTTAACCACTTGAGAGCCGCGCTATAGACGAAAGACGTCTTCCTGTTTACATTCCCCCCCACACACCACCAAGGGCGCGAGGTGGGGAAAAGCTGTGCCTGCCATGTCACGGGGTGCTGATGCGCGTGCCTGGTGGCCACGATGTCCGCTAGGTACTCACGATCGGCAGTTACAGAGGCAGGAGGTGGAGCTCTGTGTGTAAACACAGAGCTCCACGTCCTGTCAGGCAGAGGGGAGACGGATGCTGTGTCCCTTGTACATAGGGACACCGATCGGTCACCTCCCTCCCCCCACAGTAAGAATCACTCCCTGGGAACACATTTAACCCCTTGATCGCCGCCTAGTGTTAACCCATTCCCTGCCAGTGGCATTTATACGGTAATCAGTGCATATTTATAGCACTGTTCGCTAGGGGTGTTGAAAATGATCGCTGCATCGATGCATCGAGATTATACCTGTCCCGATTCTGCATCGATGCGGTGTTCAGCAATAATCGATTGTGAATGACGTCATTGCGGCCCCTCCCCCTCGCACAGCAATGTCTTTGCTGGAATGTAGTGCCGTCGATCGGCTGACTGCCTGGCGCTGTCCCGTCCTCAACACACACAATCATGTAGCCTCGTTGCTGCCCCCACCCACGCTCTCCCCTCCTCTGGGTATGTAGCTCTGGACACTGGTCTTCTCCCCGATGGGCGGTGCCGACTCACTGCTGAGCCGCACGAGGAGATGAGACAGACACACAGATCACTGTGCAGGGAGATGAGACAGACTCACTGTGCACGAAGCTGAGAGAGACACCCAGATCACTGTGCACAGAGCTGAGACTGCAGCTGTTTTAACATCCCTGTCATGAGGCATAAAGTTGGCTTCTGGAAACAAGCTGAGAGGAGGGAGGTGGGAGTGCTCCGGAGGTGAGAGATAAGCCTGTCATGCTTGATATATGGGTTAGAGCAGGGGTGTCAAACTGGCGGCCCTCCAGCTGTTCCGAAACTACAAGTCCCATCATGCCTCTGCCTGTGGGAGTCATGCTTGTAACTGTTAGCCTTGCAATGCCTCATGGGACTTGTAGTTTTGCAACAGCTGGAGGGCCGCCAGTTTGACACCCTTGGGTTAGAGTATATCTGCTGCAGCTATCCTGTGTGTGTGTGTACTTTGTGCCTAACACATTGAGGGGCTGCACAAACTCTTTTACTGTCTAATTTCTTCCTGTCATTTCCCTATCATCTCTTCCCTCTGGAACCATCTACTGATCTGCAAGCAGTATATTTCTTGATGATTGCAATGTGTTCCTTTTTTTATTTTTGCAGTGAAGTTGACCTGTTTACTATGCAAGTTGCTGACAAAAGACTCTATGGGTTTGTTAAAGTGATACTAAAGGGTATTTTTTCTTTAAAAAAAAAAAAAATCATACTCACCTGCTGATCTTCTGTTTAATTTCTGCAGTCTCTGACCATTTCCTGTAGCATGTCCCCATGTCTCTGACCATTTCCTGTAGCATGTCCCCATGTCTCTGACCATTTCCTGTAGCATGTCCCCATGTCTCTGACCATTTCCTGTAGCATGTCCCCATGTCTCTGACCATTTCCTGTAGCATGTCCCCATGTCTCTGACCATCTCCTGTAGCATGTCCCCATGTCTCTGACCATCTCCTGTAGCATGTCCCCATGTCTCTGACCATCTCCTGTAGCATGTCTGCTGTGTTTAGACTTTGCTACATGCAGGAAGTGTTATTGTGTGTGTTTTTTTTTTTTTTTAAGGAAAAAATAGAAAAAAAATGGGGTACTTAATTTTTTTTTGATGAAAGCCATGCGCACTTGTGCTGCAATCGTGATGCATCGCGGAATCGAATCGTGAACTTGATAATCGTAATCGCATCGAATCGTGAGACCGGTGAAGATGCGCAGCCCTACTGTTCGCTGTATAAATGTAAATAGTCAAAAATGTGTCAAAAGTGTCCGATATGTCCGCCGCAATATCGCAGGCCTGACAAAAGTCGCAGATCGCCGCCATTACTAGTAAAAATAAAAAAGTCAAATCTATCCCCTATTCTGTAGGCGCTATAACTTTTGCGCAAAGTCATCAATAGATGCTTATGGCGATTTTTTGTTACCAAAAATATGTAGAATAAGTATCAGCCCAAACTGAGAAAAAAAATGGGATATTATTAAAGAAAATAAAAAACGTTCTGTGTTTTTTTTTGTTTATAGCACAAAAAATAAAAACCGCAGGAGGAGATCAAATACCACCAAAAGAAAGCTCTATTTGTGTGTGGGGGGGAAAGGGATAAAAAAAAATATTTGGGTACAGTTTTGTATGACCGCGCAATTGTCAAAGTGCGTCAGCGCTGAAAATTGGTCTGGTTAAGTAGTGTCCAGTAAGGAAGTGGTTAAATCTTGAAACCGAAAAACATTAACTGCTTATGGACCGCCGCATGTACATTTACGTCGGCAGAATGGCACGTTGGTGGGTTGGGGGTCCGATCGGGACCCCCGCCCCCCCCGGTACATGCGGCGGTCCCCGTAGCTGGCCGAGCGATCCGGGATGAGGGGGCGGCTATTCGGTTTTGTCCCCTCCGGATCGCTCCCAGCCAAACCGCGTGCTCCCCCGCCCTGTCACTTCCTCCTCCTGTGTAAACACAGGAAGGAGGAAGTGATGTGATCTCTCCCCACGGCGTTTTTTTCAACCACCGCTGAGGAGAGATCACATCTCACAGTCTGCACTAACAGTACACTGACACACATTACACATAGGCACATTAACCCCCGCGATCTCCCCCCCCCCCTCCCCTGTCACCGAATGCAGTAATCATACATGTATGATTACTGTATTTAGTGTCAGTGTCACAGTCAGTTAGTGTTAGGTTCAGGGTAGCCCCCGTCCCCCCCCCCTAATAAAGTTTTAACCCCTTGATCACCGCCCTAGTTAACCCTTTCACTCCCTATTACCAGCATCACTAAGCGATCATTCTTCTGATCGCTGTATTAGTGTCGCTGTTCCCCCTAGGTAGCTAAATTTTTTTTTATTATTTTTATTATTTTTTTTACTAAAGACATATGGCTAAATACATTTTGGCCTAAATGATTGACTAAAATTTAGTTTATTTGATTTTTCTTATAACAAAAAGTAAAAAATATTTTTTTTTCCAAAATGTCGCTCTATTTTTGTATATAGCGCAAAAAATAAAAATCGCAGAGGCGATCAAATTCCACCAAAAGAAAGCTCTATTTGTGGGAAGAAAATGGACGTAAATTTTGTTTGGGAGCCACATCGCACGACCGCGCAATTGTCAGTTAAAGCGACACATGCCGAATCGCAAAAAGGGGCCTGGTCATTTACCTGCATTTTGGTCCGGGTCTTAAGTGGTTAAAGAGCAATCACAAAAATATATCCCCTCACTTTGTACTCCCATCCCCCATTGCATTATGCAGCAGCAATGAAATAAAGCCACCCCACAACACTTTATCTTGGAGGCACACTGTACTAATCAAGTCAAATTTCACCTAACAGCCACATTTCTAACGCCCACACACGTTAGAGAACCCTAACCGGTCTTGCCGATCGCGAACTGTGTCTGACAATCTATTTGAGCCACAGCAAGAAAAACATATCAGCTATTAAAACTTTAAGACAATAATAATCCCACACAACTGAGAAACTATACGGGAGATCCACATATCAGAGGCTTTTATATGCGAGCGTAAGAAATTCATCTGAACAGACACTCACTAAAGCAAGTCAGAGACATGGCAACACAGCTTTCTTCAGGAAATCCGCAGCAATAAAGGCTGTTGCGTTTCTTCTCCCACTCGGATCGCTCCACTCCACAAAAACCCCGTTGCACAGAAAAAAATGAACGAAACAACGTGCCGCCAATTCAACACACTAAGCTTCCGGCTTCCTATGCTTCCGCTTCCGGTTCCGTGGCAAGTGACGTGATGAGTGCTGCTTGTTTGTTTGTAGTTTTGCGAAAGTCACGTCTTAAAAAATATTTTTTGCCTGAAAGTTTTTTCCCCCACATGTTTCTAGCAATGATTTATCTTCTATGTACACTACGCTGCATGTAAAGAATGTAGTCAGGACAGGTTATAAGGAGAAATATGTTTCCGATGGAGATCACACTATATGCAGGCATGGTTCGGTTCTGTCACTCACTGAGCCTAGGTTCACGTTCATGTGATTTGGAATGCAATGTGACGTGTCAAATCGCATGCCAAATCCATACCTCCTAACTTTCTAGGCTGGAAATAAGGGACACTTATGTAGGCATAGGACACACCCCTGCCACGCCCCCTTAAAGGAGAATTGTATATAATAAAACAAAAAAAAACAATGATTGGTTTAACCCACAAGTGCTTTTTACCACTAATATACCTTCCTTTTGGCTTTTGGTATTTACAAATGCAGCAATTTAGAAATTGGATGAAAGGTTTAGCACTGGGAAACACTTGACAGATAAATAGTGCATTTTATATACAGAGATCAGACCAGAATGAGGGACAGTCCCTCCAAATCGGAGACAGTTGGAAGCTATGCAAATCGCATAGCTCCCAACTGTCCCTGTTTTTGAGGAACTGTCCTTGATTTGGAGCAATGTTCCTCTTTCCCCCTCATTTGTCCCTCATTTTGGTCTGATCTATATAGTTGTATATAAAATGCACTTTTTTTTCCCTTTAAAAAAGTGTTTCCCAGTGCTAAATCTTTCATAGAATTCTAAATTGCTGCATTTGTACATTTTAAAGCAAATATAAAGTAACAGTAGTGGTATAAATAAAAAGCCCTTGTTGATTTAATTAACTTTTTTTTTGTTAATTCGTCTTTAACCACTTCAATACAGGGCTTTAAAACCCACCTCCTTCCCGGGCCTATTCTGGCACTTCTCTCCTACATATACAAATCATCATTCTTTTGCTAGAAAATTACTCGGAACCTCCAAACATTATATATGTTTTTTTAGCAGACACCCTAGGGCAGCCTTTCTCAACCTTTTTACCGCTGGGGAACCCTAAAAATAATTTTCAGGTCTCGGGGGAACCCCTGATAAAAACCCATTCATTGGGGGTCAGTGGGAACAATGCCCCTTACTTTGGTGGTCAGTAAGAAGAATGCCCTTTTTTACAGTAGTGGTAAGAATGCCCTCCTTACAGAGAACTATGAAACTCATTGGTGTAATACCACCGGCTCCTCCATGTGGAATTGGCTCAGAACTATGTAGGCACCATCAAACAGGAGGTAAATCAGCCACAGCTCAAGGAACCCCTAGCCACCTCTGGAGGAACCCTAGGGTTCCACGGAACCCTAGTTGAGAATGGCTGCCCTAGGGAATAAAATGGCGGTCATTGCAACTTTTTATCTTGCACCGTATTTGCACAATAATTTTTCAAAGGCTTTTTTTTGTAAAAAAAAATGGTTTCATAAATTAAAAAATAACAAAACAGTAACGTTAGCCCAATTTTTTGGTAAAATATGAAAGATTATGTTATGCCGAGTAACTAGATACCTAACATGTCATGCTTTAAAATTTCATACACTCATGGAATGGCGCCAAACTTAAAAATCTCCATAGGCGACACTTTAACATTTTTACAGGTTACCAGTTTAGAGTTACAGAGGAGGTCTAGTGCTAGAATTGTTGCACACGCTCTAGCGCACACGGCCACACCTCACATGTGTGGTTTGAACGACGTTTACATACGTGGGCGGGACTTACGTGTGCGTACGCTTCTGAGCGTGAGCTACCGGGGACAGGGGCATTTTAATTTTTTTTCAATATTATTTATTTTTTATTTTACTTATTTATACATTTTTTACACTTTAAAAAAAAAAAAATTTCAATTGCTTTTATTTCTATTACAAGGAATGTAAACATCCCTTGTAATAGGAATGTGTGTGACAGGTCCTCTTTAAGGAGAAATGCGGGGTCAATAAGACCCCACATCTCTCCTTCTGACTGGAAACAATTAAATTGTGAAAAAAAATTCTATTCTAGCGCACCCACTGCTTCCAATATGCGGGTGGCCGACATTCCGCAGCTGTGGGGTGGGGGGGACAGGTGACACTTCTAATTTTGACTGTCTTCCTGGACCGCAAATTTTCCTCGCTGTAGCATATAAGTTCTTCTGCACCATTGGCATGGTTATATCTTCTTAGTCCTCTCCATAAAATTATCAGAAATGTGTACGTATAGTAGAACTATATACTTTTTTTCATTTTGGATAGAGTAAGGGTGGGTTAGAGCCCCTGTCAGTTTATTTTTTACTATTCCTGACCCATTGAAGAGATTTTCCTTCACTTCCTGTCCCATAGCCAAACAGGAAGTGAGAGAAAATCTATGCAAATTAAGGGAGTTGCCCCCCCCCAGGCCCTCAGCCCCCACTTGAAAATTTCAGGGTGGGTCTTAAACAGCAAGGGGTGTGGTCTTGACAGAAATGGGTGTGTCCCATTTAAATTAGTGGGTGCACGAGTTCAGTCAGGCCTAGGGCAGCACAAAACCTACATACACAACTGACCCAGCCAGGTAAAAACAATAAAACTAGAATACAGGTTCAGAAGAAATGAACATAGCAGATCCAGATGTCAGAAATAGGGAAACAGTCCTGCTCCCACGTGTAATGTCTCTTTCACCACTCCAGCCAGAGTGGGTATAGTGCACCTGGACAGGCCTCTCTCACCAGCCTGGCAGACAGAATGTCACTTAAACCTTAGGAAAAAGTCTCTGCCACAGACCCTCCTGGTAAACGAACAGCGGAGATAATTCTCCTTAGCAGACTTGGCACTGGATCTCCTTCAGGTAGTTCTGGATTAGGGTACCGACTGACAGGTGGCCAACATCCAGACTTTCAGTGTCCGGTTCCCCTGGTCCCCAATGGATAGTGAGGCCCCTATCGGAACAACAGCCTCTCTTGGTACAGCTCAGACAGACTCTCCACCGTACGGCCTCCTCCAACTGGACGGACAACCCAGGACCTTCTTAGGTGGGACACAGTCGATTACTGAGTCCCCAAGTGGCAGATCAATTGCTCCAGGCCAACGTGGTCCCGAAGCCAGGATCCTTGCGTTGCACCTGCAAACCCCAGGCCGGAAGGCCATTTGCCAGGGCGGCATGAAGTGGCTACCCTAAAGGTAGGAGCCACACAAGGAGAGACCCAGGAAGATGGCATCTGCCTCATAAATACTCTCTCCCAGCATGCACAGCGAGGCCAAACCATCCTGATAGGCTGCTGGGCAAGAGCACCCAATCTTTGACTCTACTGCTGCCACCTGCCGACCTGGGATGTGATCAGCACCCCAGAAACAACAGAATGGACCCACAGCACAGCCAAAGCTGACACAGAGACCCAAATTTGAACAAATCAACATGGTCAGAGTGGACTAACTCTCTGACCCCCTCTAAATTTCACATAGCACCGGTGCTGGAAAGTAACCAGGCGCTTCAACTAATATCAATAAACTATTGACTACCAATAGTTGTTATAAAATGTGGATTGTGTATATGTGACATATACTCCTGCGCTGATTGTCTAAATCTAAATTGTCAAATATTCAAAAAATCCATAAAAATATATATATAAACAAATATCCATGAACACCAGTGGAAAAACGGGTGGAAGTTAGAGTATTGACAATGGAGGAGACTAGTGATAGATTCGTTGTGTAAAGGGATACTGCCCATATGCCTCTACATGTTTCGTATGCACGCATGCATCATCAGGAAGCTATCTGATGACGCATGCGTGCATGCGAAACATGTAGAGGCTTTTTTCTTTTTGGGGGAGCCACAAGAGGTGGAGAGCCATTCGGGTCTGATATACAAGATAAAGGATCGTGCGCTACTTAAAGGATATTACATGCTGTTTCCCTTATGTGATCTGGTGAGCGCAATCTTTACTAGAGGTGGTGGTGACACTAATTAAGGGTGCCAAGTCACGGAGAATAGAGCACGTTTTACTTGGAATAAGAAAATCAAAGGATTAAGGACTGTTTTTAGGTGCAATAGCACGCACCAACAGGATCCGAACTTTGTACAACATTTATTTATTTTATATGGTTTAAATCAACACTGGTGTTCATGGATATTTGTTTATATATATATTTTTATGGATTTTTTGAATATTTGACAATTTAGATTTAGACAATCAGCGCAGGAGTATATGTCACATATACACAATCCACATTTTCATTTTTTCACTTGTCACAGGTGTTTACAATAACTGCAGCAGATTGATATATATTTATATTACACACTTAGTTGCGCCGGTGTCACAATACACATATACAATAGTTGTTATACAATGCTGTCATGTAAGGTTCATAGTTCTATCATACCAGACACCTGCCATATTTATTTATATTGTGATATCTCTTGGGATGGATGCTTCATATAAAGTCCCACCTTGTTCCTTTTTGCTCTACCCTGGGAGTTGTCTACAGCTAAGTTGTTAGGCAGATTTTAAGATTTCAGATAATATTCTCAAAGGCATTGTGTTATATCCTATTATTTTTTTGTAAGCTTTTGGTCCTATGGGGACATCACCATAGTACTGTGAGTCTTGTGTTTAATGTCCTTAAGAGCCCAGGCCAAGAGTCTTTCTGGCCTGTCCCCAAATGTATTTAATTTTCTTTAGAAAACAGAATAGAGGTCAGGTCATCTCTTACATTTTTTAGGGTCAGCCGCCTGTTTGATTTCCAAGGAGCATTTGTGCATCGATTCCAGTACACAAATGTTACCCAGAAGAGAGGCAACTTCTTGTTGTCACTCTCTCTTGACTCTGGCTCCCAACCTAAGAGGGAACCTTGAATTATGCACTTGTGTACCTCCCATACCACCCACTGGGAAATATCTGGAGTTACATTGGTGACAAACTATTCCTTTATCTCTCTATGGCACTCACATGTGGCTGTTGGAGCAAACTCTTTCAACCTCCAGGACCTCCTCCTCCAGTGTCAGGGTAATTGTAATATGGGCATGATCAGATAACGACCGGGAGCCTACATTCTCCGCAGTAACGAGGCGTAATGCTGATTGATGTAGTAAAACATATTCCAGCTGGTACTAGGAGTTGTGAGGAGAGTAGGGACATGTGTAATCTGGAGAATTGGGATGCAGAAGGTGCCACACAACAACTAAATTCTGGTCTAAAAGAACCCTCTTAGGCCACGTACACACGATTGAATATATCTGCTGAAACTGGTCCGCAGACCAGTTTCAGCGGACAGATTCGATCGTGTGTATGGGCTAGCAGACAGGTTTCCAGCAGACAAAAGTTTTAAAGCATGCTTTAAAACTTGTCTGCTGGAAAGCCGTCTGTCGGATATGTCCGCTGGTTAGTACGCCTAACCAGCGGACCGAAAACTCCCGCATGCGTCGAATGGATGGAAGTATTTTACTTTACTTCGCTGTCTGTCCGATGGGATTTTGGTTTGATCGTGTGTACACAGATCAAACCAAAATCTCCCAGGAGACATGTATGATGAAAACAGTCTGTCAGACCGTTTTCATCGGATATATCTCCTCGTGTGTACGGGGCCTTAGGTCATATGGGAGATGCCTTTTAGAGATGTCCATAAAGGGGTCCAAAGCTACTTTCAAGTCACTGTCCAGTATCCAGAGACCCTCCGCAAAATCCGATAGTTTCACGAGACAGAGTTCAATGAAGAACACCTGACCCACATTGAGAGCATATCAATTTTACCCAGAATGTTATTACAGGTCCACACTATAGATTTGGAGATTAGTATGCTGACCCCCGCAATGTGGAGTCAGAACAGCTATGGAATATTATGGGATATCTAGCCTTTGAAGAAAAAAAAAAAAGAAGAAAAAAATCTGTGCTATTTCACAATATCCAAATCTGCAGATGACACAATACCCCAACATCAGGCTTGCCAGATAATGTATAAAAAGTGATATTCAATTGTAAAATATATCACTATCCATATATAGGTATGCAATACCAGATATTACCCAGAAAAGATACTTCAGCTTAAAAAAACATGACAAGTGAATAATCATATAAGAATAAATATCATCAAATAACAAGTGATCCTGTGTAATTTGTAATTTTAATTAACATACTTGCTGCAGATACTTCTCCAGACTGATCTAATCTATTAGGGGACAGCTGTCTGCTTCAGCAGCGTGGGCTTTTCCACGCAGCTCCAGCCCAGAGGAACAGATTGTTCATGCAGCTCCAGCCCAGAGGAACAGACTGTCCATGCTAAAGAAGGACACCCTGCAACAGCTCAAGACTGAATGCCACTGCGACACAGCTGCATCTAATATCGATCGATTGTTCAGGGGAGGACCACTGACATGTACAGGATTTGGTGAGGATTTGGCCAAAAACCTTTAATCTTTTTCATAGATTACCACATCCAAATATTGTCCACAGAGCTCCTACATTGCCGGTAAATATAATAAAATGTAAAGCTTTGCTTTCAGGACATTGCCAAGGTTGCTTTTAAAGGGTTGTCGATGTGAAACTCGTCAGCTTTTGTTACCCCACTGTTTGCTGTTTTTGCTGTTTTAGTTTTTTGACTGGAATAAACAGGCACTATTTTTAAGTCTTTTCATCCATTGGAGTGCGGCTGTCCATTTTTCTTTCCTTATATTGCACCACGCATTGCCTGCACCCATTTGGGTTTTTGAACTTTACTCACCACTGAAGAGTGTCGTCTGGAGCGGCGGTTTTCCCTTTATCTGGACACACCACGGGTATTGAGATTATTTCACTGGGTGTGTACTAGAGGTATCGTAGGCCAGCCTGGGTTTCCCCTTTAGCCACAGCATCCCACACACACCAAAAGTTATTGGGGAGTCTGTTTAATCTGTACATATTGTTACCTATTGCTTTTGCTGTTTGCATAGTGTTCCTGACTGTTTTCTTTAAACTGTTTCAACCAAGTCCTGGTGTAAGGAAAGGTTCCATCCACTGGTAATATCTATCATTTGACATGCAGTACTTGGGTCCACCAGCGGGTGTCTCCTGGCAGTTTGGAACTGTCAGGGGAGCTTCTACCTGCTGGTGTTATGTCATCTTTGGGCTGCAGTACTGGCGTCCACCAGCGGATGGATCCTGGCAGTGTGTGGCAGATGTTACCTTCTGCAATCAGGCATCACCTGAGCTTGTTAGCAGGTAATAGTATAAATACCTGGCAAGTGCACACACACTGCTCTAGTATTGTCCTTGTGCCATTACCTGATTTCCTGAGGCCTGTATACTGAATAGGGATGAGCTTCGAATTCGAGTCAAACCCATGTTTGACTCGAACATTGTATGTTCGATCGTTCGTTAAATTCCGAACGTTATGGGGCGTTCTCGCCAAAATTGAGTGGCGCGTCACGGCCCATAATTTACTGCGGCATCGCAGTGCATTGCTAGCTGATAATTGGCCAAGCATGTACTATGACCCGCATGCTTTGGCCAATCACAGCGCAAAAAAAATGGAGCGTCATAACTGGCCAAACCCAGAGTGGCTTTGGCCAATTATGCCTCAGGGAATTTAGTACACGCCCCACACTATATAAGGCCATCTGGAAGTCGGCCTTGTGTAGTGTGTTCCGGCATGCTGAGAGATAGAGAGAGGGAGAGACAGTGTCATTTTATTTGAGTTAGATAGAGCAGGCAGACGAGTCAGTTAGCTGCAGTTACAGTGTGTAGAGGATATATATGCATCCCAGGTGTTGTATATATATTTATACACTGTATTCAGTTTAGCTAGATCCATTCCTGTTATTCTCTTTATAATATACTGACAGGCAGGCAGGTGATTGTGCTAGCTTCAGTATTTTCACTTAGTGTACTGTGTCCTTTGCACCTACCTGAATACAATTGCTAGTGTTTTCATACAAATACAGGCAGGGACCTGCAGTATTTTGATTTAGTGTCCTTTGCACAGTGTGCACCTAAAGCTTACCTGAATACATTTGCTGGTGTTCTCATACAAATACAGGCAGGGACCTCCAGTATTTTTTTAGTGTCCTTTGCATAGTGTGCACCTAAAGCTTACCTGAATACAATTGCTGATGTTCTCATACTAATACCACAGGCAGGGATCTGCAAGTATTTTCACTGGATGTACTGTGTCCTTTGCACAGTGTGCACCTAAAGCTACCTGACTACAATTTCTGGTGTTATCATACTAATACCACAGGCAGGGATCTGCAAGTATTGTCAGTTAGTGTACTGTGTCTTTTGCACAGTGTGCACCTAAAGCTACCTGAATATGATGAGGTCACTGACTCCACATGGGTGCCTGATAGGAGAGAGGAGGAAGAGAAGGCACATCGCCAATGAGGCAGGATGCCCTCCAGGGGCCAGCTTAAGGGCAGCACACCGACTGCATCACACCGCAGAGCTCCTCATGTGCAGGGTGCTGCTGTCTCTCCGTGTTATTCCAAAAGTTCTTTGGTGTGGACCCTTTTTGAGACAAGTGCATCAGATCGCACCGCTGCTATTTGCAACCTATGTCTCAAGCATATCTCGCGTGGCCAAAACATCACCCGCTTGGGTACCACATGCTTGACCAGACATATGTTGACCTGCCATGCAGTTTGATGGCAAGCTTCCCTAAAAGACCCACACCAAAGAACAAAGCGGACCTCTTCTTGCTCCTCATCAGCTGGGATCTCCAACCCCACTATACTCCTCTCGAAACCTGCACTGAGAGGAATGAAGGTGTCAGAGAACCAACCGTGGAAGAACTGGCAGACATGTCCTGCAGCAGAGGCATGGACCAACAAGCACAGAGCGCATGCATGCGCACACCAGCACACGCACGGGCAACAATTCTGTGAACTCTGTGTTCTTTATTGCGCACAGACGTGCGCCATTACGCACGCAATGCGGGCGGGACTCCTGGTGTCAGTGCCCTATTTAAAGCTTGCTGCAGCAGTCACCAACTGCTGCATGATCTTCAGCCCTTGGTGTTCTCCGTGCATGACCCCCAGCTTGTCTCTCTGCTTATCCTGTGTCCTGTTCCTGTCTGCCTGATGCAGTGTATGACCTCGGCTTGCCTTCTGACCTGTTCCAGTAACTTCCTCTCTGCTTACTACCTGTGTATGACTTCCGGCTTGGATCCTGACTCCGCCCCTGGGTTTTCCTGCTACACCACCTCATCTGGTACTTCGTGGTACCCCTGCCTGACTGCTTATCCTGGTCTACAGCTGATCTCCAGCATCTACTCAGCAAGTCGCAGCTGGCAACTCCTGCATCTCTGGGCATAGCACCCCCTGTGTCTACCCCAGGGGGTGTTCTGCACTTTGTTGCAAGGGAAGCCCTCTCAGCACTTCGGCCTATGGTAAGGTACGTGACAGAAAGTGTAGAATTAGGTGTGTCACAAGTACTTGTGTGCAATCTCCTATCAATACATTAACGTCAGATAGTACCAGGCGAATTTCCCTGCCCCAGCTGCTCCAGTGCCGTAAGAAGTTTGCTCCCAGCCATCCACATGCCCAGTGGTTGAATGCTACCTTGGCTAAATTTCTAGCACTTCAACTGCTGCCTTTTCAGTTGGTAGACTCTGACCCCTTCTGTGAGTTTGTGGAATGTGTGGTACCTCAGTGGCAGGTTCCCAAATGCCTTTTTTCACGGAAGGCGATTCCGCCTCTCTACCGGCATGTGGAAGGCAATGTCCATGCCTCGCTAGACAGGGTGGTCAGCGGTAAGGTGCATGGTCCAGCAGGCATGGACAGGCATGTTACCTATCTTTCATGGCGCATTGGGTGACTCTGCTGGCAGCTGGGAAGCACGCAGGACAAGGTAAAGTAGTGTTGGAGGTTGTTCCGCCACCACGCCTCCAAAATGCTACTACTGGTGATTGTGACACACCTATCCTCTTCTTCTTCCTCCATGGCCTCTTCCTGTGCTGATTTGTCCTCGGAAACAGCGGTGCTCCGTAGGCGTTCAAGGGACTACGCAGATACGCAGGCCAAAAGATTGCATGCGGTGCTTGAGCTGGTGTGCTTGGGGGAGAGGAGCCACACTGGGGCAGAGGTTCTGTCAGCTCTGCAGGGGCATGCTCAGAGGTGGTTAATGCCAGCTTAAGCCAGGAATGGTGGTTTGCGGCAATGGCACCAACCTCCTCTCCGCCCTCCGACAGGGACAACTGACCCATGTGCCCTGTTAAGCTCACGTCCTTAACTTGGTGGTGCAGCGGTTCTTGGGCAGGTACCAGGGCTTACAGGATTTCCTGAAGCAGGCCAGTAAAGTCTGTGTGCATTTCCGACGGTCATATCATGCCAGTGCTCGGCTGTCTGACCTCCAAAAGGAATACAACCTGCCCAAGAACCGCCTAATGTGTGACTTTCCCACCAGATGGAACTCTATGTTGGCCATGCTGCAGCAGATGCACAGGCATCAGAGGGCCATCAATGAGTATCTGTGCCAATATGGCACCAGGACAGGATCAGGGGAGCTTGTTTTTTCCCCCCACTCCAGTGGGCAATGATCATGAACGCGTGAACTGTCCTGTCACCATTTGAGGAGGCCACAAGGATGGTGAGCAGTTACAGTGCATGCATCAGTGACACTGTCCCACTTATCCACCTGTTGGAGCACACCCTGTGTGGAATAATGGACAGGGCACTTGAGGCAGAACAGAGGGAGGAAGAGGCTCCCTTTATCCAGACAGTGTTCCTGCTTGCCCGCCCATCACACAGAAAGAGGATGAGGAGGAGGAGGATTGTGTCAGCATGGATCTGGAGCCTAACACTCAGTATCAGCAGCAGTCTTCAAGGGATCAATTACAGTCCCAAGAAACCCATGGACTTGTTCATGGCTGGGAGGGAGTGGCTGCGGATCATGTCTTCCTAAGTGACCCAGAGGACTCCGGACCGAATGCCTCAGAAAACCTACACTGCATGGCCTACCTGATCCTGCAAAGCCTGTGGAAGGATTCTCGTATTTGTGCTATCAAGAAGAGGAATCATTACTGGCTGGCAACCCTCCTTGATCCTCATTAAAATGGTAAGGTTACGGACCTTACCTTGCCATCGCAGAGGGAGCAGAGGATGAAACATCTTCGGCAAACCTTGCAGAAAGGTCTGTGTAATGTGTTTCCAGAGACTGGGAGGTTACAAAATCCTGGTCCTGGACAACATGTTGCTGAGGCTTTGGTCAGTCAAAGAAGGAGCGGTGAAAAAGGTGGCTGTCTGACCGATGCATTCAGACTATTTTTTAATCCGCAGCCCCAAGGTATAATCGGTTCCAGCAACCATCGCCAGCGTCTGTTTTATATGGTGCATAAATATCTAGATCAAACTTGGACATCTTTCCCACCGAAAATCCTCTGGCTTACTGGGTCTTGAGGATGGATCACTGGCCAGAGCTTGCACAGTATGCAATTGAGCTACTGGCTTGTCCTGCATCCAGCGTTGTTTTGGCACAGACATTCAGTGCTGCTGGAGGCTTTGTAAGCGACTCGATCAAATCACTGACCTTCATAAAAATGAATCAATCTTGGATCACCACCAGCTACCAAGCACCTGATGCTGATGTAACTGAATATTTTACATTTTTTTAAATGTCAATCCCTTCAAGACTGCTTATACTGATGCTGAGTGACTATCCTGTTATGCTGAGTGACTATCCTCTTCCTCCTCAATGATCATGCTATAAGGTTGTAAGACATTTTTTGGTTCTGGGCACTGCCACCAGTGGCTAAGGCCAAATTTTTCTGCCCCTGTTTAATAGGGGCGAGTAATTACAATTTTTGATGCAATACTTTGCAGCAGGGCTCATTCCTGCGCTCCAACTACAGTATCTGTGAGGGGTTGCAGTGTTGTGGCAACACCACCACCAGCACCAAAGGCCCAATTTGTCTGCCCCTGTTCAACAGGTGCATGTAATTACAATTCTTGATCTAATATTTCACAGCAGGGCCCGTTCCAGCGCCCACCAAGAGTAACTGTGAGGACTTACAGTGTTGTGGCACCAGCACCACTACCACCAAAGGCCCAATTTTTCTACCACTGTTCAACAATGGCATGTAATAACAATTCTTGATATAATAGTTCACAGCAGGGCGTTCCAGCGCCAACCAATACTAACTGTGAGGGCTTACAGTGTTGTGGCAACACCAACACCTAAGGCCCAAATTTCTGCAGAGTATATAAAACAGGCCCCTACTTTCAAACATCCAACTTACAAACAACTACTACTTGCAAACGGAAGGAGACAACAGGTAATGAGAGGACATTTACCCCTAGGAAGGGGAATTCTCTCCTGTAAGAGTTAATATGGGAAAAAGCGATAGTGATATCACCAATCTTTGTTTCACTAAAAACACAACATTTAAAAAAAAAAAAATATCATTGGGACAGAAAGTGAGGTGAAATCTTCTGAACAGGTGCACAGACAGCAAAACAAATGTTACAGGGGTGATAACCCTTCCCTATGTTTTCCAAAAAGTTAAAAAATATATATTTTGGCTGGAGCTACACTTTAAAAATGTACTAGTTCAAAATTACAAACAGATTCTACTTAACAACAAACCTACAGCCCCCAGGCCCGTATACTGCTGTTTTAATTTGGGTGCGGGGTTCCTCTTAATATCCATACAAGACCCAAAGGGGCTGGTAATGGCCTGGGGGGTATCCATGCCATTTTGCTCAATGATTTTCATCCATATTGCCGGGACCAGACATTACATTAAAGGCTCAAGCAGTTTTAAAACTTTTTTTCCTATAGAAAGGTCATTTTGTGCAGGGACAGTTCTAAACACGGGAAACACATGCTACTTAACAGGCATACTATAGACACCCAGCAGGTACAATATTTAAAGGAATATGTCACATTTTTTTCACTTTAAACATCATAAAAATCACTGCTCCCGAATATAATGGCCTATTTTAAAACTTTTTGGGCATTGACCCGGGTCCCCAGACCCTTTTTAGGACAATAACTTGCATATTAGCCTTTAAAATTAGCTGATTTTGAACGTACGAGTCCCATAGACTTTAATGGGGTTCTAAAGTTCGGTCTATTTGAAGGTTCTGATGCAAACCTAACTGGGGGTGTTCGGCTCATCCCTAATTAATACAAGAACAATGAGGCTCCATTCACATCTCTGCATTTCCTTGTTTTTCAGAAATGCTCTGCAACAAAAATCACAGTAAAAATCTCTGCTCTAAAAAAAAGTTCTGAAGCTTCTTTGGCGCAATTGTTGTGTCTAGGGTAACCCATTCAGGTGAATGGGCTGCCCTATGCATTATAAATAAAAATGCTCCAAAACACCCCCTCAGCAAAAAAAAAAAAAGCATGTGGTTATGTTAGTTCCCACTATACAGAGATGTGGGCTTGACAGTTGAGTGTTTCTGTCCACTCCCTCCTATGTACTTGTATAAAGGTGGCCGTACACTATGCAATCTGATTCTACAATCTCTGTACAATTTCGTTTAGATTTACCAGAACTATAGATTAGGAGTACCCACCAATCTATCCATTCACTCTGTATCCAATCAGGCAGGCCCTTGCACTACGTAGTTGATGGCAGATCTAAAGGAGATTGTACAATCAGGTTGTATAGTGTATGGTGAGCTGTACAGAACCCAGGACACACATCTCCTGTTTTAATACTACAGCTCTCCTCCACATCAACAGTTCGGGTGTTATTACATCTCTATTTTCCTGCACACTTCAAAATGCCTAATGAACGATCTATGCAAGATTAAAACCAGGAGGAAAAAAATCAATGCCTGTTTATTTAGTGAGAAGGGTGATCACTGATGGATTACACACCCCTGGAGGAAGTGTGGATGATAAAAGGTGTGAGCTAATGAGGTCAGCTGGTCAACTTCCTGTGTCATGACCTATAGTCTCTCCAGGAAGTAATGTAGAACTAATGGATACATTTGGAAACATGGATAAGACAGTGAAGTAAGTGTATGTAGAATTAATAGAAAGTTTTGATATTGTTGCAAAAGAAGTACACTAATGCTATATTGGTACATAGGGGAGCTGGAATTTAGGGGGAAAAAACGTGAACAAAGGTGAACTTATCCTTTAAATTTGTTGCCAATTGCATTCTGAAAAATCTGGGATCAAAGTTCAAGTTACCCCTTGCTTAAAACCTTGATGGGACTATTTTTCCAAATGGAGTCATTTTAGGGGAGTTTCTTGGGTCATTTTTCAGCCATTGACATGAGAATGCCTTGATTTCAAACCCTGCCAAGTTCACACCATGTAACAAAGACATACTTTTGTGATGTTCTTATGTAAAGGAGTAGTAGTATAATATATACTACATATAAGGAAGTAAAAAAACTAAAAACAACAATTTTTTCAATTAATTTATTTATTTGTTTAATTTCAAGTAACCCTAATATAAAAAATATTAATTACAAATGTTCAAAACATTTACAGTCTAACACAGGGGTGTCAAACTCAATTTCATCGTGGGCCGCATTATGATTGCCCTCAAAAGGGCCGGTTGTACCTGTACGATTAGATTCTCCAGCGCATCCCCTCCCCTTACGTTAGATGTTAAAGCGGAGTTCCGGCCACAATTTCACTTTTTAAATATAAATACCCCTGTAATACACAAGCTTAATGTATTCTAGTAAAGTTAGTCTGTAAACTAAGGTCCGTTTTGTTAGGTTGTTACAGCATTTTGATAATTTATAAAACAGAAATTGACAGGGGCCATCTTAAGTGTGGACATCATGAAGCCAGACTGTATGACTTCCTGGATTTCAGCTTTGCATATCTTGAACATGCTCAATGCTGCACAAGCAGTCTAATAGGTTTCAGATCAGGTTTCAATAGCCCCTTATCTATGCAAACCTCTCCTTCCCTCCTCCCTCCAGGAACCAGTAAATATACAAAATAATTTGTTCCTGTGCAGATATATCTACATAACAAGATTATATATATATATATCTTGTTATATATGTGGTGTGTGTATACATATACTAGACATGTGCATTGTCAATAAATTCATTTTGTTTAGTTCCGTTTCGCATTAGCTGTTATTTCATATTTTGTGCCCGAAACGCAATTCGGATTCGTACGAATTTTCGTTAGATTCGTTCACTTTTCATAACAATTACCAACATTCGTTATGATGAATTTAAAAATCTGGACGCTTAAAGAGGACTAATAGTATCTGCTGTGCTCATTATGAGGGGTTCCCACCATCCCTGTGCTGTGCTGACTTCCTGTGGCTGTACCCCTTCTGTGCTCATTATGAGGGGTTCCCACCATCCCTGTGCTGTGCGCATTATGAGGGGTTCCCACCATCCCTGTGCTGTGCTCATTATGAGGGGTTCCCACCATCCCTGTGCTGTGCTGAGTTCCTGGGTTTGTACACCTGCTGTGCTCATTATGAGGGGTTCTCACTATCCCTGTGCTGACTTCCTGGGGCTGTAGGGATGGTGGAAACCCCTCATAATGAGCACAGCAGGAGTACAAACCCAGAAACTCAGCACAGCACAGGGATGGTGGGAACCCCTCATAATGAGCACAGCACAGGGATGGTGGGAACCCCTCATAATAAGAACAGCAGGAGTACAAACCCAGGAAGTCAGCACAGCACAGGGATGGTGGGAACCCCTCATAATGAGCACAGCAGGAGTACAAACCCAGGAACTCAGCACAGCACAGGGATGGTGGGAACCCCTCATAATGAGCACAGCACAGGGATGGTGGGAACCCCTCATAATGAGCACAGCACAGGGATGGTGGGAACCCCTCATAATGAGCACAGCACAGGGATGGTGGGAACCACTCATAATGAGCACAGCAGAAGTACAGCCCCAGGAAGTCGGCACAGCAGAGGGATGGTGAGAACCCCTCATAATGAGCACAGCACAGGGATGGTGGAAACCCCACATAATTAGCACAGCACAGGGATGGTGGGAACCCCTCATAATGAGCACAGCAGAAGTACAACCCCAGGAAGTCGGCACAGCACAGGGATGGTGGGAAACCCCAATGAAGGGTTCCCACCATCCCTGTTCTGTGCTGAATTCCTGGGTTTCATTACAACATTAGAAGGGGGGGTAGTGCTTGCCGCTGATCGCAGAATAATAAAAAAAAACATTTTGCAACATTAGAGGGGGGATGGTGCTTGCTGCTGATCGCAGAATAAAAAACAAAAAAAAACAATGCAACATTAGAAGGGGGGTGCTTGCTACCGAATAATTATAAAAAAAACATATTGCAACATTAGAGGGGTTGGGGGGCGGTGGTGCTTGCCACCGAATAAAAAAAAACATATTGCAACATTAGAGGGGCGAGTGGTGCTTGTCGCCGATTGGTGTTAAAAAAAAAAACATTGCACCATTAGACGCAGGAGAGGGGGTATTGGTTGCCACCGATCGCCGTTTAAAACCATGCTGAACTGAGCGAGGAGTGAGGAGCGTCCTGTACCATGGTTACAAGCAGGATTTCGCCCCTCTGCTGGGTGTCATGATGTGCTGGTCAATAAGGAAACGGGGGGGTGTGGCTTATCGCGATCTGGGGGCATGGCTTAGCGCGATCTCCGGAGTGTGTACTAGCTGACTTTTGCGTCCTGGGATTGATTACAAAAATCTCTTAGGAGGCATAGCGGACGGAGGGGGGGGGGGGGGAGATGAAACGCTGCGGCGGAGGAGAAAGGAAATCATTGATAAAACTGTGAGTTTTAAAAAAAATTAAAAATATATGCCAAATACGTTTAAGGGTACTGAGCAGCAGGGGATGAAGAAAAGTTGAAAAAGAGGGTGGAGCTCCACTTTAAGAGCCACCCCACCATCAGAAGCTAGTCCCCCACTCTCCCTTACATCACAGTGCACCCCCCTTTCCTTATGCTGCTGCTGGGAAGAAGCTGGATGCATTGCTTGAAAGCAGAAAGTAAGGAGGACCAGAGGAGGGCTGGAGCTCTACTGCAGCTGCAGGAGAGGTCCGAGGGCCACATGAAATGGCCTGGAGGGCCAGATTTGGCCCCCAGGCCTTGTGTTTGACACCTGTGGTCTGAAGCCGTGTACACACGGCAGAGAACCTCGACAAGCAGAACACATCGTTCCGCCCGTCGAGGTTCTCTGCCGGCCGTCAGATTCGGCGACCCGCCCGTCGGGAATGGCAACCAGCCATTCATCCAGGCGGGCCGTCGAGCAAATAGAGAACATGCTCTCTATTTCTGCTCGACCACATTCCCGACGGGAAGCTCGCCGAGAGCGTACACACGGCCGAGGTTCTCGCTGGAATGCAGCTTCCAGCGAGGTTCTCGCTGGTTTCCAGCGAGAACCTCGGTCGTGTGTACGCCGCCTGACTCTTTAGACCGTTTACTGTTCACATTTTCAAAGATAGGGCCTATGTTGTTTAGTTCCGTTTCACATTAGCTGTTATTTCATATTTTGTGCCCGAAACTCAATTCGGATTCGTATGAATTTTCGTTAGATTCGTTCACTTTTCATAACAATTACCAACATCCGTTATGATGAATTTAAAAATCTGGATGCTTAAAGAGGACTAATAGTATCTGCTGTGCTCATTATGAGGGGTTCCCACCATCCCTGTGCTGTGCTGACTTCCTGTGGCTGTACCCCTTCTGTGCTCATTATGAGGGGTTCTCACCATCCCTGTGCTGTGCTCATTATGAGGGGTTCCCACCATTCCTGTGCTGTGCTCATTATGAGGGGTTCCCACCATCCCTGTGCTGTGCTCATTATGAGGGGTTCCCACCATCCCTGTGCTGTGCTGAGTTCCTGGGTTTGTACGCCTGCTGTGCTCATTATGAGGGGTTCTCACTATCCCTGTGCTGACTTCCTGGGGCTGTAGGGATGGTGGAAACCCCTCATAATGAGCACAGCAGGAGTACAAACCCAGAAACTCAGCACAGCACAGGGATGGTGGGAACCCCTCATAATGAGCACAGCACAGGGATGGTGGGAACCCCTCATAATAAGAACAGCAGGAGTACAAACCCAGGAAGTCAGCACAGCACAGGGATGGTGGAAACCCCTCATAATGAGCACAGCAGGAGTACAAACCCAGGAACTCAGCACAGCACAGGGATGGTGGGAACCCCTCATAATGAGCACAGCACAGGGATGGTGGGAACCCCTCATAATGAGCACAGCACAGGGATGGTGGGAACCCCTCATAATGAGCACAGCACAGGGATGGTTTGAACCACTCATAATGAGCACAGCAGAAGTACAGCCCCAGGAAGTCGGCACAGCACAGGGATGGTGGTAACCCCTCATAATGAGCACAGCAGAAGTACAGCCCCAGGAAGTCGGCACAGCACAGGGATGGTGGGAACCCCTCATAATGAGCACAGCACAGGAATGGTGGAAACCCCACATAATGAGCACAGCACAGGGATGGTGGGAACCCCTCATAATGAGCACAGCAGAAGTACAACCCCAGGAAGTCAGCAAAGCACAGGGATGGTGGGAAACCCCCATGAAGGGTTCCCACCATCCCTGTTCTGTGCTGAATTCCTGGGTTTCATTACAACATTAGAAGGGGGGGGGGGGGTAGTGCTTGCCGCTGATCGCAGAATAATAAAAAAAAAAACATATTGCAACATTAGAGGGGGGATGTGCTTGCTGCTGATCGCAGAATAATAAAAAAAAAACACAATGCAACATTAGAAGGGGGGTGCTTGCTACCGAATAATTATAAAAAAAACATATTGCAACAATAGAGGGGTTGGGGGGGCGGTGGTGCTTGCCACCGAATAAAAAACAAACATATTGCAACATTAGAGGGGCGAGTGGTGCTTGTCGCCGATTGGCGTTAAAAACAAAAACATTACACCATTAGATGCAGGAGGGGGGTATTGGTTGCCGCCGATCGCCGTTTAAAACCATGCTGAACTGAGCGAGGAGTGAGGAGCGTCCTGTACCATGGTTACAAGCAGGATTTCGCCCCTCTGCTGGGTGTCATGATGTGCTGGTCAATAAGGAAACGGGGGGGTGTGGCTTATCGCGATCTGGGGGCATGGCTTAGCGCGAGTGTGTACTAGCTGACTTTTGCATCCTGGGATTGATTACAAAAATCTCTTAGGAGGCATAGCGGACGGGGGGGGGGGGGGGGATGAAACGCTGCGGCGGAGGAGAAAGGAAATCATTGATAAAACTGTGAGTTTTTAAAAAAAAATTAAAAATATATGCCAAATACGTTTAAGGGTACTGAGCAGCAGGGGATGAAGAAAGTAAGGAGGACCAGAGGAGGGCTGGAGCTCTACTGCAGCTGCAGGAGAGGTCCGAGGGCCACATGAAATGGCCTGGAGGGCCAGATTTGGCCCCCAGGCCTTGTGTTTGACACCTGTGGTCTGAAGCCGCGTACACACGGCAGAGAACCTCGACAAGCAGAACACATCGTTCGATTTGGCCCCCAGGTCTTGTGTTTGACACTTGTGGTCTAACACTTCAGACTGTTTACTGTTCACATTTTCAAAGATAGGGCCTATGTTGTCATAGTGTGAGAAAAATGTTTTGTAAATAAAATCTAAAATATACACATTTGTTTCTATAGCATAACTTTAAAAATAAAAGACAAATTTGATAATGTTTGATTCCAAACACATAAAAAAATGTATTTCAGAAAAACAAAAAAACACTGCGTCTCATTTTTTACCTGGTCAAAAACAAGAAAAGCACCTTTTTCATAATTTACATTTTTTTTTAATGCTATCAAAAGAAAGTTCGACCTGTCCCCTAAAATCAATGTCAAGACTGGCTAGCCTGACTGCCAAACCAAAGCAGAAATTGTAAGCCAATCTTTCTGTGACAGGAGTGACTTTGGGTCGGGGGTTTGTGCTGCTCAGCTTGTCCTGGAGAGTTCTGGACGCTCCTTGTCCAACTTCCCCTACCCCCTTATGTTTAAATCACCTTGTGTCTCTAATAGGGGCACAGGGTGAATGAGAACCCCACTATGATGTGCTAGTCAGACTCAATGCTGTATATATGTGTATATATAATGCGTGCTGTCTCATTCTGTTGTGTACTATTTGCTGTGATGGTTTGGGGTGTGACAGTATTCTATTGTCTATTGTGGCTGCCTGCCTCAACTATTATGGGATGTATAAGTGTCTTGCTGTGATAGGAAGTCAGGTAAATCTGTGTGTGTTGTCCCAGACGGGAGGTACTTTTCTGCCTTGTTTAGACAATACACCAATTACTATTGAGCATCGGCTGCAGAGATGGCCAGAGAGGTTTGGGGCGTTAAAAGGTTTCTGCTGTTCAGAATTAAGCAATTAAAGCCCCTATAAAGACAGCCTAGGGATGACAACTGATTGCTGCATCCTGAGACTTTGGGAGTAAAGGAGCAGACACAAGCACTTCTGAAGAGGTGAGGAGCTGATGGATATTTCTGTGTCAGAAATATCAAAGAGACTTTTTTGTTGTTTTCTGCTGTAGGACCAGCAGTGTCTGCCCAGCAGTAGGCTCTGCCAGACTCCATTGGTAGGTTCCTGTGTTGGGAAGGTATACGCCCCAAGTGGCAAGGGTTTATTTTATGTTTTGTTTTGTTTATGCTGTTTTGATGCTTGCCTGTGTATCCCGCAAGATGGAAAAATAAACCATATCATTTGTTTTCAGTCATCCTCAAGTGCCTTTTTGTACAGTTCAGCGTGTAGTGAACCCATCCAGGGGGTCACACACACCTGCTACCAAGTTAATCCCTCACACCCCCTGCTAAGACTGTTTACTGAGGAGAAGTTTAAACACACCTGACCTTTGTTTCCATTGTTACTGTACAGTTTAAACCACCCTGTTTTGAAGTGGGATCTGTATAACATGTGCTTGAATAAAGTAGTTTGCTGGTTTTTACCCTACACTGAGGTGTTGTCTGTTGACTGGGGGGCTAAAGAATCTTGGATGGTGCTAGATCTGAACAGAGGGAGCATTTTAGGCGGACCTAGATCTGTTTCAGGACCAGTGGCGGCCCGTCCCTTTAAATAAAAAAAAAATCGAAAAAAGGTCCTTACTTGCACTGTGTCCGGGCGCTGGGCGCCGGGCACAGTGCAGTATGAGTAGCGCCACGTCTGTGCAATCACGAGATTGCAGAAGTGGCGCTACATTGGCAGCAAAAAAATGCCTTTGTGGCTATGCCCATCGCGCCACAGCTTCTGGTGCAATAGACTTGCACTTTGGCCGTGCAGGTGCACGGCACCCAGTATATTTCTGTGCCTGTGCCGACGTCAGGAAGTGACGTCGGCACTCTCTAGCCCAAAGGGACGCACCTCCGTGAGCCAAGCATGGAGGTAGGTAAAACAGCTCAGAAGCAGTTTCCCCCTGTTCGGCTCTGCGCTGGCATCCCCCATCCACCCGCTCATTAAGTTGTTTTTTAAGGTTCGGTGGATCGTCGGAAATAGCGTCCGCGGCACCACACCGTAAACCTTATTCTTTTCTTTTATGCTGCGGAGGAAATAACGGCCGGCATCCCCTATTGAATCACCCCCCCTGCTTATTAACTTTTTACAGATCGCGGAAATAGCGGCCGGATTAGTCACCCAACCCCCCCCCCCCCTGCTTATTACACAGTTCTTTGATTATTGTTCGGAGCATTGGAGGAACCAAATGCCCCCCCCTCTTTCTAAGGTTCGGCGGCGGAACTAGCTGGGACACTTGCATTGGTCCCAGCTAGAGCAATACCTAAATATTAGCTTTGGGGCTCAGTCAAACCATACATGCATTTTTTTTAATGTTCAGCTACAAACAGCCCCATAATGCATCCCCCCACTTATTATGGGGCTGTTTGTAGCTGAACATTAAAAAAAATGCATGTATGGTTTGACTGAGCCCTAAGTCTGCTTTCACACCTAGGCGTTTTTACGCCCTACGCCCGACGCTCGTGCCGCTGGAGGGGTGAATTTACATTGTTGTCTATGGAGATGGTTCACATCTCCATGCCGAACGCCAAACGCCAAATCGCGGTACAATACACCGCAATTTGTCGCAGCAAAATACACGCGTTATAGTGTGAATGCAGCCTGAAGCTAATATTTAGGTATTGCTCTAGCTGGGACCAATGCAAGTGTCCCAGCAATTTCCGCCGAACCTTAGATTATTTAATAAGCGGGGGGGGACGGACACATTTGGTTTCCATTCTGCTAGTTTTGGCGAACATGAAATAAAATACTGTTAATAAGTGGGAGGGATGCATTAACACCTTTCGTTATTTTTTTTTAATGTCTGACGAAAATAGCACCCTTATCCCCCCCCCCAGTGCAGTTATTTCCGCAGCCTCTGTTAATCTCATGCAGTCAATATGTCCGCAGTCTCTGGTTATTTCATGCAGTATGTCCGCAGTCTCTGGTAATTTCATGCAGTATGTCCGCAGTATCTGGTAATCTTGTGCAGTATGTCCGCAGTATCTGGTAATTTAATGTAGTATGTCCGCAGTCTCTGGTAATTTCATGCAGTATGTCCACAGTCTCTGGTAATATTGTGCAGTATGTCCGTAGTCTCTGGTAATATCATGCAGTATGTCCGCAGTCTCTGGTAATATTGTGCAGTATGTCCGCAGTCTCTGGTAATTTTGTGCATTATGTCTGCAGTCTCTGGT
Source organism: Rana kukunoris (assembly GCA_029574335.1). Taxonomy (NCBI): domain Eukaryota; kingdom Metazoa; phylum Chordata; class Amphibia; order Anura; family Ranidae; genus Rana; species Rana kukunoris. The sequence continues at coordinate 160,649,427 of CM056056.1, forward strand.
AATTTTGTGCATTATGTCTGCAGTCTCTGGTAATATTGTGCAGTATGTCCGCAGTCTCTGGTAATCTTGTGCAGTATGTCTGCAGTCTCTGGTAATCTTGTGCAGTATGTCCACAGTCTCTGGTAATCTTGTGTAGTATGTCCACAGTCTTTGGTAATCTTGTGTAGTATGTCCGCAGTCTTTGATAATCTTGTGCAGTATGTCCGCAGTCTCTGATAATCTAATGCCCATTTAGAGTCCTTCATTACTAACAATGTAATTTTTTAGTTTGTTTGCACCGATCTGTAAGGCTGCGCTATATACCATGATTTGTGATGCTGGGGCTATATACTCTGTCCTGTGATGCTAAGATGTATACTCCTGGCACTATGGGTGGAAGAAAGTGGAATACAGGGGACAGAGTGTGTGGATTCTATAAGAGGTGTGGCTTATGAAAAGTGGGAGGGACCACATGTGGAGGGGCAGGGTCTTGCGCCCCCCCCATCTGAAAACTTCACCAGCCGCCACTGTTGAGGACAGAGGGTTTGTCACACTATCACATGTCCAAAACCTGAAAAAAGCCCTGGGACTTAAAGGGGTGTTGATATGCTAATAGTGCAGGGACTCAAATGGTTCAAATATATTTTTTCCTTAGTATCTCTTTGCATAACACCCATAATATCCAAAAATATGAAGCTTGTGTTTTCAGAAAGGAGGACATCTAGTTTGCATGTTAACTTCTTGGTCACCTATTTTGTGTTCATATTTTTAAAAGGAGCAAGTTTTAGTCTGGATTGATATATGAATATTACCATTAAAGCAGCCTATAGATGTCATTCTTTCTACCTTGGATGGAAGGAAAGAAAAATCGCTTGAGGAAATGTCTCATGGTTCTATTGTGGTCTGCCGTTGAGGGGTTGGGGGGATGCTGGAAGCCTTCCTGGTCATCACAACACAATGATTACTGCTAGCAGGATTAACCACCAGCAGTAATCAAATGTAAAGACTCCATCAGGCTGGTTGTACCCAAGTTGATTGATTGACTTTGGTACAATCAGCCTGCCCATAAGTTGATCAAATCTTGACGGTCCCTGTTGAACTGGCAGAATTTTGATCTATGAATATCCAGCTTTACGCAAAAGCCTTAGCAAAATTAAGTATCATTAGTTTATCTTTTAAGCGTTTACTGACTGATTAATTTTGTGGTTTTGTTTGCCACCTGCCGTATAGAAAGATGATGGAGGCAAAGTGGTTGTGTTATCCTGACTGGACGTCATACAGTATGACTTGATCAGGATAACAGAGCCAGCGTGTGCCTGCCGGGCCGCGCAGCGATCGGAGGTGCTGTGTGACAGTCTGACACACCGTAACTCCAAACGTGGTATGAAGCCTCTGACAGAGGTTTCATACCACATGATCAGCTATGACCAATCGCAGCTGATCATCGCGTGAACCAGGAAGTGCAGGTTAATCAGCTTTATTGAGTTTACGCTGACAGGGAGAGCCGATTGGCAGCTTTCCCTGTCAGAGGGGGGAGTCTGTGATGATAATCAGCATATTGTTTATTACCACAGCGCCCATCAAAAGGTGCCCATCAGCCACCAATCTGTGTCTATCATCTGCCAAGGTGCCCCCCTCTATAAATGCCTGTCAGTGCCCCATCAAAGTTTCAATCAGTGCCACGCAGTAATGCCTGTCAGTAACTCCTCATCAGTGCTGCCTATCCAGTGCCACCTATCAGTGCTATCAGTGCTGCCTATCAGTGCCATCAGTGCTGCCTATCAGTGCCCATCAGTTTGTGAGGTACAGACAAGTCGGCAAACATTTCAACAATTGTTAACTGTGTAGGGATTTTTTAACCCCGTAAAATGCAAATGACTACATAATGCAGCTGATCTCCTTGCTCTGGGGTACTTTGTATTGTGCTGATGTTTACACCCCCTGTGACATTGCAAGTCACATGGGGTATTTCAGGAACTGATTGACACTGTAATCTCATGGGATCTCAGAACAGTGCCGGAGAGAGAAGATGCACATTTATGAATGGACTGACAGCACAATGAAAAAAAGGGAGGCGGTGCCTGGATCAACCGCAATTAAATCTACAATATAGGGGAGTAATGGTACATTAAGTATTCACAAGGGGGCCCAAGGGACGCAATAGAGGTAGACCCAAATCGCATAAACAGAAGGAGAGAATATAGTTCTCTCAAATGGGTATACCCAAACATTTTGGATGAATACAAAAAGACTTGATTTGATTATTGATTTTTAAATTTAAATTACAACAATTTTATATTACAACAATTAAATTAATCAAAGAGTAGCAAGTAGATTGTGCAAAACAAACTGATTTAAAAATAGGACAACGTTGTCATACAATCTAAAAACAAGGGGAGATTGCAGCTGTGCATACCTCATTCACACAAAGGATACAACATGCAAGCAAAATAATTGGATTAGCACATATTAAGGAACCTACTCATCAAGTGAAAAAAAAATGAAAAAAAAAGGCAAGTCCACTTGAATACCACTGTACCTAAACAGAAGAAGGGGGTTGCCACAGAGCATTGTGCATATAATTCCAAAAAGGCTTGTAAATACGTGGAGTATTATGGTTGAATGAGTGGAATGAAGTACAATCTTGATTACAAAGGAGTTGGATGAGAAGTCCGGCTATCAAGCAGTAGTGCAAACCACAGAGGGCTCACATTGATGACCATGATGGATAGTGTTGCAATGGGCAGGCAGACACAATATACCCACAAATACCACCTCCAGGTAAATCAAAAGGATATTGGACAGTTCAGAACCAATCTGCAAATTAAAGCTTATATACTTAATTGCATGCAGCCATGAAGTCTTGAAAAGGAAGGAGCTCCTGGTATGTATATAATCCGGCTTCTATGGTTGTGAAGTGCAGGGGGTAGATAAATGCGTTGATGGCTCGTCCTATCCACAGATGAGAGAGTTTGATGAGAAGTCTCACAAATTGATAATACAGTCTTTTTAACAGGTGAATTGCAAGGTAAGAGCACTGCAAGGTCCAGACACAGGCAATGATACCAAATTGTTGAGCAAATGCACAGGGACAATGACTTGCAATCTGCTTAAATCAAGCAGAGCTTAATGGCAGGGCAGACAAATGATCAAACAAATTGGTCAAGTTCATAATAAGGAGAGATGATTAGAGGATACTCTCACCGCACTTTGCTAAACCAGTCGTCCTTTTGGTAGTCTCAGACACATTCAGCCACTCTCAAGATTAGCCAGGAAATGCCTGAAGAGATACTTTGCTGTTAAGTAAGGTGTCAGTCAGGCAGAAAACAAATGTAGTCCACAGTAGATCAAAAATTGGCGCCACCAGCTTCAGACAGGCAGTCCCTCTGTGACGTGCTGATGCCGAGCTGACTAGTTTCACTAGCCAATGAACGCTGGTTTCCTCTCTGAGGTATATACAACTCTGCCACGCTATACAAACCCAGTTCACTGGCTCCAACCCATCTCTGGAGGTCCCCTAGATAGTAGACACAGTCACAAGTATTGAATCAGCTAATCTCCACCCTAGACTCTGCCATCCGTCTCCCTAGTACCACAGTCTTGGCCTATGCTGCCAAGACTAGATTGGAGGTGGATGTTGGACTAATTGAGGATGAGGATTGGGATGAAATTTTAAAGGATGTGAAAAAAGTCTCCCCCAAACTGTCAGACGCCTCACACAGTTATACATAAGAAGTACCTGACTCCTCAGAGGATAGCACGTTTTAAACCCATGTACAATCCAGGGTGCCGCATATGCGACCACACCCCAGCCTCCTTCTTCTATCTTATATGGATCCTGCCCAACTATCCAAGCATACTGGATGCAGGTGATACATTTCCCGCACAACAAGATGGGCTCTCCTGCTAGTCTGGACCCAAAGATGTGCCTGCTCGGTTTGCTGCCGGAATTAGACACTAACAAACCCCTGTGTACCTTTTTACATGAGATGCTCTTCTTGGCGAGAAAGGTGGTGGCCCGTAATTGGATAGAAGGCCCTGCCCCCCACAATTTAGTGCTGGAAAAAAAAAGTTAACGACACTCTTCCATATAAGAAACTGATTTATGTACATAGCGGGTGTCCGCTTAAGTATGAGAAGGTCTCAAGCAGATGGTGAAACGTGTACTTGATATGTTTATCCCTCACCCTCCCTTTTCTTTTTTTTCTCTCTTCTTCTTTGTTTCTTTAGTGTGTGCTGGCTCCACTTCCGTTGGATATTTAATTTTATGTCACTCAGATACTTCAATGTGTTTATGTTTGTATTACTTTTTTGGTCACGTTGGTTTATATCGATTTATGTACCGTGCATATACTTTTCAATAGTTGGTTTTCCAATTAAATTTTTTATTTTTTTTTAATGATTACATTTGGGAGGGTTTACAACAACTTTAACATCAGTGTAAAGGAGACCTAAGAGTACCAACATCTGGAGTAGCCTGAGTCTCCAATGCTTTCAATTAGGTCTGTAAAGCTGTCCACTACAACGATGGTCTTTTGGTGAGGAACAGGAAGTAATTTTGTAGTATATAGTGCCTCCATGTAATTGCTTTCCAAGTCTTCTGCCAGTTTAATAGTCTAAAGTTGACCACAAGCCCACTGTAGCTTTATGTCCTGACAATAATTATGCAGCTGAAATTTTAAATTTTTAAACCAATAAATTGCAAGTTAATTCTTGATCACAATTTTATTTGTACTACATTTTCTCCAAACATTGCATTTGATTATTATACTATCAAAATGTTCTGAAGGGATTATTTTTCTGTATGTGTATGTATGTATGTGTATATATACACACACATATATAAAAATTACTTCTCATGAAACATCAAACTCAGATCAATGTGAGTGAGCTAAATAGAACATTACTTGCATTCTTGGTCTGACAATTAATGGATTTTTGTATGATTATATGCTTAAAGTATATAAATAACAGTTTGTATTAGGTGCTATGGTCAAAGCGACAATTTAATATTTATTTATGTATTAATCCTTTACTTGGATTTCTTTGGCTATTGAATTTGGTGTAAGCATGTTTGTAAAGAGAGGTTTCTTTACCATAGGAATTGCAATATTCTTCAGTTTATTCAGCTTGCTTTTTTCGGCTTGACACTCTGCGACACATAGGCTGCACAAATTCTTCTTGCTTACAAGATATAGATTTGCAACACGTTGGATGGCCTCTTGTTGTTCTGCCTCCAGTTCTTCATTTGTTGGCAATATGGGATTTCTCTTGGTGTTCAGTTTCTTTAATTTGGGCAATTTAAGGATGCTGGGGGGCACTGTAGTAAGATGATTATCAAAAAGACCTACCTCTTTGAGCTCTTTAAGGGCACCCATTGTAGTTGGTAGAACATCAATAGCATTGAGGCCAAGATTAAGGTGTCGAAGATTTTTAAGTTGGCACAGTTCCATAGGAACACCATTTGCTGTGAGTTTGTTGTTGCTAACATTAAGATGAAGAAGATTGTGAAGCTGTCCTAAAGATTCTGGAAGTTTCTCAATCTGATTGCTATGCAGGTCCAACAAGCGAAGGTTCTGAAAACGCTGTATCCAATTAGGCACCTTCTGAATCATATTTCGACTTAAATCCAGCTCTTCCACATCACAGAGCTTCAACAAGCATTTAGGAATGACTGCAATTCCCATCTTCGATAGATCCAACCTTCGACGGCCATCAAATGTAATCTTGATTGAATTCTTAGCAGCTTTAAGGGTTATTTTTTTACCCTTGGGGGTTCTTTTCCCTTTTGGCATTGTCCTGAAAAAGTAAGAAAAGAAACCAAAAATACACTTAAACTAGAATTTGAAGTATATGGCAATTAATTAAAACTAAATTAAACTTGCTATGGTAACAATGCCACTGTGTACAAGATTTGTCACGTGAATTGTAAACTGCCTTGTGTACCATTGTACAAATTCAATAAAATGTTTACCTGTTAAAAACATTTTTTAATTAAACTTAGTAATTGTCTTATGTGTCTACCTAGCTATTATTTGTAATGGAAGAGGATTTTATACTGTTAGTAGTTGACGTGATTGTAACCGTATTAGGTTCCTGAAAAATTGTTAGTGCAAATAAAAAAAGTATCACGGACTGTACTCAATTTTATACTGTTGGTACCAACACTATTCATTTTGAACTTCGCTATTTATCTAAATTCCTTTTCTGCAAATACATAGGGCCAGATTCAGGTAGATGGGCGCATCTTTTTGCCGGCACTAACGCAACGCATATACGTTCCGCCGACGCAAACTAGTGAGGCAAATACAGTATCCACCAAGCACTTGCTCCTAAGTTTGCGCCGGCGTAACTTAAATGTGAAGGCGCAAGTAGGTGTAAGTGGAACTGGGTGTGACCTTATGCAAATGATGATCTGAGCCTTGATCTGACACTTATGCCGCGTACACACGGTCGTTTTTTGTGATGAAATAAAACGACGTTTTAAAAAACGTCATTTAAATTGATCGTGTGTGGGCAAAACGTCGTTTTATGTCTTCAAAAAAACGACCAAAAAAAAATTCCAACATGCTTGAATTTTTTGTGTCGTTTTTCAAAATGTCATTTTTTGATTCACAAAAAGTCACAAAGTTTTTCAACCCGCGCATGCCCAGAAGCTAGTTATGAAGCGAGCTTCAATGGAAAAGAGTGGTGAACGTAACCTCGCTTTTTGTGAAAAAAACGATGGTGTGTATGCAACATCGTCTTTGAAAAGTGACATTTCAAAAACGTAGTTTTTTACTTCACAGAAAACGTTGTTTTTTTTCATCACAAAAAATGATCGTGTGTACGCGGCATTACGCCCGGCATATCATTCACGGAGCATGCTCAGTGACCTCGGTGTCTGATCGCTTCCCTGTGAGCATGCTCACAACTACCCCGGCCCAACTTCCTGAGCTATGCCGGCCCAACCGGCTTATGCCGAGCCTAAAAATAAGACCAGACATGCGCCCGTCAGGTGCAAATTTACCCCCCTTAGGGAAGGTACTTTTGTCTAATGATGCCGGCTACTCTAAATACAGGCAAGGAGAAGAGGAAAAAATACTTTAGCCCCGATGAGAAGGCTATCATTGTGGCAGGGATGCCTCCTCCTCCTCCGTACTGCCGGACCCATTAGTATTTCTATGACCAGGGCCGCCATCAGGAATTTTACACAGCTTCAGGCATAGGCCCCCTGGAGCAGAGAACCGGGG